>VXAB01000676.1:0-242750 GCA_013399175.1 Odontophorus gujanensis
TGATGAAGATGTTGAAGAGCACCCTTGAAGGCGACCCTTGAGGGACACGATTTGTGACCGGCCTCCCCCCTGACACAGAACCATTAATCACAACCCTTTGGCTGTGACCAGCCAGCCAATTCCTAATCCACCAAACAGTCCATCCTTCAAGTCTACATCTCTCTAATTTAGAGAGAAGGATGTGATGAGGGACCATGTCCAAGGACTTGCAGAAATCCAGGTAGATGACATCCACTGTTCTTCCCCCGTCCCCGTCACTCCATCATAGAAGGCCACCAGATTGGTCAGGCATGATCTGCCCTTGGTGAAGCCATGCTGGCTGTCTTGAATCACCTCTTGATCTCGTATGTGCCTTAACATAGCTTCTAGGAGGATCTGTTTCATGACGTTCCCAAGCACAGAGGTGGGGCTCACCAGCCTGTAGTTCCCCGGGGTCTTCCTTTCTCCCTTTCTTAAAAATAGGAGTAATGTTTCCCTTTTTCCAGTCACCAGGGACTTCACATCCATGAACATGAACTTCTAGATGGGAACTGGGAGAGCAAACTTCCCACTACTGTAAGGGAGCAATTCCAAGATTCACTTAATGGTGTGGCTGATGGTATCCTAGGGTTCATCAGAAGAGGGCTGGCCAGCACAGGGATGGGGAGGTAATTTTCCCTGTCTACTCTGCCTTCGTGAGACCACACGTGGAGTGCTGCATCCAAGTCTGGGGCCTCCAACACAGGAAGGATGTGGAGCTTTAGGAGAGGGTTCAGGGAGTGGAGCACTTCTTCTATGAAGACTGGGCTTGTTCAGCCTGGAAAAGAGAAGACTGTGGGGAGACCCCATTATGGCCTTCCATTATTTAAAGGGAGTTTATAAACATGAAGGAAAACAACGTTTTACATGGGTAGATAGTAATAGAACAAAGGGAAATGGCTTTAAACTAAAGGAAGAGAGATTTAGATTAGATGTCAGGGGGAAGATTTTAATGAGAGAGTGGTGAGGTACTGGAACAGGCTGCCCAAGGAGGCTGTGGATGCCCAATCCCTGGAGATGTTTAAGGCCAGATTGTATTAGGCCCTGGGCAATCTGATCTAGGACTTGATCTTACAGCTGGCAATTCTGCTTTTGTCAGAGGGGTTGGAACTTGGTGATCCTGGAGGCCCCTTCCAAGCCAAGCCATTCTGTGATTACTGCCAGGCACATTACACATTTGCCTTGTCTTTGGAGATCAGTATAGACAACAAAAATAAAGATGTGTGTTGGTCTTCCAGGATATATCTCATTTTTAACTCTAGATGGCTTTGAATTGTATTATTTTCTGCTTTCCAAATGACAAATATACACTTCAGATTTATTTCAAGTGATTTCTCCAAATATTTTGCTTTCTTCATCTTACTATACTTTTTTTATTTTTATTTTTTACACAACTGGTAATAAACCCCATCTGTGACATTTTAGGAACTAATTTGCTCAGGAATGCTAAAGCTCTTTCAGATCTTTTTGTTTTACTTTCTTTGTGTTTTCTATTTCTAGGGTCTGGCTCAAATACTTTGTCTAATCTTTGTCTAATGCTACCTTAAAGTTTGTTCCTAGCTCCTGCTTTATGTTCTTCTGTCATTTTCCAGTCTGGTGCCCTGACTTTTTGCTCACTTCTGATTTCAGGACAATACACTAAAAACATTTTGACTTACCAGAATCCAACTCTGAACTTGAGCAATTTATCACACTTTGGTTCTCATTTGGGAAGGAAGTGGTTAATGTACTGAAAGCACAGGAATCATGCTTCCCCTCTTGAGTTTAGTCTGTCCAAACTCTAGGTGAAAATCTATAGCTAAGAATACTCTTTTTCCTTTTCAGCTATTCTTTAGCACTTGCTGTTGACAGTACTTTCCAGATTAGGAAAAATATTCTCTTTTCTTGGTTTCTTTCTTCTGACCATACAATTAACCTACTTGGATAATGTCTGTTTTTGATTAATAACTTCCTATTTTATCACAAGGATACATAATTTTATTTAATTTCTCAGCACTGGTTATATTTCCCTTGAAATTATGTGAGTTTTTGAAGTCTCTCCAGAGGAAGGAAGGAGTTTTCTTTACAAATTCTGTACATTATTGGTATTCTCCCTGTGTTCTTTATTTTCACATACACTTCTGTGGGTTTGCCAGGCTAATTCAGTTCTGAAGAAGCGTGTCATTTTTCATTATCATTTTCTCGTGTCCTTCTAAAATATATATATATATGCATGTGTATATAATATATATTATATATATATAACATATGTGTATTTGTAATGTAATGATAAGCATCAACTCCCAAAACCATTTTTAAATTTATCTCTTAGTTAACTGTTAATAAATGTGGAAGATCAGAACGTAAATCCAGCACATCCTGTGTTTGTTTCCTGTCAATCCAGATTTGACTTATCATAGTAATAGAAATTTCAGCCTCCGCTGGATTTTGGAGGTAATCAGTTATGTCTTTGCATTCCTGTCTTCAGATAGGAATTATTTAATAACTTAATAACAATAATTTCATGTATATATATTGCCACCCAGAGAACTATTTTTCCTTTTGGAATATTGTTTAGCACTTGCTGTTGACAGATCTTTTCAGATAAGAAAAAGTACTCTCTTTTCTTGGCTTTGTTCTACTGACCATATAATTAGCCTACTTGGATAGAGCTGTTTTTTTGATTAATAACATCTTATCACAGAGATTCATGTTATTTATATAATAGTAATATAGATCAAAGATAATTAATTCTTTTAAAATGACTGTAATTCTTCTTACGTAAGGGTAATTATATTTTAAAGAGTATTAACAGTGTACAGATTTTAAAGAGTGTTCAGATTTTCAAGACTTTTTACAGTCTTTAAGATTTCATACAACACCTGGTCAAATACCACAAAAAACAGTCAGAAATTAATGCTGATAACAGACCAAACATTTTAATTGACAGCAGAAAAGCTTCATTTCATTTTTATATTTGAAGTATTTGTTTCAAAACAGTGTTAGCAACACTTAAAATTGTGACTAGAATAAATTAAAGAGCCCTGAAACAATTACTTTATTTCACAATAAAATAGTTGCAGAAACAGATTCACAAACTGTATTGGGTAATCATCTTTTATGTCATTACATTTGTACCAGTAGATGGCCAAATAGGATGTCTAGGGAAGAAACCTATCAGCTAAATAAAGCATCTAAATTTTTTACTCCATTACATTTCAGTTGTAAAGAAAGGCATTTTCCTCTTCAAAATGACTTTCTGTAGGAAATGCAGTACCTCCTGACATAAAATCTGCACTTTCCTAAGCTAGTTATAAAGTGGCCCTGTTATTGGTGGCCAGTCTGTGAGAAGACTATATCGTCAGTATTCCTTTTCTTCCATGGAAAAAAAATCAAAACGAGTTGTCAAACATTATTTTTCGAGCTCGGTATATAGACATAAAAATATCTTCTCTGTCAATACAACCTTGGTAGATAATAGTGAAACAGTAGTTCTCAAGTTTGGATTGAATAAACAAATGTTTTATGGTTGAAAGGGGTTGTAAAATTTTTCTTAGTTTGAGAACCAGTTATTTGTGCTCTTCTTGAAGAGAGTTAAGTCATTAATAACAAATTTTAAAGATTTTCTTTATTTACACCATCAAAGCTGATACTGTTACTGGGTAGACAATAGTACTGGATTTCACGGAACCTGCATGCTAGGAACAAAAAATAAAATTAATCAAGAGATAAAAGAAGAGTAAGAAAATAAATGAAAACAATGATGTAAGGGATTGATTTTTTTTCCCCAGCCAAATCATAATTCCTGTCTTGGGATCTCACACTGATGTAATTTTGTGCTGGAAGAGGAAGATGGAAAATTTAAAGTAAAGCAGGGGAATTTTGGGGTAGCATTCAAGGAAAGCTGGTAACGAATATTAGAAGATAACTCTTATAAGTTTAAGCTAGAGCAGACAAATCTGTGGGTTTTCAGAGGATTTGATGAAAGCTGAAAACACAGAAAACAGACATCATGTCACAAAGACTTCTCGCAGCTGTGTGTGTGCTACTACTCTGGGCTCAGATGCATAAAACTGTGAAAGAGGCCAATGAATGTTAATACAAGGGAGTCATTATTCACAGTGTGGCTAGAAAGAGTAAAAAAATTTGGACTAAAGTAGGCCATTTCAATTTGTAATCAATTAGAGATGAGGAAACTGTCACCTCAATCCTTGATAGCCATAATTAAAATTAAAAAAAAAAAAAAAAAAAGTTTAAATTCCAGGAAAGGAATTTCACACAGGGAATACATGACTTCTACTGAAATACTGTTTTCCAACTGACTGCTTTCCCCGAGTCAAGCATCTTTTGTAATAAACTTCCTTGGGATTTCAGATGTGTCTTCTCTGAATTATATTAGCAGCTCCAGGTTCCTGTCTGATGCACTAAACTGCCTCTGCCTTCCTTGCCAACCATGCAGCTATCTCTTCCACAAACTTCTTTGAGACTGCCAAAGTGGAACCTCTCAGAGTCAGAACAATACTTTGCTATTTTCTGAATATTTCCTAAACATATTCTCTTCAACTTATCCTAGCTATGATGACAGAATACATGGATAAATGATCCAACAAGATTATTCTCTTTACAGTAGTAGAAATCTTATACAATAATTTTCTATATCTGGAGAGTGCAAGATTTACACAAGGAGTTCTTTCTGTAACCAATAAAGTGATGATCACATAATCTATATGACTATGTCTTTTACATCTCACCTCATTATTAGTTTCTGAAGTAATTGCTTATTCAAGACTTGAGCAAGCCCATTGCGATTCCCACCTGCCCATGACCATCTATTTCAATCTTGCACTCCTAACCATAAGTAACTGGTTCCCACTTTGAACTTTCAGTTTCACTTGCTCAGCTACTGCAAGAATTTCTTTCTCTAATGATGACAAGAACAGGTTAGTCTGAGAAAACAGTATTGATCTTAAGACAGTAATATGGGTCTGTATAACAGGGAGGGATGTAGTAAGAGAAGGCTGACGCATAATTTTTTTTACTTTTGTGTACCTAATAACACATACCTTTTTGCTTGCCCCTGATTCCTTGTTGAAAATGAGCTTCTACTCCAACGTTTGTGGTTAGCTACAGTTGTTACAGACGATAGAAATACCCTGTACACAGCTGTCAGAGAATGGTATGAGGGCTCCTTCCCAAGGACCACATGCTTTTCATCTTCGGTGTTTCCAGTTCCTTATAAAGGCTCCGAGTTTGAACACAGATATCCTAAGAAAATTTGGAAGGTCTGAGGCTGGTATTTCTCTGATGATCACATAACTCCTCATAGAAATGGATATTGTGTACCACGTAGTTCACTGCTTTGATTTTGGTGCAGCTTTCTTCCAGCTGTCTCTGAAGATAGTTAAAGCCCTTGTAAAAATATTGAGATTGATGTTAGAAGAGTTTATACTCCTATTTCTTATTCCAACACAGAATAAAGCAAATGAAAAGCTTATTTCAAGTCATAAATGGGCTTATATACAATAAATGCAATAAAACTGGTTAATTTTTCATACTTCAGGTGAGAGGACAAAAAGTATTTACACAAAATAGTTCTTATTACAATATTTAACTTGTCTTTAGCACCACTGTCTATGTGGTGAAAAGAGATCCAACTTTGTTACTGATTTTATTATTTTTAGTAACTCCCACTTTTGGGGGATGGGGGCAGGAGCAGCAAAAAAGGCCACTTGTCCCGAGGGAGCTTATTAATAACTCCTAGAATTGTGTGCTCTTACTGGGGAAAAAGTGCTTTACCTGTAGTCAATCCTAATGAAATGCAAGGTGAGGTCCCAAGACTGCAATACTTATTTTACATAAAACATCAGGTTCGCCTTTAAATAGCAGTCCCAGAAGCACAAAGCACTTTATTATCCATTAAGTTACTTAGCATCCACTACATTTTTTTTAAGGTATTTTCCCCTGAGGAGTTCCTAATACATGGTATTCTAGCAGAGAAGAAAAAGAGAAAAGTAACTACAGCAAATAATCTTCTGCTATGTTAAATTCCCATAGTTTAGAAAGTACAGTAGATAGTAGGAGTGTTGAGAAATCCACGTGATATGTCCTGAACTTGGGGTCTGTCCTGGAACTCTGTGTGGACAACATATAGAAGGTTTTTTGTTGTTTTTTTTTTTAAATAAGAAGCATAACATATCTAAGCTTTTTCTTTAATTTCTGGAATCCAGCATTCTTCTGTGTTCATTTACAACTTGCAACTGCACATGTAAGACTTTATGTGAGGGATCCATGTGGTACTCCTAGAGGAGAAAGAGAAGTCAGATTGGATGCACTGTACATGTTATAGATGTGCAGAACCTCTGTGAAGATATCTACACTAGGAACTTAATACAAACAAGGTGTTTTGGCTCCATGTTATGAGTAAAAACCAAATGGACCTCCATTAGATTACTCTTGAAAAAAAGAGGTGGATGGAGAAGAGTTAGTCACAACTCCCGAGTTAGAAGCCTACAAGAGGTCAGTTTCATTGGATTCCACCTTTAGCTGAAATGAATAACCTGCTCTGAGTTGTCAGGCTCTTATATAGGCTGTCTGATAGGCACACGTCAAGCTTCCTAAAAGGGAAAAAAAATTGTTTTGCAACAGCAAAGCCAAGCTCAACATTTTTATATTTTCTCTGGCGAAGCAAACAATTTAATATGAAAAATGAAACATGAGAGGCACTGAACTGTGGAAACTAAGAAAATAAGTTAATGGTTGTAATAGTTATACAGAGAAGGAAGACAGCTTTATAACATGCTAACCAAGGAAGAAAATAAGAGCTTTATCCAAAAGGAAAAGATAGAACTTAAAAAAACTGCATGGTCAGGGACAGGTTATGGCTTTAATCTCACCAGTGATTTTATATTTTTGATATTTTCAAATATTTTTGATTCAGTTTAATGAATTACCAGTATCACTTTCTTAATATGATTGACGTTCAGCCATCTGACTCGCTAGTATGTCTAGATTTGCTCTATTTTTAAAAACTGATTATATATTACATGATATAGAGATATGGTGGCTGAAGGTGTCCTCCAAATCACAAGAAGTATGGAGACAATATTTCATATCCCGACAATACAGATTAACTTTCTGTTTTTTGCCGATGTTGTTATTGCTAAAAAATATTATTTCTTCAGTAATATGAGAAGTGAGTTCAGCTTGATGATCATGTTGTGAGTAAAAATGCATGTGACTTTTTATTCAAACTCAGATCAGATTTGGTTATGCAAGTGAAATTCACGATGTTTAAGTTCCCTGAGAGCAGCTGTTGAAGACAACCCAGTAATCACACTAACTGTGGTGTAGTAGGCAGGTAAGAACTTTTCTGAAGACTATTCAGGAAATGTAGAAAAACTAACACTATCAAAGGCTTGTGGTAGTTGAAGTATGCAGCCAGCCACCCCATTCTGAAAACTTTTAAGCTTTCCCATGCTACAAACCAAACTGTTTGTTTGGTGCACAGAGGACAGGGCATCTCCGTTTAGGTTGTTATGAAATCTAGCTGTATAACCCAGCGAGACTTCCCTTAAGGATCTGTCTAAAGATCATAGATAAGGGGTACTGTTAGTTAACTAGCTACTTATTTCAGCTGTCTTGAAAACTGGAGCAAGAGTTAGAAAAAACAAGCTTCCCTCTCTAACTGGAAAATAAACTTCTGGGAGGATAAAACATTGGCCTGCCAACACATGTAGTTATGGCTAGGCTGTCCCCAGAGATCGTATTTATAAACCTGAGATGATATGACTGGAAAACAGTGATGTGACTGCAGTTACTTATCAGTTAGCATATTCAGGCTACCCTGATTTTGAATGTGTTCTTCGCAAGACTGGTGGACTACAGCCTCTCCCTCTCTTATCACTGATCCATAGTAAGAATATTAGTCTGTTTGCCACAATAGGAGTGATCATAAATAAATAAAAAAATAAAAAAGAGGCACTTACAGAAACTATCCTACATGTTCTTAGGGAAGAGGATCTGCCAAGCTTACCATGTCATGGAAGCGTTTGTCCGTATTTTTTAGAAACCATGAATAGATTCTGTAATCTTAAATGACTCAAACACAGTCCATTTCCTTTCAGGTTCATTTGTCTATGATGCTACAAAGGGAATAACTTCCAGCTTCCATTCACTCACAGAAGGTTCAGTGTAGTGCATCTGTTTCATGTTCTTTGCGTACACAGTGGCTGCTGGTTATATATTATTCACCAACATGCTAAGTACAAAGGTGGATAGTTGCCATATTTGATAGCTTAATTTTAGAGGGGGAGGGGGGGCTAGCAAACAAGCATCAGAAACAAAGCAGAAAAACACCCAAGTTTGAAGATAGCTTCTTCCCTTCTCCTAGGGAGGAGCTGCTTGGCTCTCCAGCAAGAATTCAAATGAATTGAGAATTCCTTTAGAACTGACAGCCCAAGTGTAAGAATGATAAACGGCTTTGGCCTTGATAATTTTTATTAAGCACTAAATGTCACATTTAACCTGCATTACTGAAAGCAATTACCCATGTATCAACAGTCAAGCAGTGCAGAGCTAGACGCCTGAAGCGGCAGCATTATGCTCCATCTGGGAATAAGGATTTTCAATTAGAAGGCAAATAGCTGGAGAGGGGATCAAGTCCTCCAGTGGCTCCCAAAGGAGGCCTATGAGAAGCAAAGTCTTCATATCCAAGTAATCGTAGGCAATGTCAACAGAGCATTCCAAACCATCTGCTGCCAGAGTAGCGTTTACTTTATCAAATCTCAATATTTACAGAACACTGATCAGCTCATGGGACCAGGATGGCTCACTGCCAGGGTGTTCTGGGAAATTCATTTTAAGGTGTGTTTCAGTAGGCTAATTAATTTACAAGCACCTGTTTCATCACTGGGAGCTGTTAGCACACCAGATGAGCTGCAGCAGGGGAAGGGGACTTTTTATCCAAGCTAAATTGATTTCAGTTGATTTTCATTTACTGAGGAACATTTGTAGTTTAATATGAGCATGGCCTAAAGTCTTTTTGTTTATTAATGTATAAGCCAGTTTAGATAGTTATTATTTACAAAAATACTTCAGCACTAAGAGAGCTAGGAATTTTTAAGTTAAATACTGCACACACCTTCATATAGGATGATCTGAATATTACGCAGATCCTACTCCACTTTGGTTAATTGTTTCCTCCATTGTGTGTTTTATAAGAAGAAAAAAACACAGCTACTTCTGTTGCAAGATGGGCCTAATTCTGTTGGTGTGTCATTCAGAGAGTCATTGTGAAGGAAACATGATGCTGTCAACCTCTTTGAACCTACCACCAGGATCTGTGCAGCCTAATCTCAAACTGCACTGAGTTTCTCAGCTTCTGTGTATCAGTTTCCTCCACAAATAAAGGGACTGCAATAACTTCTTACAATGTTTCTTCACATCAGGGAGCCAATTCAGGATTAATTAGTTCATGTTTGAATGTCATTTTGCAAATAGAAAGTTCAGGATACTTCTAGTTAAGATGTGACAAGTGGCACAGAGGAGTGATTTGTAAAGCCAAATTAATCATTTTTGTTTTATAACTGCAGTTTGGAATTAGGGCTCATTGCATGGCTAGCTGCAGAGATTCCACAATCTCTGCATGCATTCTGGCAATGGCAAAGAGGCACACTACCTATAGGAGGGTTGTCTTCAAAGCAAGCTGGGCTTCTGAACATAAAATATTTTTCCAATAAACCACTTGGAGCTTGGTGACACACCAAGCATGAATTGCACACTGTCCTTCTTAAATTTTAGAATGAAATAGTTAAAAACATAAATGAGAGAATAACTTGAGAGGAACTTGTGCTAATACAACAGGATAAGATTTAAGAGCTTTAGCAAATCCTGAGACACTCAGGCTGCCTGTGAAATCTGGCCTTGAACAACTCTTCGTGCCTTTCAGTTCTCACTCTGCTAAATGAGGATATTATTAGCTGCCTCACATGTCTTGCTTTGCACCCTTAAACTAAGGACAGTGCTTTGCCATGTGCTATGGCAGTAGTTACTGCTCCAGTATTGGTTAGTTCCTCTTGACACTGCACTAAAAAGAGAATAATGATAATTTTGTTACAGTAATGTCAAAATAACCTAACCCATACTGATTTCCTCTTGACACTCCTACAGTACCATTGTTGTCCTTTAGAATTACTGCTCTAGATCTTGTGTTTTGATATGGATATATGGTGCTTATTTGTTGTGGAGGGAAGGTCTCTAAAAAAGAAGGCAATTTTAATTAACAAATGAAAGTAGAAATACTGGAATTTCAGCTTAGATTCTTTTTTATGAGAAAAAAAATGCATTTTAACCGATAGTTTCTACTGGTGAAATGTTTTGGGGGCTTACTGGACTGTAAGTCCTCATATCAAAACTGGCTATCTATGTCTCACATATATGTACTTAAAAATGAAAGCCTTGATAAAGAAATCCTGTAGGCTGTTGTTTCCTGAAGACAGAGCCAGTATACAGCCTTTCGTTTTGCTTCTAAATTCAGGTCTGTCGTTCTCGGGCAAATTTTGGCTTACTTTTTCAAGGATTAATAAAGATGATTGCGAAAACCAATTAAGCTCTTATGGTGTTAGATAAAAACCTATATATGTGAAGGAATTTGAGTTAGTCTTCTCTAAGAAGTTTTTAAGCTCTGTGAATGGAAGAAACTAACGGAACTAAAGGTCTAGTGAAATTATTATTATTATTATTATTATTATTATTATTATTATTATTATTATTTTTAAGTTCATCAGACAGTTTTGTGTTTCAGCCCATGGAATGAAGGAGAAAGAGCTTGGGATCAGTTTTGAGCCATCCTTACTACAATGTACTCCAAAGGGTGCCTTGGAACAGCAGCACCCTTGGAATGTCCATGACATTTTACGTGATAGTTTTCTTGACATATCGCAGACATATTCCTGATGTGTTAAGAATTGCACTGAAGACCTTACATGATACTTGTGATACTGTAGAGGATTATTTTCTGCTTATTAATTGCAGGATTACTGCAACTGTTTAGGGCAAATACACAGACTATTAAAATATTCCCCCTTACTATTCAGTAATAGTTGCAGAAGACTATTCATTTTTGCATAGGCCTAAGTGATAATATCATAACGTCATGATAGTTTTTCTTTTAGTCTAAATTTTATTTGTTTTTAACTGCATTCATTTTGTGGTCCCAGTCTGACACATTCTATGTTTTTGGGTTCATTTTGACAGAAGAGAGCTTATTTCCAGCTTTTTCTTTTGCTCTCCATTGGTGGAGGTGGGTTCCTGAAGAGTTGTTTAAGCATGAAGGTGTTAAAAATTAGCTTACTTCTTTTAGTGGAGGAAGATAGGTATTGGAAATAGTTGCAGAAAAATGAAAAACTTCCTATGAGTTTCTGCAACTTTGAACACGACCATGATCTCATCCAGCTTCCATTGCTAAAAGCAGTGTGCTTTGGAGATTTATTAGTCTCTTTCTTCTCTCAGTGTGCAGAGAAATGAATAGAAAGGGGTTATTTTTAAGTGTTGCTTTTGTTTATTTGTTTGCTATGATACATTTCATTACTTTTCTCGGAGGCTGTTTGACTGAAGTAATAGTTGTGTATGAGGGGTCTCCTTTATATGCAAAATCTAAAAAATGAAGAACATTTACTCTTGTCACAAGGCTTAGAGAAGGGTCTTTAGATTGTTTAGAGTCTGAGGTAAGCGTCTGAGATAACTGAGTAAGATCATAAATTTGTTGCTTGTAGTGTGCTGATAAAGTTCTTGGAGTTGTGCAAAACAGAAAATAAGTTGTTTTCTGTTTCACATGACTAATTCAATCTAATTCCTTTTTTGTTGTTTTTTAAAGAATTTTTCCATGTTCTATTTCTGATTTTCAGAGGTCACGTTCATCAAAAGGTTCAACATTAAGAGGATGAGCAAATAATTGTTGTAGAATGAAAACGCTGTAGATTTTCAAAGCAGCTGAGATTTGCTTTGACTTCTCAAATCAGACAAAAAACACCCTGTGAATAAGGAATGACTAAGAGAGCACACTATGAACATATTAAAAAGGTGATCAGCAGTCCTCCATATATAGTAGTGAGTGTTATAAAGTTACCATTGCTTATAATTAGAAGTACTGTTTGTCCAATTTCTTCCAAATTCAGACAAAAATACTACTTTATGTTCATAGTAATATTTTTTCTATATTGCAATCACTACAGTGATGGATATTTTACATGTGACAGAAATTCTTGTAGAGATGTAGATCAGGCAAATGGGTATAGCACAAATTCTGACTTTTTTAGGATTGTTTTGGTGCATCTCAGGGTTTCAGAACAAGTTGAAATCAGTTTTATCCAGGAAGAGAGTTGTGTCAATCATTGAACATGCGCATAAATAGCAAGAGTGTAAAATCCCAAACTTTCCAAACTCAATAGCAAAGCTTTCACCAGATCTAAGATTTTACCCAGTAAGTTTTGAGAAAACATGTCAAATATTCTGCTGCTGTAGTTATCCTGAAGCAATTCTCTTTAATATTTTATAGAGAGCGTAGTGAATGAGCGTAGCGGTGAGCCAACCTGGAGTGGTAAAAATAACAGCAATTAACAGAATGGCAGAGTGAAAAGAAGGCACTGTTAGTACTCCAATAGAAGCAATGTGACTTCATGGCAGGAAATAGGCTGGGAATCCTTTTTATTCCCCAGAGAGCCTACAGTCACGACTGTATACCAAGTATTTATTTATTTATTTATTTTACAAGCATACTGACCCATAATTTCTGACTTAGTTGTAGTGTTTTGCTGCTAATTGTTTACACGCACTGGGACAGCTGCTTTATTTGCTAACAGAACTCAGTAAATATTTAAAATGTTGCAGTTTGAGCACAGACGACTAGCAGCTGCAGGAACAAAATCCTGCATTTGCTCAGTGCTGCTATTTGTTGTGGTAGAAGTTACTCCCTTGTAATGCACAAAATACATATTTACTCATTAAGCCCTGAATTTAGCATGGCCATTGAATTATTCCACAGAAGCCTTCCAGAAGTCTTCATTACTAAGCATAGGGGTCTGGCGCTGTTCTCCCCTCTGACCTAGGGGTGAAAGGATCTATATTTAACTTCTAACAGGGTCCAAAATCTATTTGCTTCCCATCCCCATCATTCACTTTATTGTTCTCCTTCACCACCCTTCCTCAGTCTGGCTTCCACGATGCTCTCACATGGGTGATGCAGCATACTGTAATTTTATTGCTGTTTGTTCTGTTTTCTTTAGTGGGATTTGTTTGACTTTGCAATATTACTTTAAGCTGTGATATGTTGTAGGATAAAGATGTTATTATGACAGTGTTCACTTCTCTGTAAATTACAGTGCCTTGAGGATTGCATTTTGAGACTTCATGTAAACACTTTGCAGAGCTAATAACATAGATACCATATATAAAGCTTGAAAAATATTTAAATAGGGCACATTTGAAGGAATAAAACAATCAAAAGGCTTTTTGGGGGATAATGAAGATTACACTGAATTGTTTAGACTCAGTGTACAGCTTTTAAAACAGAACCCGTATACTATAATCCTTTTTCCCTTTTCTTTCTGCTTAGCTACAGTTCATTTGAACTATTGGAATATGTTTTCAGCAGAATTCCTTTACAGTAATTGATGAGATCTCTGGGATAAGGTATTTAGAACAACAACCTTTCATTTAACGTAGCAATTATTAGTCGTTTTTCTTTACAGTCATGACTAGAAGAAAAAAGAGTTGTTACAAAAAAATGAAAATAAGCAAGCAAGCTAGCTAGTTGCTTGGACAGAAATACAGTGCTTTCTTTTACAGCAGTAATGTTGACTTTTGCAGTAACGTTGATACTTTGGTTGACTCCAAATATATATATATATATTAATCTTTCTATATTTCTCCTAAAAAGCAAAAGAGATGCAAGACTGGAGTCAGTGGTTTAGACACAGAGGATCTCCAGCCAATGTTACTAACACAGTATTTTCAGTATGAGGCTTTCTGTGGAAGCTGAAACACAAGCCAAGCCTTTGATCAAAATATTATTTCTTTTTTTTTTTTTTCTTACAGTGCTTCTTTCACATTACAATTCCAACACTTCTTCTTTACCTGTCCCTGTCCCTTTCCCTTTCTCTACCCTCCTCTCTTCTTCTCAAATTCTGACTCGTTTGATTCTGTTTAATTCCTTGGAGTTATGTGTGTGCGAGTAAAGGAAACAGTGGTTTTGTTTTGATTTTAGTTTTTCTTTGTTTGGTTGGTGAATTTGGTTTATTTTCCCTATTTTTGCATACTGTGCAGCTCCATTTTGCTTAGTGAGAGAAAGTGACACGGCAAGTCATTGTAAATCTAGTTATTGTCAGCTGTTTTAGGAAAGCAGTGGAAGATGTCATGTGATATAACAAAAACATAGTGGTCCTCCTGCTTCATTTCTTCATAATTCTGGTTCTGGCCATGTTTTCTTTGGTGGTAGATGAACAGTTGGATTGGATGATCTTGGAGGTCTTTTCCAACCTTGATGATTCTATAATTCTATGATTTTTCCACCTGATTTACATGGGATTTAAGTAAATTTCCCCCCCCCCCCCCCCCCTCCCCTCATCTAAATAACCTGAAGTTAACGTTTCTGAGTAATTCTTTCATAGCATTTTTCTAATTGGAGTAAATGCTGCTCCCTCCGTGCTTCAGCAACGTGCTCACTGGCAGGTCTTGGTACTGCAGCCCTGAGGAAGGCACCCAGCGATTCGTGACTCATCACTGAGACATCATGTTGGTGACCTTATCTGAGCACTATCAGTTCAGTGCACCTTTCCACCTCTAACTTTCTCCTCTTTGTTCAAAAGTCAAGGAATCTGAACACTAGGAACCAGGATCTGAATCATCAGAAAATGGCACGTAGTGTGTTACTGTCTTTCTCCAACATAAAGCTGAACGGCTGTGTGGTTTCCTATATAAAAAAGTGTCTTTTGTGAGATTGCCTCTTTGTTTAAACAAAAAGAGAGAGAGGGAGAGAATGAAATATACTATGGAATACTCAAGCAGATGCTTGGCATTATATTAACACATGTATTATGGTGTATCATGTAATGGTACACTGTGGGGAATAGTAATGAATAGTTTGGAGCACAATAATGTGCATTGTTGATGTTTGTTAAAATAAAGATATTCAATTTATAATAAAAGGGATTAAAAGCTTAATTCATGACTATGTTAATATTTGTCTGCAAGTACACAGATAAATGGTAACGTACCTTATCACATTAAACACCTGCACGTACAAGTTCCTCTGCTGAGATCTCCATGGGATTGTATGTTTTACAGAGCTTAAACTTTCATTTCCCAAAATAATGATATCATTCATTTACAGATATAGATAGGCTCTTCTTAGTCAAACTCTATCCTGAAATGAGAATTGTTACTTCAACTACAGAAATGTGGGATTAATTACCACAGTGATTGCCTGCTGCATCATCTGATGGTATTTGTATATAGAATTTATATATTTTGTAACAATCTGATTGCCTGACAGAAGTGAATTAAGACTTTCTAAAATACACTGCTGTTAAAGGTAAATGATAGTTCCAGCGTGGATGTGATGAGCTAGGTGGTAGTGGCAAACAGATCTCATCTCAGTACAGGTCATCTACTGTCTTTCCTGCGTTTGCCACATGCCATCCTCTATGAACAAGAGAAAAAAAAAAAAAAGAAAAAGAAGGAAAAAAAAGAAGGGCATTTGTGAATAAAATGCATAATTAAGGGGAGTGATTGATGTCTGAACTATTTCATTGTTTAGCTCTGCTGTGCAAGTGTTTACAGGCTTACTGGATGCCAGTACAGGTTCAGTGTTTTTGTCTGGAAGTATCCAAGGAATAAAACAGTAAAAGCACCCACCATATTCCCCTCCATGAAAAATTTCCAAGATAAATGGTGATAATTCAGACCCTAAAAAATCTTCTTTGCTTGTCAGCTTTGCTGCAAGCAGATCAGAAAAGGAAATCCTGTGAAAGCAAGTCTAAGAATGGCACAGAACAGTCTTAAGCAAAGTTGCCAAATTGGAGACATAAAACAATTTGTCTGCTTGATGGCAGTTCAAAGAAAGCCACAGGGCACCCAGCAAAAACATCATTCTGGAGTGAGGAAAATAATTCTAGACCCTTCTGCTAAATGCTGAGTGAAAACCTGAGTGAAAACTCCTTTCAAATGATACATTAGGACGATATTTTTTAATAAATAAGGTTCATATTTATATTTTAGATGAAACCAGTACATTATCTAAGCACCAAGTAGAGTCACAGCTGTTTATGAAATCAAGTTTTAATTAAAGGATTTCATTTCAAGATCTTCCAGGTTTGCAGCTTCATCACATAGTCAAAATTTCTTGTGTGACATATGCACTGTAAGTCTTTGCTAACTTGTCCTCCACATAATCAAGTCTCATATACAACATTCAGTTTCCTGCATTCATTCTACAGAACCGTGTCCTCCCTCCCATCCCCTTCTTCCACGTGCATGCTTTTTTAAACATTTCTAATCCATTGTAATCCATTTTCTATTGACTAACATTCTAATAGTAAAATATAGTTTATTAATTGACTGTCTCTCTTAATATATAATTTTCTTTTTATTCTGCACTGCTATTCTCATCTCAAAGGAAGATTTCACGTTTTAAATTTATCTTTAACGTGCAGTTTGATTGTTCAGTGCTGCAGCGTGATGGAGGGATTATGACCCTCTTAGCTGTGTCAATTGCAGTTGTCTAGTGTATGTCTATAATCAGAGTTTCAGTCTACGTTTTTAGTGAAAATTAAGTCTTTCTGAGGAATGATCTTCTTATCAAACAGGGGAACCAGGGAGTCTATCGTTTGAATGTCATCCTGTAACTTCTGCAGTAGCCATTCATTAAACAATCTTAGGGAAGGTGTTGGGCATGTGTAAATGCATGCACTGGGAGATATTTTGCATACCTCAGAGTATGTGAGACACCCAGCTTAGGCTGGCGGATGATGGATTGATGCAGTGGAAGTCCTGTGCCTGTCTGAAACAGTCACAGGAGACTGGGAACAGGAAACCCAAATGTCTAGAGTTGTGCCTGCTGCCTATATTCCAAAAACTGTCTCTCAAACTTATTATCTACCAAGTAAGTGAAGAAAAAAACCAGAAGATAATTTCAGAGAACTATAGGGGTAGGAAGGGACCTTTGGAGATCATCTGGTCCAACCCATTCTAGAGCAGGTTCCCTTCAGTAGGTTGCACAGGAAAGTGTCCTGGCAGAAATCCCTGTGAAAAAAGAAACTAACAAAGATTGTTTTTTCTACGGATTTGGGTCCTCTGTTTTTCCCCTGTAGACCATAGCCGTAGCTGCCCAACCACACAGCTATACACACGTCCTCTGAGTCTTGCATCTCTATTGACTCTTCATAAACAGGTACATCAACAGTACAGTCACACAAGCAGAATGAAAAAATCTGAAGTATAACCTGTTCTGATTATTGAAAATTCCAAATCTCTTCATTTTTCTCATTTTAATGAGAATTTTAATGCATTGTACGAAGAAATGTTCCTGCTACGCCTCTGTTTTATATCTTAAGATGCCTTTCAGCAGAACACTATAAACTTTAATCTTTTACCTTTCTACTTGAATTCATGTTCCTCTGGCTGTGTTGAGTCATTAGGGACCTGCTCTCAACACTGTTGTCAGTGGGGTTCTCCTCTTGGGATCCTGAATAAGTCAGAGCTTACTAACAGCAAGTAAGAAGCAAGAGACATGAATAAACCTAAATTAAGCTCTGAGTCTTGCTACTGGTAACTGTTTGCTGTGTTTTTGATTCTTTTTTTCAAAAAACTTGGATCTACAAATAGATGCAGACTTTAGAAAATGCACATCATCTAACAACTAATATGCTGTAAAAATCTGAAATCTGTTATCCAAGAAGCAGGAACAAAGCTTACTCAGTAAAATGTTGATGGTAGAACTTGTCTCAGAGCTGCTAGCAACACCTTTCATGAGCTCCCGACTTCCAGTAAAGCAATTGGCTTGAGAAATGTGTGATTTCACACAGTAATTTGGGATGATAAAACAAAATATCTACAGACAACACTGTGGCAAGACAAGAATTTCCCCAAACCATGGCTCTGAAAGTTATGAACATTATGAAGGACTCCTTTGATTTACTTGCTCTTGTTCTCTGTTGGTTTCTGTAGACTGTTGGCAGAAAATGTTATAAAATTGACAGAAATTCCCTTCTATTTTTGTTTATTACAACACTGAGGACTGTCTCAGGACCACTCTGGATTACAGTTTCAGAAAGCTTAGCATGAAGTAGAGGCCCACCAAAAGAAGCAATAAAACTTCCATTTAAAGAATGCAGATACACAATTTGTCTAAAAATCTTCTGTCTAACCAGGGAAATGCTGTTGAAAAGACTTGATTTTAAAACACGAGTATCAATCATCTCTTTTTTCTTACATCTTCAAAATAGCTTTGTTATATAATAAATTACTAATCTACAAGTAAGTTAAATAAGAGTTGATTATTTGCTTAGTAATATTTTGACAAGTAAACCTTTTTGTTAAACAGCTGTTCTAAAGAAGTAAATCTTGCACACTTATTTCAGCTTTTAGTTCCATTTCATTTTTGTTTAAAAATGTACATGTTGTGGAATTCTAACTTTTTTTTTTTTGGGTAGAACAAATCTTATTTATAAGGGATAAATGGAGGGAGTGAAACTGGAGAAACTTTCAATTCATGTTCCTTGAAAAATTATATATGTTTCTGGGTGACATCACTGAAACAAAAAACTTTTCAAGAAGTCCTTATTCACACTAATATTTTAGATCTGTCTCCGAACGCGTATTTTTAAAGATAACTACCGTATGTTTGGAGGAAGATCAGTTTCTTTTTTTCCTCCCTCTTATTTCTGCAGAATGACTTTCTTTTTAAACACTGGGACTTTTGTTATGTTAATCAGTCAGGGAACATTTCCAATTCAATTTTACCTGAGCGCTGGTCAGCTAGAGTTTCCTTTGTTTGATGTCCCTTGAGCCTTCCCTTGTCTTTTAAACTGTAATTTAGTTGGAGCTGCTGTCAATTTACTCTGTCCATTACATTTACAGTGATATTCCAGACATTGTCTTCTATTCAGTCCTAGAGAAGTTCCTCGAGCTAAACGAAATGTGCAGGGAAAAATCCTATAGAAATCCAAAGTACAAGCACGGAACTACTGTTTGCCTATGTGCAATGCATACACAGAAATGAAATTGTTGCTGCCTATCCATTTTGCTGTTATTTTGTTTTTAACTTAGCAAATGCTTACACTTAAGTGGGATACCAAATGGTAATTAATGAGGATTTTCAATGAAGCGGACATGTCCCATACAACTAGGCAAACAGCTTGCACTCTGCTCTGCTACGTCTTTATATTAATGAGATTTTAAACTATGCTATTTTTTTCACACTGCAGAACAAATCTTGCCATTAATAGTTGCTGTTTTGTTATTTCTTCCTTTTTGTCATAATTGCTAGATGTCATGGAGCTCAACAAACAGAGCAATTTCCATATCAAGTTCCTAAGGCTTCAGTTTGCCAGGTGAGAAGGAGCTGCATTCTTTGGGAAAAGAGGAGGAAAAGCCTCAGAAAGAGGCTGTCAGAACTGATTTTAACCATTGAGCTGCCTCTTCTCAGGGTGATGCCAATCTCCATGTGCACTTATGAAAACTTAACCAGGACTAGAGAGAGTAAAGGTAAAATACAGAAATGTGCTGCCCTTTCCTGAATCTCTCAGAAAGGGATCAGAAATGATGCGTTTAAATGTCATATGAGAGAGAATTAAACTTCAGTTCATGCTGGTGATCTTTTCAGAGACAGCTGGCCATGCTGTGCTACTTCTCTGAAGACTGGCAGACCCTGGTATAACATCAGGCACCAGAAGGAACATGTCCTTTGAGTCATTCTCCTTTTGCATGAAGACAGGTCAGAGATATCTCCAACTCCTTGCTGATGCCTTCACCAGACCTCAGTAAATTACTAAGTCTAGAAAGGGAAAAATAAGGAACAGGGACTTTGAGAAGCTTGAGAGAGTTGAAAACAGAAGCGCAGCATGTGTGTTCTTCTGCTTTCCAGGCATTATGAAGATGCCACATCTTGTTTTCTGGGAAGCATCCAGCATGGCTGGGGTTGCTGTCATTGCTCCCTGTCTTTCTGATGTTCGGTAGGGACAGCATTGTGCTTGCACCTGGATACCTGGACATTTGTTAAGAACCCTGAGGCTTGGGGTACTTGCTGTGGCAGGACCTTGGTGTGGCAATTGGTGCAAGCCCACTGCACTGGCAGGCCACTCTGGGAAGCTCCACAGCTGCATCACCAAGGGCTTTCTGTCCTTTTGCATTCATCTCATATGTGGGGGATGACTGATCCCCGAAAGGCTACAGGCCCATATCCACGAAGGAGTTCTGTTTCAACCAAAATCAGCCAGATGTTGATCCTGCAATGGCTGGTCAGCTGCAATTCCTAGGACGGTGAATTTATTTCTAAAGATGGTAGGAATTCTTCATGTCCAGAACAGCCTGGAAGCTGTACTTATCCACATTCACTCTTAGAGCATAGAGACATGAAGCAGTGTCAGAAATGGCTAGATGTTTCAGGATGTTCTGCTTGGAATCTTCCCTTTCACCAGCCTGTTTTGTACTTATATCTACAGCTAACTTTTCCCCTTGAGGCTAGGAGAACGTCTCTAGGATAGAAAAATAACGAAGCTGTCAATTTATTCACTTGCATCTAGAACAAAGCTTAAAAATAGGATGTGACCAGTAGCTAACGATAGGACGCATGGAAGAGCAGGAGTTGCCTCCCCTCTGCCAAGAGGCTTGACAAGGTTACTGTTCTGGCAGTGTGTGGATACTTGTACAACCCTAACCTTTGTCAGCAATGCTTGTTGTAATTATCACAGATCTTCTCTGGCTTTGGCCTTCAATCACTCCCTCAGCACAAACAACTTACAGATTACTTTTCCATTATAAATTATACTTGGTACCCAGACTTTAAAAGGGCTAACTTATGGATTTCTTTTCCTGTCCCGTTTGGTTGATCATGTTTTTCCTTTTAATTATGATAGGAGATAGTCAGTATGCTGGTTTTATTGTATTCAGCCTCACTGACTGATACACCGATATTCTATATGCGCTGCGTATTTGAGCCATATGTATGGATTCACCTTTCATTCTAGTCACAATGAATGAACCTTGTTTAAAAATCCTCTACAAAAGGAGAAATCAGTTTCTACAGATTCACTCTGTAGGACTTAGCAATATATCTCAGTGCAGAAGCAGAGCAGTGGGTCTCAGGCTTACCTGAGATGAGCTGGGAAAGTCTCACACCTGCAGTCCTTGTTTTGGTCAGTTCATCCATTCTGCTTGTCTGGGATGACTTCTGCAACCAGGAGAGTCAAAAGCATAACCAAGCATAACCTTGGTTAATGGGAATCAGGTGATTGGTTTCAATTGAGCCAGTTCAGCTGTTACTTGTTGCCTGATACTGTTTAGGCCAGCTTTGGCTACTGCCTCTGCTTAAATATATCCTTGACTGCTTATTTGCTGATGGCTGTATAAAACAATAGTCTAGTTATATATAGAGAACAGTTATGTGTGGAAAGTAATTGATTCCATGCTGAAGAAATGATTTGTTTCTACTCCTCCCTTCATCTGAGTGGCAGAGTATAATTATATAATTCCCTTAGGGCATAGTTTGTGACATAAATACATGCTAGTTTTATGTGTTTTTAACAAAACAATTTAAATGCATTTTTCCCTTGCCCACAAAAATATCAATAACGTATTATTTTATCTTTCAAAGGAGATAACATTATGAAACATAGCAAGGAAGGGACTGCCACAAAATGTCCATCTGTAATAGGAAGAATCACAATTAAATCAGCTTGTGATTATATATTGAATAACACTGATTTTCAAGCCAGGTGAACCAAGAAGTTTTAAAGATAGTTTTCATATCAGAGTACTGGAACTATCTCTCTCAGTACAGAGAATGAACTTGCCACAAGAGCCTTAAGTGAGATACACCTATGTAGCTCAACTATAAAGAAAGTTGTGTCAGCTAGGGGTTATATTGACTGGATGGCCTCTTCCAAAAGCAGAAGAAAGAAATCAGGTTTAGGTTAATACAGAAGGAAAATCAATTACAAGAAAGGAAAGAGAGGAGGAACTTCCAATGCAAAAAAAAAAAAATAAAAAAAACAAAAAACAAAACAATCAAACAAAAAAGGTTATCTTTTTTTTTTTTAATGGTTTCAAAAGAACCTGTTGAGATGAACATTCCCTTTATTGTTGCATTTAAAATCTTCTGCTGAATATGACCCAAAGTGATGATGACATCTCTGTTTCTGCAAAGACACCATTTCCCTGACAAGTTCTGTTTAGCTCTCTATCTAACTACCTCAAAGAATTTCTGCATTGTCTCTGTACTAGACTTCCCCTTGTCACCCATTGGGATTGTATGCAGAGTAGAGACAGCTACAGCAGCAGTGAAGAAGTAGAGACTATGATACAGGATGGTGATCAAAACATTTCTGGTCAATGCTACTCTTGGTAAGGTACTGATGGCAGCTCAAGGAGACTAATCACTGACTTTGCCCTTGTGCTCTTCCTCTTCTGCAGATGCCTTTTCATACTCTGAACAGTCTTTTCATTATCATTTTTACCATTAGCACGTATTAAATAGGGTCATTTTTCTGCTTATAACTTTACTGAGATTATATATTCTCCATGTTTCTTTTTCTAGCATTCCTTCTTGCCTTAACCTCAGCACTCCTGCCATTATGAGCAATGACACAAAGTTAGATTTAAATTCAGTGATATGTCTAGGTGCATCCTAGAGTCTTATGGAGATATTCTGGATAGTATATCATTTTAACAGTTAGTTTGCTTTCTATGCCCTCAACATCTCTTTGTTGGAAACCACAGTTGGGAGAAAACAGTTCACTGCATGTATCTAGCAGTGGACTAAGACATAAAATTGTGCTGAGATGCATTTAGGCTCATAAACTCTTACCTCCCTTAAGTAGGATTCAGGACTGTCCAGCAAGGCTCATTATGGTCATCCCTGAATGTGTCAGTATGGTTTATTTTGTATCAAGCTCTTGGTTTTCAAAAAAATGATAACATTCTGAAAATCATGTATTTTTCTTACCATTGGTCTTTTTGGCCACACTGTGGGTGATTAAAAAAAGAAAATAATAATAAATAGTCGTTCCTGCTTGATACTTAGTCACTCGACAGGAGTATGGAAAACCAGTCACAGTCCAGAAAATTCAAAAGTTCCTGTTCAGTGGACCAACCAAAACATACAAAACAGCTGAATTTCTACCTAGTGCACATCTAAATGTATTCTCCATCAGAAAATAGCAATTATTGAATACACCATGTACAATGACATCAGGGAGCAAAATGTTCCTCATGCTGCCCAATGGACCATGCTGGAACACCTGTTTCGTATCATGAAACCGTTTATAATTGCTACCAAAGAAGTGAGAGCTGAAATAGCATCATTAAATCTAATTCTGCCAATCATGTCTTTGTTGAAAAAAATCCCTAAGGGGAGAGGGAAAGAAATAAAATGTATTAAAACCATTTTCCATTGCTTTAAATTTTTGAGCCATAGAAACAAACAAATATTGATATTGTGTGTAGTCTAAGAGCTGATAGCTATTTCTAGGGCTCTGCATCAACAAATATTCATTAAACGTATGTTTTTCCTTGAAGATGTTAATACAGTGGTCCTTTCAAATGACCTCACACTGTTCTCTTACCTGCCTTCGGTTCTACTCCTTGGAAAAGCATATTTTGACTGTTTTTTTCTATGTCAGCAAGTAGTTTGAAGCAGTAAGCCTTTCATGTTTGTTTACATTCTTCGGTTCTCTACGGTACTCAAATGTCCCTTACAGTAAAGGATTCACCTTTGCCTATAACTCAATGAATTTTGTGTCTCAGGATTTCATACTGCAAGCTGGCCAAGGCAAGCAACATGCTCAGGAAATCCCTCTTTTGCTACCATCAAATTCTGACACAAATGCAAACACCACTGGAAATTCCCTGTTGGAAAGCACTGGCACAAGTGGCTCTGAGGAGGCTGTAGGTAGCAGTGGAGCAGGGGCAGACATGCAACCCTGTGGACCCATCTGGTACCTTTGTCCACATGAAAATAGCAAGGTGTGGTCTGAGATGCATGCTTTGAACGCAAGACCTGGTACAACTGTATTGGCTAAACAGAGGTTATATGAAACTCCTAGCTATTCTCTTCCTAGTGCAGATGATCACCATTTTTCTTTCCTTTATTTCCTATAGATTTAGTCCTGCTATGGTAAATGATATATGGAAAAGTGATGAGTATTTCTGTCACTAAGGAAACCACATTAAGAGCTTTCCATAATCTACAAAATCTCTGCTGCTGGCTCTTTCAGTTTGTGCATAGTCCCATTACCATCTCAGCAGTATGGGGTTAATTTCTCATAGCTGCATGCTGGCATATGACAGCCAGTTTCAGGCTTAATGGAGGCTTTTCCTCCACCAGCATGGCTATGACTGAAGTATGATCTAGCATGGAGGAATCAACATTAGTATCTTAGTTTGGCTCTGGAGTATTCATTTGAAAACAGCGCCAATTTATCTCCAGCGTACTGCACTGTGGTTCACGTCACAGAGCAGTCTCCTAGCATGTGAATTTGATTCTTTTTGATGAAATCAAATTGAAAGATGCATTCTTGGAGGTCACCTAATGTATTCCAAACATTAATAGGGACTTAGCCAAGGGAAGCAGAACACAGCTAGTCTGAAATGAAATTACTAGAAGCACGCAAACTTCATCTCCTGTGCATCAAATATTTCCTCTTAGAAATGTTCACCTATTGGGTGAAGATAGCTAAATAATCACAGCTTATATTTCTCTAGCATATAGAGCAACATGTGGGTTACTCCTGTAAAGGAGCTGCTCACAGATTTTATTTATTAAACTATTTCCTGGGCTACTCTATTGCTGTTGCAGTTCAGCTGCCTATTATGTTTTTCTGTTGTTGGTTGTTTGCTATCTAGCTCTATTTAGTACATTAGATGAGCATTTTGTGGATATATGAATATGTATATATGTGTGTGTATGTGAATACAACCATACATAAACCTACTGTTTCAATGTTTTATAACAGAAGGTAATGTACTAGATTTTTAATTGGCGCATCCTTTTGTCATAATGCAAAACTAATTGTGTTGTTCTGTGCTGGAGGTCAAAGTTGTTATAATAAAACATCCATCCTGGAGCTTTTTAGAGGAACCTGTTTAAAAAGGTTAAAGTGGGTAATTATTACAACCCTAATTTACAACTACTTGGCAATAAGAGTTGCTTTTCAATGAACCATTTATTCATGATCTGCTGCTTCACACTGCAGGATTCTTCTTGACTAGGTTAGAAAATGTAATTAATAAATGATAGGATTATTTATGGTTCATGGTGCCAGATTGGGAAATACAGTGATATACAGCATGAGCTAAAAATTATTCTTACAAGCAGCATCTTGTTTTTTAATCCATGGATTGGATTGTCACATTACTTGATATGGTGTGGTGAACTCCTGATGGTATTCATAGGACATCATTTTGTTTGTCAGCCTTGCTCCTCTGAGTGCCAGTAAAAATGGACATGATCCTTTGAGAGCAGACTTAATGAACACCAATGTGTTAATCTCTCTCTATTTGAGGCAGGGTGGCATTTGTGTTTGTACTTAGTTTGACTGTATTAGCGATTATCTCAAGCCCTTAGTGGAAACTGGAAGATGGTTACATTTGATAAACATGAAGTAATCTTTTTCAAGAATTTATGTTAGTAATACTAGTTACCGTGGAATGATGTTAACTCTAATGTGTTTATTCACGGGCAAAATGCCTGGTCTCATGTTACTGGAGCTGGAATTCTGCTGTGATCTTGAAAGGATCCTGGCCTAATTGGGAAAACATTCTGAGTGATAACCGTCTATAGGATCATTTTTATTAATTACTGCTTCTGTCAGAACTTTTTTTACAAGGACAGATTTCTGGACAATTGTATTAAAAAAAACCAGCATAAAATCTAAATCTGAGGCACGCTGGCACTCTGCCATGCTCTGTACTGAGAACATCCTGCAGCAAATCAGTGAAAATCCAGGCTCTAACACTACACTGAAAAGTACTCTGGTCAAATCCTTTTTCCAGTTTATTCTCAGATCTTTTTCTATAGTAGTATGGATTTCCAACAATGACTCTAAAATGTGTACTTGTATGTAGTTGACACTTCCTGAAATAACCTAAGAAGGGAAATAAAAAATGTCTTTAAGTTTAGGTGACGATTTGAATCCCGACATTTTAGAATTTCAAATGGTGAAGAACACTGTGCATGAGAATAATGGCTGAAACTTAGTGGATCTGCAGGTATAACTGAGATTAGGAGGCACTTCCAGAGGTCTAACATACCTGCTCAAGCAGGGTTTCCAAGGGTGGATATTCCTCAGATTCACTTGGCAACCTGAGCCAGTGAAAATTAATTAATAACTGTAACAACATTTAGTTCTAAGTATGATTAATTTTGTGCTTTTCAGTGTGTGGATTTGCATACACTTACATATACAAATACTGCAGTTTGATTTTTGTTCTTAAGATGAAGTTCATTTTATAGTAGTATTACTGGATTTTTTGTATTAGTTCTAAATACTAATTTAGGTTCAGGGATTGGTTCTCTGATGAAGCAATGGTGCCTGCATTCAGATCCTCTGATTGTGTTTTGGATTGAATGTACAATTTGAAATGCAAAATGGGTGCTTAAATTCATGGAAAAATATATATCAGAGAATGTTAAAAAGATTTCAAAATGAAGGTGAAATGAAGAAACTTGATGAAATGAAGAAAATATCTAGCTTTTTTCAAAGTGGAAATACAGGATACAGTTCAGTTTCCTCAAGAGTTTATTTGTCTTTATCTATTGTTTTTTTCTGTGTACCAGATAAACAAATGAATAAGCAAAAGCCTCTACATTTTGCAAATATCATTCCTGGAGTCTTCAAGTGATTTGAGCTTTGTCATGTCATATTTTATGTTCCAAGAGCCTTCCAGCATTTTCTTCTGTTGCAATCTGGGAGGATATCTGCTTCTTCTATGATATGGGATGTTATATGCAGAATCAGCTGTTTTGATCTCTGAACTCTTCTCTGATGTTTTCAAGGCATCTGTCTTACTCCACACAGGATCCAGGAAGGAAGAAGTGTTCCCAAGCCCGCATGAATTTATGATTTTCTTCTCTGCATGTTCTCAAACTGGAATCTTTGAGATTTATAAATTCACCTCATCCAATGCGCCAGGTGCTCACTGCAAGTGATAAAAAGCCTGTTTTTATGTTGCCCCAGACCTATGGCAGCCCTACTTGTCTGCAGCTTCTATATTGTCTTCTCCAAAGAGGGAAATATACAAATTAAAATGTTGTTTCTGTGGAAACAAACAAGCAAAAAATCCCTTCTGAAAAGTCTAAAGAGCAATATCTGGGCAGTCTGTGACATATGCTAGATCACTAGCTTCTTTCCTTGCAGAAGAAGATTCTTTTCAACATTCACATGAAGAATTTCATTTTTGTATCTTTTTTCCTTTTGGTCTTTCTTTTACATAGACCCTGTTATGAGAAATAGGAGAGAACTAATTTAAAGGAATTTAAATTAGTTCTTGTAGACACATACATAGTTCCTATTTTCCCTGCTAGAACTAGAAAGACTGTTGCTCTTCTGAAACTGTCTTCCAAGACTGCAGAGAAGTGATACGGAAGGAGGGAAGATAACATAATTTTTTCCTTATAAGCATATGAAGAAACAAAAGCCCTCATATTCCATATATCAGAGATGTCATACAATACTGTGTTCCACACAAAACAAAGTGTTCATCTTTCTCAAGATATATGATATTAATTCCTATATTTCACAAAGAGAAAGGTGAGGATTCGGTAGAGAATGTAAAGGCATTTATTATTTTTTTTGCATAGAATCATGGAATGGTTTGGGTTGGAAGGGATCCTTAAGATCACCTAGTTTCAACCTCCCTGTTATAGGCAGGGACACCTCCCACTAGACCAGGTTGCTCAAAGCCTGGCCTTAAATACTTCCAGGGAGGGGGCATCCACAGCCTCTCTGGGCAACCTGTTCCAGCGTCTCACCACCCTCACAGTAAAGAATTTCTTGCTATTATCTAGTCTAAATTTCCTCTAGGCACCTTCAGGTACTGAAAGGCCACCATAATGTTTCCTTGAAGCCATCCTTTCTCCAGGCTGAAGAGTACCAGCTCTCTCAGTCTGTCCCCACAGGGGAGGTGCTCCAGCCCTCTGATCATCTCTGTGGCCCTCCTTTGGACCTGCTCCAGCAACTTCAAAAACTAGAAACTGACAAATAAATATTTCTGAGGTGAGCCAATGAAAACCTAAACTTTCAATAATTTCTGCCTCAATACTGTGCTTCTTAAGTGTCCTTTACCACCGAAGTTTAAATCATTCTGTTTCATTTGCCCATTAAGTAAAATCTCCCTATGTGCAGTTACAGGAAGTGCCTTGCTATCTTTATCTTGCTTCCACCATTTCTACTTGAGCACCTGAGGAATTTCTTTCTTTGTGACCTTATTTCTGTCTAAATATTTTTCTTAATAAGCTTCATTTTCTTATTTATAATTTGGTATGCCTCAGCTCCACTAGCACTTTGCTGCTAGAACCCTCTGTGGATGCATGAGAAAGAGGCAGTCTAATGTTATTTTAAGTGGTGGATGAACAGTCTGCTATTTTTAATCAGACAGTTTTCGTGTTCCATTTCAGGAGTGGACTAACGTGTCCTCTCATAAATACATGAATTCCTCCTCCCTCATCCGGTATGCACGCGCACCTGCACAAGTGTCAATTTAGGCAAGTCATGTGGCCTAAAATTTCAAAAGAGTTTAGATTATTTAAACCGGCCTATTCTTTAGAAATTGCAGGGCATTCGTCCTTTAGTAGATCAGTGCATCAACCAGAATCACCAGTCTCCTCCGAAAATGGTGTCCAAATATGCCACTTCTGAAGTAGGAGGCAGAAAAAAATTGCTTCACCCCATCCTGGGCTCTGGGAGACACTGAGGCTCTTGGGGTCACATTGTCATTTGCACAATTCCATGAATGTTTCTATAATAAATGGCACCTGGAGGCAAAGCAGGTGAAGAATTACAAGCACATCTGCCTTGTGTTCAGAAAAGGTACTTTAAACCACTCCCCACTCTGTATAGCCAGAAAAATACCTGTTAAATTACCTTGGAACTTGCCATGTTTGCTTTGGTGACACACAACTTTGCCACCTCTTCACTATTCAGACAGGAGCACTGCTTACAGTGTGGTACAAACTTAGGCCTTTCATGAGACAACTAATGATATGATTTTCAATCTTCCTGGACTACTAAGCCTTTATTTCTCTTGTCCTCGGCAATCCAACTCTTCCCTGCTTTCCTTTCCATGACATACCACAGTTCAGCTTCTTTTGATCTTGCATATAGTCATTTCTCAAGCTATTGTATCAGCTGCGAGTCTTTTATTCTTTCTAGAAGTATGTAGTGGCATATTGTCTGCAGAGGGCTCTATCTCTTAAAGATACCGTGTAAACCCACTTTGCTATGCGTATGCACAATCCCTGCCTGTAAAGTGCCACCTCTTAGCTGCGTGGCATGGAAGATAATAGGACTTTGCTTCTCAACCTGCGTGAGTGACAGAAGTTCAGCACAGTGAATTGGCTATGGCTCTTGCGAGCAATCTGGCTGTCCCAAATAGACTTGCAGTAGCATGACATCATATATTGTCTTCATCTCTCCCTCTCTTTCTCACCTAATCATCCGTAGAATGAGGACACGCAACGATGTGTTTGTGTATCATTTGGGATCAGCAACCAAGTCACCTGTGAATTATACAGGTCAACAGAAATGGAGGTTAAGCTTTGGTCCACATGCACTCTTCCTGTGTCATCAGAGATTACAGACAAAACAAACAGAGATACACCACACACATTTATTAAACGATTTTAGAATTGCTTTAATATGGGGAGAATGAAAAGAGGAGGGATTATATCTCTGAATGCAAAGCTTATTTTCTGTGATCTCAAGTTATGGGAGGGATGCAGAGGGAAGCATTTTAATTGGTATAAAACAATTTGTCTCAATATGAATGTGCCCCACTACAGAACTGTAAGGTTATGGTAGTTTGCAGGCATAGTGAATGTTGCGTGTTAGTGGAAAAAAATGAAGATTTCTCCTAAGTAATGCCTTTTACGCCTTTGAATGTACTTCTGGATTGCACAAATCTGGACACAATTCTGCTCTTCCCTCAAATACATCCCTTTTTCCCTGTCATCTTCATTTTCTTGCAGCCTTCTGAGTAGATCATTAATTCTGTATTCCCCAATTCCAATCAGCAGGATCCCTGCTTTTAGAACTCTGTTTATGAGTTACAAGTAGACAGTTCCCACCAGACAGTTCTCTAGGTGTTGTCCATAATCTATTTTCTGAAATGTATTTGTTTTTAGGAGACTTCCTTCATTTGATGACAAGGCACCAGATACTTCACTGGGGAGTTGGGGCAAATGAAATAGGACTGTGGTCAAAATATTTCTGATTTCTTTCAGTATATAAAATAGGGCAGAGAGTGCAGTTCCAGGAAGAAAAGAAATTATGAATATTAATATGTCAGAATGACCTGAGAAATGGCTTATGGTCATGGAGATATCTTTTTTTTTTTCCCCAGCTGTGTCAGTTAGGCTAATAAATGATATTACTTCTTCTTATAAACTGCCAGCTGAAGCGCTTGTAGAGAAGTGAAAGGACAGTTAGAAACAAATAAGAAGCTCCAAGTATATTATGAAGTAAGAAAGGTACCTTGGCTCTAGAAGTGACCTGCTGAGATAGGTAGTTTGAATGCTAGCAAGATAAATGCAGCCTTAAGAAAAGTTATGGTGAGGGAATGAAGGCTCAGACAAAATTAATTTTATCATCCAAATACAACCACCCAGGTGGAAGAAGAGTGGAAATGACAAACTACTGGATGTTTGAAATTCATGAGATAAATACTTGGAGTTAGCAAATACAGCAAATATCAAAACCAGAAGATAGTTTTGCTTTCTACTTCTGAATCAAAACAGAGACTATCTTGAATCTACTTCTCACAATGTCAAATTCCACTTAGATATGGAAAATCAGAATTTAGTGAAAACAGTGTGGTAGGATTATTCTTTTCTCATTTGTGCAGCATGGTGGAGAAATTTCCCATCAATTACCCTGTATATGACTTCACTATTTACAGTATATAATATTTGTTTTCAATGTCCTTGAACATTTTCTGTATAGTTTTCTGGTGTGAAGGGAATACATTCCCTATGAGGAACTGGTCTGCCATTAGCCTCTAGGCTTCCACCATTATAGATCTTCAGATATTCTGGAATCCACTGTTATCATTAAAAGAAAGAAATAACACAATGTAATTCTTAATTAAATTCTTACACAAACAATAACGTTTTCTTTTTTTCTATTACAAGAACCATTTAGCATCATTTAGACTCTCAGGAAAGTTTGCTGAAACCATCGCACCCTTTTATTTAGCTCAAAAACCTTTCAGATTTAAATTCCTCCACAAACATGAGAAGGAAACGCTCATACTAGTTCAGTTTTTTTTTTTTTTTATTAATACCTCCAGCTCTCCTCCCTCTACACACATCCTTTCAAAACAATTTTTAGGCTCTCTTAATACAAACATATTGAGAGATTGGTCATAAATACTGTACTGATTATTATTGCTATGAACAATCTGTTCATCACATTACTGGTATTAGAAATGGAAAGACCAATTAGACCTGTTAACCCATCTTTTTGTCAGTAAGTTGATTGGGAATTACTGAAGCATAACAATTCTAAGTGGCTTTTCATGTGAATGCCAAGCTAAAATGGATATTCAGAGATGCATTAAGCATTTGTACCTGGCACCACATTCCTCATTTAAAGATCTACATGTTAATTTGTAGAAGTGCAGCACAAACATTATTTGGGCTGCGCATCCTCTCTCCAATATTCATACACATGTAAGTGTTGAACAGTAAAATTGTAGGCCAGATGCTGTGAGCAAGGATGAGAAGTACGGTTAACATGGATTACTGAGACATAATACCTAAAGAGTGGTGTAACAGGAGAAAATGGATAGAAGGGCTCAAGGATTGACACAGACACAGAAAAGTGTTAGTTAACATATCTGAATGCATTTAATAGAGGGCATTTTATAAACGAAGACAGCATTTCTCATGCTTTACGTCAGAAAATGGCTTATCCAAACAGGTAGGGCTTCTGGAAATGGCAGTCATTGAAAGACAGCATGAGAATTACCCTGTGGGATGTACAACAAGCAGGATACGTTGAGAAGACAGTATTTCTTTGTGTTGTACTCTAGTCAATAGGTTTTTGAGACTGTTGGTATTTCTTCAGTAAAGAAAAATAGAGAGGTGGCTGAGAAATATTTCTTTGGAATTTACTCCTCCCTCAGGATCAAAGAATTCTTCTGAGATATCTGTAAATAGAGGGCAGACTTCTTAGAAAAGATGGAATTGCAGGGCCCTGCCATCTCCTCAGCTTCAGCTTCCTTAATGTGAGGCTGAGAGAAAATTTGCCAGGTCTTTTCAATGGCTTGTGGGATTGGACTTTTACCAAAAATCGCTGAGATTTGTACACCTTTCCTGAAAAACAAACCAAAAGAAAAACGAAACACATTTGCATGAAAATATCAACTGGTCAGCTGGAATTCATGACCTATTCTATTCTATTCTATTTATTCTATTCTATTCTATTCTATTCTATTCTATTCTATTCTATTCTATTCTATTCTATTCTATTCTATTCTATTCTATTCTATTCTATTTTTTAATGAAATAATGCATAAAATTCTTGCATAGCTTTTCTCAGTAACTCAGTGGTTACATATCTCTGTGCTATCAAGGCTTAGATAACATGGTAGTTCCGATTACTCACAAATCTTAACTGGAAATGACCACAGTGAAAAGTACGTGAAAAGACAAAGCTAACTGGTAATGCTCACACTCAAGATGAAAATATATTAGCTAATTTCAAAAATAAAAGCATCTCTTGCATCTCTTGACTGTGGTTTCACTCACACAAATGTGAGCCAGCATACAGCACACTACTTGTTCCTGGGAAGTTTGAGCATCTCTCTATCAGCTTTCCTGTCCATCTATGCTTCTATGCATATTCTGAGAGTGAATCCAGGGAAGATTTTCTATCAACCTATACTAGAGTTCACTGCCATTCTGAAGCTAACTTTGGTGAGGAATGAACAGACTGGGGCAGCTGCTTGCTGCTTGGTAGCAGCACCCAACTCTGCCTCACCAACTAAATCTGTCCACAGCCCTCAGTCAGAGCCCTCTATCAGGGTCCTCTAGCTCCCTACATATCCATGAGCACATATGCTTTTCAGTCTTTTAGTATTTTATGATTAATTTTTGTTTGTTTGTTTGTTTTCAGGAACATTTATAAACGGATTTCCTTTACTTGAAAAAAAGTTCAATGAACAAAATCTTTTCCATACTGCTAGTGGTTTTCATAGTACATACAAAGAATATATGTGAAGAATGCACAAACACACAATACAGAACTAGCATGACACTTAGACTTACAGTATAGACACAAAAGACTGTTTTCTGAGGATGCAAAGTCAGTTTGGCTAATTTTCACTTGCTCTTAGGGAAATCCATGATTTAAATAAGTTTCTGATATACACTGGATTCTAATTAATGAGGTGGATATTTGTAAAGTACCCCTAAAGTCCACACATGAGCAGAGAAGAGCTCAGTTTTTGTAGATGAGTTTTCTCGTTGAAGTTTTAGAGTAGTTGCTTTGCAGTAATAAAAGGAAGGAAAACAAATTCAGCCTTGATCTTAGCAGTAGTAGACCTGGTGCCTGAACACGCGTTATAATATTTCTCTTAACAGACGTTATACAATTCTGCAGACAAGAGTTTACAACTTGAGCCAATCTGTAAGCTTCGGGAGGAGAAAAAAAATCCAAAAAGCAATCAGTAAGGGCAGGCAAAACATGCTGTATATTGAACTTTGTATTTCTCCTAGAACTGGATTCTACTCTTAAACTAAGTGCATAAAATATTCATTTGAATTCAGGCCAACATTTTCATGTGTAAATAAGACATCTTTATGGCAAGTTTGAAGTCAAATGGCTCTATAAAAAATGGCAGCAGAATTAATTAAGCAAATATTTTTCTAACCCCTTTGGATTCTATGTCTATTAATAATGTGTCAGAATGATTCCTGTTTTGATGAGGATTCATCAGAACCACCCTCTTCCTCACTTCTTCCTTGTCTGCATAGTCAAATATTTGGAAGGTATTAGCACAACTGGAGATGAGTACAAGTAGTTATCGAATACCGTGGATATACATTATCAGTCCTAGTTTATTGTCTCATCAGATAAAAGCTCATTGAGTTGAAGTCATTCTTAGCATGTTTGAAATGCAGATGCTAAACTGATTACTTGCAATGGCTCATCTGACTCTGGTGTTGCTTCCTCTCACGTGAAAGTGCAAGGGTGGATGTGGAACTGAACGCACATTTCAAACAGAAGTAGAGCTGAAATACTGATCCTCACTGTGTGAGATTGTTTCTCCTAGTCACATCCGTTAGAATACTAAGAGTGGTAGTGTAGCTTTGATTAAAACACTTTAGTTACTGCTCTTTCCTTGCCTGGAAATTTTGTTATAAATATTTGTGCTGTTTGTTTCTCTGAACATATTTAAAATCACAGAAATATTATGAACTGCCCACCATTTCTAAACATATCTTATTATAAAGGTTAATTAAAAAAATCATGATTAGTTCATCTCTTGAAAATCCTAAGTCTCTTCATATACGGTTTATCTGCGATTCTTAGACCTCTCCACCTGCAAGAATATTATTTGAACTCAGATTTTGTATGCTGTAGGTTAGCATAAAAGCACTATGGTATGTTCAGCCATCTTGGCATTGTCATTTGAGGCTTTTTTAATTAAAAGTCTGCCTTGGAGTATGTCAAGTGCTCCTATATTTTTGTCATTCTTCTTATCTCTATGGCAACAAAAATATTTCAACATTTACATGGGCATCATATTCTTTGCTAATGTACTATCTGAACTGTTTGTATGCTGAGAAGGGGAACAGCAGAGATTGGCTTCTGCTGGCTGGGATGCAGGAGTTGTCAAGACAACCAAGAGGCCTAAGGATGTCCTTACTAGTAGCATTAAATTGAAGCTTTAAATTAATTCACCCTCATGTGTTTTTGTAGCTTATGCTGTTAATTGAAATAATAGGAATGACCTTCCCTGTACATTCAGAGCACCTGTCCTATTAAAATTGCATGTGCTATTTACTTAAGTACACTCATCTATCAGACAAATCTAGCGTGAAATAGGGGAAAATGGAAGACACTTATATTGTACTGCTATGTATTGACTTGTAGTAATAGGAGAAGCTGCTTTTCTTGTGTCAAGCTTGAGATAGTTGTGATGAACATTTTATTCTGAAACTTCATTTATTTCTGCTTTCCACTCAAGAGCCTTAAGACTGCGTAGCTCCAGACACTACAATTTATTCCATGCTGTAGAATATAATTGAAATGAATAGTTAAAATTGTTTTTCTGACTGTAATATATTTCAAGAAGCTGAGTATCATGTTTTTGCGCATGCAAGAGACCGTCTTCCCTTCTCAACAGAAAAATAACCAGCAGGAACTTTTTGTTCAAGTCATGCTCTTGCACAGGCTTCATTTGTGAAGGTACTTTTAATCTTTTTAAAAAATATTTTTATACAGAAGCTGGTTGAACTTTCTGTGTCCGATCGTTAAGATTTGCGCATCCAAGAGCAGAGGAACACAGGAGGGAAAAAGATTATAGGCTGATACGTACATTTGTTTTCCTTCTCAAAAGATCTGCAAGCTGTTTTGCTGAAATTCACAAGAGTTTCGTTCTGGTGCTTATGTATATCAGATAATCGCTCGGTGTGCTGAACACAGAGCAGAGGAGCTGAGGCCTGCTGGCGGCTGCAGCTCTCACAGGGAGCGGAGGGGCAGCGCTGAGCTCTGCTCTGTGTGACAGCGACAGGGCCCGAGGGAACGGCATGGAGCTGTCAGGGGAGGGGCAGCTGGGGGTTAGGGACAGTGCTGCACCACAGCGCGGTGGGCACGGCCCCGAGTGCTGGAGTTCAAGGAGCGTTTGGACACTGCTCTCAGAGACATGAGTGTTTGTTTTTTTTTTCAGGTGGTCCTTTGTAGAGTCAGGATTTGGACTCAGTGTCCTTATGTGTCCCTTCCAACTCCAGGCATTCTATGATTCCATGTTAATCGTTTGAAAATTGTGTGTGGGCAATGATGCAGAAGTTCATGAGGAGCCAAAAGGATTTAATCCTTCCCTGCAGCAAATTTAAAATACAAATTACCAGTCTGTATTCTTGTGGAGCTTTACAAAAAATTAAGAGGAAATTGTGCATCCGGTTTCTGTTGGTTTTATGAGAATATTTGATTGTCCTAGCACTGTATGCATTGATGCACAGAGCTCTGAGGTCATACTGTTGTATACCAGCTGAGATTCTGACCACTAAATGCACGAGCCCCAGAAGCTCGAGTTGGGTGAGAAACTTCATCTTTTTTTGTTTGATTTCCCTGTATTTGAGAACGTGGGAAAAGTTCCTTGCTGTAATACTTGAACATGTCTCCATCACAGTCACATTTCATGGTATGCAGAAACCCTAATACAATCCACTGACAGAATGGTATGGCGATTGGCTAAAAAATAAATGTGCTACGTAGACATGAATACTACGGAATGAACCGGAAATGATATAAATTTGTTTCTGTCCTTTGTATGGACTCATTACTGGAGAGGGCAGGAGGCAACCAGCTTCCCTCCTTTATTCCTCTGGCTGCTATAAATCTCACCATACCTGGTTCTATCTCTGACATGAGGCAGGGGTGCTGCAGTCTGTATCCACAATGTGGCTGCAACCAGTTTACTGTGTGCACATTAATGCTCAATCCCGCTGGTATTTTATACATCTGTGAGTGCTCAACACATATGAAAATCAAACAATTTAGTTTGAGGTACTTTAGCTGTAGAGTAAGGGCCTTTAGGTATGTGAGCTTGAATGTTTTGGATTAAACCTTTCCATCAGTCCACAATCAGCAGTGCTATATAGGGATGATATTGCAGAATTGTAAAAATAAACCCGTAAGCTCCCTTTAAAATACAGTACTTAAAGCATAGCTGCATATAACACATTTTACTAAGCTTAAACTGGTAAATCCTTGGCTAACCCTCAGTGGATCTACATCTGAAAGAAAAGGATTGCTCTTCTAGCCATATGCAGATTATACCCATTTGTCCATTCATAGCTTTGGTCTATATATACATAGAGATATTATTGGTAACACTGAAGTCATCTTGCATTGCCAAGATGTACAGTGGAAGGTCCAAGGCCCTGGACCAGAACAGCTTGCCACCCTTCCCTGTTTTCGGTACCCCTAGATACTTACTGACTCTCATGGTCTCCTGTGGTACTCTTTTGGTGTTTTTGCCAGGAGCCTTGTAGCTGTACATGTACTTGTGCTAAGGAAGATTGATACTGAAATAAAGTGATGGAAGGAAGTTTGGGCAAATCAGAATCATCACATTCTGGACAGTCCAGAAAAGAAACAGGGCTCCTCTGCAGCTAACTTAGGTGCGTATGTGCGATACCTGTATTAGAGAGAACAGGGAACAGCATGAATGACTTGAACCTATTGTTACTGTGAGGTGCTACTGCTCACTTTTGAAAATGTGAAAGGATATTAAACTATCATAGAAGTGGGACTTAATATAGAAATGAGAGGATAGGCTACAGTGGCATTGAAACCAGTATGAATTGGATCATTATCACTTTCCTTCTGTGAAAGAAAGAGACATAAGAAGAGAGGCAGAACAGTCCTGTAGCATCTTCAGGATTGGCATCAGACTGGTGAGAGCCCTAGAAATTGCAGAAGCCCAGACTTGTAGAGATCCCACAGCCTTCTCATCAGCTTGTTTGGGAGATGTAGACTCAGCAGACGAGTCTCACTTATTGAGAACTCCAAGCAAAGTTTTCTTAAGGGTAAAGAAAATCTCATGTACGTGCATAAGAAATTGTCTCCATGGCTCTTTGAGCTAGAGTTGTTAGATTTTCCAGAAGTATAGCTGAGAGTGACAGTGACCAAATGTCAAGCACAAGTCTGTCATAGTAGGTCAGGCATTTCAGATGGTGTATGAATGATCAGATCTGCAAACTCACATGCAAGTTCCTTACAGCAGCTAAAAATAACACTATGCTGAATTAAGCTCCTACAAGGCACTGGGACATCTGGATGCGTTTTTCCCTTTTTGACCTCTATCCATACTTCCTGCAGATGTGACATGCTTACATAACAGTCACCAGGTGCAAGTCAAGTATGGAATATTTCCTAAATCTGGACTAGCACACCGTTACTGTGTCTCAATCATCTGAGAAAATAAAATAATACTATGGTAATAATACTATTTCCATAATTTATCCTCAAACAGTATGTTCTTAAAAAGCTCTCTGCCACCTCCTGACTTGCTAATAATGAATCTTTAAGTGGTAAAGTCTTACCTTCAGGCGATGGTTTACAGCACATTTCATGATTCTCAGATTTTTATACATAAATATTACAGCTACTGTATATAATCTACCTTTCCTTCCTTTATCTCTCCCCATAGTTTTGCTCCTTCTTTCTAGGGCCTGGATATGGCACATTAGCGTTTCCTTATTAAAGCAGCTTGCCAGTGTTTTCTCTGTCTTCAGCACTGTGGGATATTTCATTGACACTCAGGATCTCCTTCGATATTCTCTCTCTGTCTCTCTTGACATTTTTGCAAGGAGGGAGAAAGAGGTTGGGGGAAGGTGCATATAATGCTTCCACTGCTGAGCAGTATGAATTATATCTGCTGGAGTAATAGTGTGAAGTGGCAGGGATCCGTTTTGATGAATCTCATGCTGATTTGTAGCCCCAATTCTAGCTGTAGGTAACACTGAACACCTGTTTGAAGTACTAGAGAGATGTAATAAAGCTCTGTACAGTAAATACGCTGTGTACTGTAGCTGTTTGTTTATTGTCACATGGTAATTAATTTGCAATTATATGTTGAGACATACCAGAAGAGAAGTGCTGAGGATAATTCCTGCCACCCAGAAGGAGGCTCAGCAGTGACACTTGTTAGGCTCTAAGCTATCTGATTCTCTCTTTTCTCATCACTGATTGCTTTTTTCATTTGTCTCAGCACAAAACAGGAGGTTACAAAAGAGACTTCTGTGAGGATTCATGCCTGGATTTGAATGGGGGTGTGGTACTCTAGAACAGTATGTCTCAAACACACACACAAATGTGAAAGAGGTGGTGTGAAGATCTACACAATTTTGTCTCTGACATCAATTGTGTCACCACACCATTCATAGAATTGCAACAAGAAGGTGAAACTTGCCTCATCCTCCTGTGAAATCTTTGTCTTTTCATCCAAACTCCTGCTTTGCTTCTGTTTAGCTCATTCAGAAGTGCCTGATTTGGTTTTTTTTTGTTTTTTTGGGTTTTTTTTTTTTTTTGCCGTTCATCACTCACCTGACTGGTGATGTCTCCTGGGAAAACCAAGCTCCTGCCCTCAGTCTTTAAAATTATTATAACTCAGACATCACTTTTTAAGTGACTCTTGTGTCTTATTGCACTGCTTCACAATCACCTCAGTTCTCTATCAACCGCTCCTTTCACTGACTTCACTTTACTTCCTTCCAGTATGTCTCATACACTTGAAACTACAGCTTTTTGAAAATAGAGCCCCAAATTGGATTTCTGCTGGCACATGTTAAATAAACAGAGCGTCCAGAAGCCTCTGTTTGCCATAAATGCCATAACAATACTACAAGACAACAGAAGCAGCTGTGTTAGATACTGCAGCATGAGTTTTCATTGCAACTTCATATATTACTTATATAACTTTATATAACTTTGTCTTTCATTCCTTTTATACTCTTTTTAGAAATAGCTTCTAATTAGATTCACAGGAAGTTGATCCTTGCTTTTTCCTGGACTCTCAGGTCCGTGCTTGATACCAAAACACAAAGAACTTCAACATCTGTCTTTATGTATTTTTTGTCTTTCCTTTCTTCCATCTACCTGTTAGTATTTCTAGTTTTGAGTAGTTAGTATCAGAATGTTTTAAGATGTATAATAGCTAAATTAAAAATCTAAATTTGAAAGTAGTATGTTATTATTTCACTAAGACTTAAGCCTTAAATGTACAATTCCATTATTCTAGTTGTGTCTGTCCTATAGTTGCACAGGAATAAATGGTTTCTACTGGGCACATGAAGGTTTGACTTGTAGCTGAGAATATGTACATGGATCTTGAACTTCTAGAGATATTGACTTGTTTTACACAAATTTATGATCAACTGCAAATATACTGAGTATGAAAAGAAAAATCCTTTGACAGTAAAATATGAAATAAGTCAATGTGCTTCAAAGGGAGTGTTAACTTAATTTGCAATTATGTCATGTAAGGAAGAATGAGAGAAAAATACTGGCTTCCTCTTCAAATCTTCCCATATACGACATTTCTTTGACATTTTCACATGTGCTGAAAAGTTACACCTAAGGAATTCATTTCCATTGCTCTCACTTGGTGTCCAACAGTGAATGATATAAATATTTTATTAGGCAAACCTGCAGGTTTCTAAAGATTATATGTCTTATCAAGTTGACCCTTATAATTATGTTGTCTTCTGTAACTGTGGGATCTCTTTTAATTTTGCAGTCTTTTTGTAAATATTGAACCATAAAAAAGGTATACAAATCACAAGCAAAAGTAGACTGAGAGTAAGAACAGGTGTAAACAGGTCTATTTTTGCGTGAGAAAATTCCTATTCTCTTTGTTGCTGCAGAGACTATGCCTTAATTGTAAGTTAGTAAATGACCACAGTGCAGTCTGTCCTTAGCTTTTGAAAAATCTCTTTTCTCAGGCTGTTTTCCTTTGCTTCTTCCTCTTCTAAGGCAATCACCTTGGATACTTTGCTTTTACTTTTCTTTTTTCTTCTTTTTCTTGGAAAGAAAGGATTAAGATTAGGATTTAATGGTGGGACGCTTCTGCTGCTCAGTCTTAAGCACTGCAAACTCAAAGCATTGCAGTTCTGTCAAATTGAGATGGAGGTTGTATGCAGAGAAGAAAAAGTGTTGGAGGCCTTCTTTTTAGTACAATCATTGACACAGGTGTTTTTATTTTTTTTTTAGATTATCTTTCATTTAAATAAGACTGTGGCCTGTTGCCATTGTGAAATCTCTACCGCTGCTATTCTCTGCAATTTCTCACTGCTACTGAAGTTATTAATTTAGCAAACATTTTTTTCTTCTCTGGGCAGCAGCACAAACCATGCAGTCCTTCTGTGTGAGAAGAGGCTGTGAAGGAAGGCTTTCTGAAGATATGCACATTCCTTTGTATATCAGTTTGATGCCTTGATGTTTTCCAGCACATCAGTTCATAGAAGAGGAGATGAGCTAAAATATTGGTCCAGCTACTTAATACAGATGACTGTTGTTGTTTTTTTCCATTTAAATTTAGTGCTTAGCTGAAATACCTAATTTAGAGTGGTGTTCCTTCTTAAGCAGTGAAGATAAATGTGCAGCTCAGAAACCAATTCAAATCTTAAGTGAACTGACTCATCCCCTTGAAACACCTTTTTTCTTTCCACAGACTATAGGAGAAACTACAATTCTATATGTCTCTATGGAGCCTCTTTCTGAATTTCTACTTGAATAACTTGAGAATACTGAAGAGAGGCTTGGCCGCAGAAACCATTCTAGTTTCTAGGCAGTCTGTAGAAGTCTTGTCCAACTGTGCAGGGGTCATTAACTAGCAGCGAATCCTAATGGCTTGTGGAGTGATCACGACGACTTTGGGGCTGTTCCTCACTTTTCTTCATGCACATTATTCTTGGCTGTGCAGCACAATACATCTAGTTCAAAAAGTGTGATGGCCTGCTCAGTTTTCTCCGTTAGCAGCCCAACATCTTCATTCTGATATAACAGCTCTGTTGATCTCTTCACTACACTAAGGTACTCCAAAATCCTCCTTTGCGTTCAGAAACCCTTGTTTCTCCATTGTCTTTTCTAATACTTCTAAATATCATATAATCCACATAGTAATTAAAAAGCTAGATGAATAAGAATTGTATTTATGCTTTTTTTCTTTTTTTTTGTATGAAACAGTGCACAATGCATGTTTTTATGCCTCAGAATGTAATATGAAGGTCTATGAGGGAGCTGAGCAGAAGGATGCAAAACCGGATGAAATACAGTTGAAGGAAAGTACAGAACAATAGGGGCCAAAGGTAGTGCAGTTTTACTGGAAATAGTTTCTAGACCAAATTATCTCCAGAACACACTCGGACTTCATTTTGGAGAAAACTTCCTGCAATCATTCCAAAAAAACTAAGATGGGAGCTTGTGATTAAGCAGTGAAAACAAGGGCTCTGGTATTTGTGGTGATTTCTTAGTTATATGTAATTGTAACTATTCCTAAGGAGCTACATACTAGATTTTCTTATTTACTCCCACTCCTACACTGCAAAGAACCTGCTGACCTTTGCTGTTAGTGGAATCAAAATGATGGCTGGGCCTCTGACACCAGGGAAAGTCTACTGTTGGATCAACCTCCAGGGATAAGCAATATTTAAAGGTCAGTGTCTTGCAGAGAAGCTTACAAGCAATGTGAGAAATGCTTGGATTCAGTAGTCCAGACTCAAGCAGAATTTACTACAAATCACAGTTTATTTCACATTCTTACAAGTGGGAGCTGCCTTAAGAACAAGCTGCGTGGGACTGGAGAGACACAAAGTTTATATTTCCTCCTTTCCAATGTGAATAACCTCCTTTGTTTCCTTATTGGTTGAGTGCTCTGGGGTTTACAGCCTATCTGATGCTTCCAGTTCAGTTAATGGATGTCTTGTCCCTGTTTACTGCTTGGTTAACCCCTCTCTGTTCTCCTCCCATTCCTGTTTAGTTTTTACTTATTATGATATGCTGCGATAAACTCTCATAGTTAACCTTTCCCTCTTGCTATCATTCAAAGCACAGAACCAGTTTGTGCCAGTACATCTCCTGATGTTACTAAAAATGCAGGTCTTCCTTTCTGCAAGCAGGAATTTATCTTGTCAGAGCTCTGTGGTGCCTCTTTGGGCCTCTTCGAAGTCATAACATCTCGTTATGCAAAAACAACATTTCTTTCCCCACAGCAAGTTATGACTTCTAATAGTACACACTGAAATAGCCAATAACAACTGATTTATAAGCCTCTTTTCATAACCTCCTGCTTTAAGCCATGTAATTACTCTTTTTTGACTTTCCTCTTCGCTGCTCGTTTTTGGGCAAAGAACCTTGCTCAGGATTGCTGCCATCCCCCTGAGGTTTGGAGACCTGAAATCCTGCCCAATACAGAGATGCCAGCTTTTCTGTGTTGAACTGAAACCTGTACTTAGTCAATTGCCCATGACCCTCCTCAGTGAAATGTCTTTGCTGGAGACCAGGGTTCCCAGTATCAGTGTAGGTAAGCACAGCACTTCTAGAAGAGCCAAAGGCTGCCTGTGAAACCAAGAGATTGCCCTGTAACTGCCCAGAGTAGGCAAGAGTCAGGATATATTAACACTATTGTCAGCGACAGTATCTTTGGTACCTTTATAGTCAAACAAAATCTATTAGCTTCTGTATAGATCATATGAACTGCTATAATTTAATTTCTACAGAGCTTTGATTGTTAACTGCAGAGAAATCTGTGAGGTGATAAAACAGTATTTCTTATTTTTGGCTCTCAGAGAGGCATACGTTATATACTGGAAAGTGATTTAAAAACAACAAATGCTGAAGGAATGCATTTCAACAAAGGCCTCCTAGAGTTGCTGAAAACAGCGAGGCACCTGCTCATATACAGTGCAGCGAGAGGTGTGGCAGTGAGGAGTGTGGATGGAGGGAATGAGGAAGAAACAAGGGATAAAGGTGCATCCAGAGGCTGCTGCCTTATGTGTTCAATTTGCCCTTCCCTACAGTCCTAAATCTGCAACAGCGTCAGTCAGAGAGCTACTCCATGGCTCCTTCTGAAAGATCATGACTCCTTAGACTTCCAAAGCGTCTTTGCCGCACAGCTCATTGCACAGCCAAGGAGGACACAAGCATCACATCTTGTGTTGATGGAAGGTGGGTTAGTAGAGTGAGTGTGGTAAATCACAACAGAACGGGAACTAGTTTGAAATCTGTGAGATATATATCTATATATATATATATTTTTTTTTTCAAATGCTGTAAATTTCTCTCACAATCTAGAAGATGTCATGGAGTCGTGTGCATGAATTGACAGCAGTGACAGCAGTGGCTTTATAGCTCCTAGTGGTTCCAGAAGAGTCTACTTATTGGGCTTTGGTTTAGCAGCTACTTGTAATATCCCGTAACATACAGCAGAGAAAAAACCTACAAACATTTATGATCTTACAGAGCAAACAAAATCTATACAGTTAAAAAATGACCTAAGCAACACCTGTATAAAAGGTGCACAAATTTATTTTGCATTATACTCTTGTAATGAAGTGTGTTCTTACCATACTGGAGAAGATGGGAATTTTGCAGGCTGTATCCTAACACTGCTCATGTCTCAGTGAAAGCCAACTCACTTTAAATAAACACTGAATTCCATTTTAGTCAGTGCTATATCTCTCAATTGCAATTTATTTTTCTTTAAATATGCAGAATGAGACTCAGAGCTTTTCATTTCTTAAGAGATGAACAACTGGTGCACTGTGACACATTTATATAATGCTTAATTTCAGAAGTAAGGAAATTAGACAAATGGATATATTGAGCCCAGAATTTAGATCAGGGTTCACCTTCTGAGCTTAATGCAGTATATTAGCCTTTTAAATGATGTTCCTTTTTTTGATGTAGTCTCCATCACCATTATGCTTCCTTCCCATTGATGTTCTTCATCATGTATACGTTACAGCTTCTTACTTAACTGTGGCAGAGGGTGACTCTAATTAGATTGATGATGATGATAATAAAACATATCCATTGAACATTTAATCTGTGTGTCTGGGAAAAGATAGACTGGTATCTTAGCTCCCTTCCTTCACAGGAAAAGCCCCAAAAGGTGAACATTTACTGCAAGAAACCATAGATTCTATGAATTCAGGAAGAAACAGGAAAACTGCAGCTCCACGTTAACATCCTTCCACTGGGCTGAGGTAGGGAGTATTAAGGAGAATTCTGTGTCCTTGAACAAGGCTTATGTGGTCACACAGAGCTAAATGCAATGTATACTACAGCATATAAGAGAATTTTTTTTTCACTAGTACTTCCACAGTGTAAGGGAACTGTTATCTCAGGGCCTGAACTGGTAATTGAGCACCTAGTGAAGGGGATGGATGGCCCAGGGAGCACAGCTGCAAACAATTCACCTGTGCTATCCATGTGACTGGAATTGGGTGGACCATGGTCCATCCCTCTCTGGGCTCTTTTAAGAGCTAGTCTCGAAAGAGAGAGGGTCACCTGGGTGAAGGCTGCTTGCTGAGGGAGAATGTTTTGTGACTTGAGACCCTCTCAACAGTTAAGTGAGTTAACTTTTTCCTTTGTATGATTACTGACATTCCTAATGATCCTTTGTCTGGTATTGCAAAATGTTTATCAGAAGCAGTATCAGTGCTTCCAAGGTCCAACACCTAGCCACAGAAATGGTGCTTTTTTTTTTTTTTTTTTTTTTTAATACTGGATGTGTGTGTACTTAAGTATTTCCTTTTGGTATTGCAAATGAGAAACCTTAAAAGTTAAATGTACAGCACAATACTTCTGGAAGTTATTTTTTTTCTTTCTTTAATTAAGCAAGTGTTTCTGTTCGTGTTTCCCATTTGAAGCAGGCAGGCTGAAAATGTATTTCATAGTTTTTGTTGCTGTTTAGCCAGTGAACAGAATAATTACTGTACTGTGACTCTTTCTGTGCTGGTGTCTTTTGACTGAACACAAATAGCTTTCCACCAGTTTCTCTGCCTTTTTACAAAGGGTCTAGAACGGCTCTTTGCAGTCCCCAACGGTTTTAACCCCATAGCTCTCAAGAAAGCCTACAGCATCCAAATAGCTTCATGCAAAGGAGCAAATGCTCAGAGAAGAGCAGGTATCCACATCACATGTTTTAGTTTCCTAATTAAGGTGTGACTTCAGATGCTTCTAGGAACCTAAGTTCCTATATATGCTTTAAGGAAACAAAAAGAAAAGTCAGGAATCTTGAGAGAGTAATCAAAGCAGCCACACTGACTGCTTAAAGTGAATTGGTGTGAATGTTGTCTGGAGGACTGATAGTACCTATGCTGAAATGTAAATAAAAGCTTGCATGCCTTGCTGACATAAGGGTATGTGGCTTAGTGTCCTACAGCATCAAACAGAGCTTTGTGGATGGGGAGGTATGCAGCACTCTTCACTGGAGGTATTTTGTACTGTCATTGTTCTGTGGTAAGGAAATCTAGTTTCACTTGCAGCAAATATTTTTACTTTTCAGTCTTTTGTGAATTGTGGATACTGAGTTTACCAAACCTTATCTGATATACAACCAAATCTAACTATTCTTCCAAGATTGTTTTTTATCAAATGGTGTTTGTGAAGAGCTCTGAAGATGAAAGCATAAAGCGTTTGATGTTATTACTGCTGTTACAGAGTGTGCTGTAGGTATGCAGAAGGAAAGAATATGTGGAAAGAACCTATTAAGAACCTATTTTGCACACGTGGGAATAACCATGGTTATCCCTAGCGTAAATTCAGTGAGGTCAGTAGAAATCTACTAGGGTTGAATCCGGTTCTTATTTTTATTTTTATCCATAGCACATTTTATATCAAATCAAGTTAAGGTCACACTGGGAGCTGTTTCAGTAAAAACATATTTGTCTTCAAAACCACTAAAACACCCTTAGAGTCAGGTTTCAATGTCATCCATATCCTCCCCCTCCTCCCAAGTGCTTTCATCATTCAAAAGCTTACCATTAAAGAGAAACTCCTTTATTTTCAATTTGTTACATTGGAGGAAATGTTTGGAAGCTGTCATCTCCCATGGAAAGGCAATACAGCACTGACTTTCAAAGAGCAAAAGTCATTTTTAAAAGTGGGCCTTAGACTTGTAAGTTACTCAACTGCTCTTGAAGACTGTGTCCTTTCCAGTAATATGAAACAGCAGTGCACCTCTGGATATCATAATGAAAGCTTTATACATCACTACCTAGTAGTTTACTTGAAGGGTGACTAAAATGATGAACTAAAAGACCAGGGAAAGCTTGAGGAGCAGGGGGGAAAAAAAATGTTTTTATATAGATTTCACCACTTGACATAGAATCACAGAATAATTTAAGTTGGCAGTCATCTAGCTCACCCCCACAACACAGAGTACAGCACACAGAATATGATTTATTCCTTTTCAAACAGGAACAGTATTCAAAACTCGAGGAAGATTAATTGTACTAAACTGGCTAGGCTTCCCATCCTGTCCTGTTCCTTCTGATCTCTCAGTGCCTGAGAAACGAAGCAGGCAAAACATCTTGCTTGAGGTTGTGCAGAACACTTATGGGCACCTTGCACAGGTAGAGGACTCTGTTGTTGAGTTCTGCCTGGACAGAAGCACCTCACTAGTACAATAGGAACAAATGATATCCCACCTGCATGTGAGGAAGACTCACTTAATCAAACCTTTAAACATTTTCTGATCTTTTAGGAAGGGATGTGGAATTTATTTCTCAATGATACTAGCTATTCTGGTTACAAGCTAGCCAAAAAATAAGGGAAAATGCAAATGTTTTCCTGAGTTAAGTCTTGTTTAACAAGTCTTTCTAAGCACAATTAAAGCTATCCAAATGAAAAAGTAGTGTTGGAGTAACTTACAGTTTTTCTCATAAGCAGAATTTTTCTATTTACCCAGTCGCTAGCTGAGTTATCCAAGTTTTTTTCCTGGTCAGAAATAAGCAAAAAGTGCTACCTGCATCAACCCTTGCATTTTATGACTTGCAAAAATTGAAAATGCATATGATGTGTCTTCTTATGTCTTTTCTCCCCTTAAAAACACTTACTACTAGTTCTCTGCAAATGGAGTCCATCCAAACATTGGAATTCTTTTGAACAGTATAGGAAGTCTGTTGTATCAAGAATGTCTTCTGTCTGTCATAATTAGTTTGCAATCATTCTATCACATCCTACAACATGGATTTCTACTCTATGCTAGGGCAGCCTGAGCCCTTGCAAGTGTTCTGAGACATTTGCATGTGCTGCTTGAGTCTTATAGTTCTTGAGGACCTTGCCCTTTCTCAGCTGGACAGATCATAGATATGCAATATACTCCTAACAAATACAAGATGATTTAAATTTCAAAGGCAATGAGAAGTAAGAGTGGGGGAAGAGATTCACTCTTGCTATAACAGCATACGTAAAAAAACTCTTACAATGTGGGCAAAGAAGAAACCTGTAAAGGGAAAATGGTTTCAAACAAAAGGAGGGGAGATGTAGATTGGATATAATGAGAAAGCTTTTATGATAAGGGTGGTGAGGCACTGGCACAGGTTGCCCAGAGAGCTGGTGGGAGCCCCATCCCTCAAGACACTGAAGATCCAGCTTGGTGGGGCTTTGAGCACCCTGATTGAGCTGTATAGGTGTCCTGATCGTTGTGGGGGATTGGACTAGATTACCTTTAAGGGTCCCTCCCAGTTCAAACGATTCTATGATTCTGTGTTTTATTCTGGTGAACCTGGAATAAATCCAGGAATCCCAGAGCCCTCAAATAGAGACAAGAGAGGATCCTATGAGTGCCACACAGTATAAATTGTACTAGCTGGAAGTGCTTGAAACTGGGTATATCTATAGCAAGATGCATAGTAGTGCTGATGTTTGTACTACAGACATGGTCATTCCTCACATTTGCAGTAAAATGCTAGTGACTCTTCCTAGCAGTTCAGGCAAAATTGCATTTTACCACCTTTAGGATGATAACTCTTTTCCTGAGCAAGAGCAGCCATCCCAGCATCCCTACGACTCCACTGTAGGTCGACCTCTGCTGATACCATTAAGGAGATAAACACACAGGCACACACGCACACAGATAGACAGATTAAGGTAGTGTGAAAGTTACTGTTGGCAGTATGCCAAGGAATGTTCAACACAACTTTTTGAAAGTGCTTAGACTCAAATAAAAACTGGAATTCTAGACATAAATGAGAGACCCAGAGACGTCTGAGCTAGTTTCCAAAGTGTTTGTTAAAGCAGTGAATTGTATGCAGAAGGTCTTCAAAACTTGAGTTAAAAGGAGTGCAGTCTAATAATGAAAATAACTGTCCCATTTAAAGCAGTAGGGTTACAGTTACTGAATTCATGGTAATTAAATCACAAGGTTGCTTCCCTAGGCTTTAGAAATTGGCACTGGAGTTCTTGTAATCCTCTTCTGATCTTCTCAGGGCATCAGGACTGTGGTTTATTGACATGTAATTAGATCAGGATGTCACTACATCAATGTCAGTGTAAACATCACTAAGTAAGTAGCTGATCCTTACAAGATCAGCAACCTAATCTCCTCTGGGATGCCAACAGGCTTTGTTAACACTTAGGCTTAGGATTGTATCTGTTCTTTTAATGCCTGACTCTCAACGGCTGTGGGAGCTTTGACATCCCAAGTCAACCAGTATCTGAAGTTAAACTAGTTGTATTGATGTTCTGGAAACTGCAAAAGCTTGTCTGCTAATAGATTTTATTGATCAGTAAACAAATAAATAATGAAATGTTGCTGGCAACACTTTTTGGCAGGAAGGGGACTTTCTAGCTTGTGCTTTTAGATTGTCTGTGTCTCAGCTGCTGCATAGGTAACAGAAATCACTAGATTTTAGTCACTGTAGCTGATTTTATACAGGCCTTATCCATAGCTTTAAAATTCTGCAATTGCAGTTGAAAGAAATCTTAAAATAATATGTTGAAAGACAATCAGAAATCATATTACAAATTGCCGCCAATGCAAACAAAAGAAATTGCTTCAGAGAGTGGAGGTTTGAAATAAAAATTCCACTTCTAAAACCTTTTTTTTAATGGAGAAAAATATCTGGAGGTTTCTTTGTATTCTAGGAGTATATAAAATGTATCTTAAATAGAGATTACTTCAGTTTATCTGACTTGTGCACAAACTGCCAATCTAGTTCTGCAGTCAAGAGATTGCTGTCATCTACCTAAGAGAAGATGGCAAAAGACTTTTCAGTGGATCAGTATATGGTTAATGCCTGTGGTAATAGTCTGGTTCTCTTAGCTTTCAAATGCACTTCAGAATTACTCATTAGATGACTGGGCTTCACAAGCATGTTCTACAGTGGATATATGATGAGGCGTGTATGACTATTTTCTTGAGGAAGCTGCATAATGACATACATTATAATCACACAAAGTTCACAGCTCTAAATATATGGAGATGTTTAGATGCAACTTAAATATCTAAAGAACTGCAGCTACAAAAAAAACAGTGTGCTGAGCTGATATTCATTTTAGGCAGCCCATAAGAAATGCCACTTGGTTTTAGGTGCTTACTAGAAAGTTTAACTAATGGATACTTCCAAAACTTTAGGTATATATAAGTCTTGTAAATAATGCAGAAAGATTCCAGCAGTATTTGGTATCTAAATAAATTTTATTTATATATTATTTATGAATGGGCTCTGTCATTTCTGTAGGCTATTGCGCACCTTTAAAGTATAGGGGGGAAAAAAAACCCAAACCTTGCAAGCTTTTTTGTATTGGGTGTTAGGACCCTATGGGGAACTGAAGTATGGAGAACCACAGTCTACTGCCATAATGTCTGCAGGGTTGGAGCTGGCCAGTTGCTCTTTGTGCTCTAGGGCTTGGCTTGGAAGTTTTTATGGCTCTGTTTACTCTGACCTGTATACGTATCAGGAAAACTTAGTAAAAGGAAGTGAGCAAGAATAAATCCTGGAGCAGTGCATGACAGAAGGCTCACTGATTAATCCAGCCCAAATTATTTCTGAATTTTCATACATGAGAATATTTTTGAACCCTTTTCCCTGGAGGGGAAAAAGGTTTAGATAGGTTAAAAAATATATTTCTCATTCTTGAAACCAGGCATGAATTAAAATGGATATATATCAATTTTTAAGATAACAAAGCTGTTAAGTGTTTAAAAGCTGCTTTTATTGGAAATGAGGAAAAAAAGTCTGAATACGAAGTTAGAAGAAATTGTCTTTTCCTGTCTTTGATTTCAGTCAGGTGGAATCTTACAAGTGGGGATGTGAGGAAGTTGTGAATGGTCTTGATGGAAAGCATAAAACTGGTGTTTTCTAACACAGATGAGGATATACTGTGACCAAAAATAAAGAGTCGCAGAATGACCTGTATCCTCCAAAAAAGAAGAGAATGCAAGGGTAAAATATTCACGTTGTGCACTGAACCAGAAAGATTGCCATAGACACATTAGCAATTATATGTTAAAAGCTAGCTAGATAGAAAATACACGTCTCAGGCATGTAAGGAATATACATCTCCAACATGACTTTTATATTTCTTCCAGATTTTTTTGCTGGAGATTTAATCCAGAAATTGTTTATTAAAATAAGGCACATACACTGTTTAACCTCTGTTTAAGTGTGTATTTAAAAAACTGATTCCCTTTGCAGGTAACACTCAAGTTTAATGGACAAGCTTATTGTCCTGGAGGTTAGGCAGAGGTTTGGGTCATTTGGTGCAACAATGCAAAGGTTTTCATGGTTTCTACAGCTGCTAATCTTTTAAACATTACTTCAGGAAAAAAAAAAAGTTCATTAAAAAATGTCCACATTTTCTGCTTTAGAAATTAACACAATGCTGCAGAGGTATCAATCCCTTTTCTATTTTTCTAAGTAAACCAGCTTATCTGAATAAGGGAAACTGAACGAGACCTCTTCCAAAAACACTCCACTAGTCAAATCTGGAAAGGTCAAATTGTTTGAAAATGACTAATGATTAGTTTATAGTTCCTTTAATACACAGGTTCCATAACAATGGAATTAATCTTTAGAGGAAAAACATTAGAAAGTAGTTTACTCCCAGAGGAGACATGCTGGGGTTTTGTACTAATAGTTATGATGAGCACTCATCAGGACAGACAGCAAAACCCCAGGACGTCTCATTGTTTAATCAGTTCGGGTAATAACAAGTTGATTAATCAGCTGCGCTTCCCTCTGACAGAGCTGTTCATGTTTGCAGCAGTGATAGCATTTCTCATTCTGTGTAGCACTGACAGCAGTGAACTCTTAGCAACTCCAGTCTCTGACTCTAGGCAGAAAGAGCAATGATTCATTAAACTCTTCATTTCTTTTCCTCCTCCTGTTTTTTGGGAGAGGGAGAGGCTTGTTCTTTTTTGAACACAAAAATGCTTCAAAGTTAACTCGTAGAAGCATTTTCTGTCTTTTGACTACCACAGCATCTCTGGAGTGGAATGGGTGAATCAGTGTTCTTGGTAAAACAGTGTGGTGCTATGTGGGTGCATGCCAAACTGAGTGTCTGCTCCTTTCATTCATGACTGGTAACTGCAGTAGCTTCCCATTTCTTCCTTCTGGTTCATCAGGGAGTTTGTGTTTATTAAAAAATAAAATAGACTGGGAAACTGTTATGAGTATGGGTGCAGATCTTTAAGGAAGCTTTCCTTGGTGTGCAAGAGCTCTCTGTCTCCAGGTGTAGCAAGTCAGGAAAGGAAGGCAAGAATCTGGCATGGCTGAACTGGGACCTGCTGGTCAAACTGAAGAGTAAGAGGAAAATGCATGGGCAGGGGATACAGACATGTACTGTGGGAAGAGTATATGGAAGCTGTTGTGTAGGGTTGGGGTCAGGAAAGCCATAGCTCAGCTTGAACAAAACTTGGCAAGGGATGCCAAGAAGAACAAGAAAGGCTTCTACTGGTACCTCAAGCAGAAGATCACAGAATCACAAAACTGTAGGTGTTGGAAAGGATCTCTAGAGATTGAGTCCAACCCACTACCAAAGCAGGCTCTCTTGACCAGGTTGCACAGGTAGCCACCCTGGCAGGTCTTGAACATCTCCAGAGACTCCAAAACCCCTCTGGACAGCCTGTTCCAGTGCTCTGTCACCCTTACTGTGAAAATGTTCTCATGCATATTTGTGTAGAACTTTCTATGCTTTAGTTTGTGGCCGTTTCCCCTCATCCTATCACCACACGCTGCTGAGAAGAGTCTGGCCTCATCCCTTTGCCTCCCACTCCATAGATATTTATAGATGTGGATCAGATTCCCTCTGAGTCTTCTTTTTTCAAGGCTGAACAGACCCAGGTCTCTCAGCCCTTCTTTCCTCAGAAGGGAGGTGTTCCAGGCTCTTCATCATCTTTGTGGCCCTCTGCTGATCTCACTCAAGGAGCTCCCTGTCTTTTTTGTACTGAGGAGCCCAGAACTGGTCACAATATTCCAGGTGAGGCCTTACTGGGGCAGAGGAGAGGAGAGGATCACCTCCCTCACCCTGCTGGCTGTGCTGTTCTTAATGCATTCCAGGATCCCATTGGCCTTCTTGTCCACCAGGGCACACTACTGGCTCATGGCCAGCCTATCATCCATCCACCAGGACCCCCAGGCCCCTCTCCTCAGGGCTCCTCTCTAGCAGGTCATCCCTCAGTCTGTACCGGTACGTGCAGTTATTCCTCCCTAGGTGCAAGACCCTACTTTTTAAACCTCATCTGGTTCCTTTCTGTCCAACTCTCCAGCCTGTCCAGGACTCACTGAGTGGCAGCACAGCCTTCTGGTGTGTCAGTCATTCCTCCCAGCTTTGTATTGTAAGTGAACTTGATGAGGGTGGACTCTATCCCCACATCAAGGTCAGTGATGAAGATGTTGAACTGGACTGGATCCAGTCACGATCCTCTGAGTTGTGCCAGTCAGACAGTTCTCAACCCACCTCATCTATTCCACACTTCCTCAACTTTGTTATAAGGATGCTGTGGGTGACAGTGTTGAATGCCTTGCTGAAGTCAAGGTAGACTACATCCACTCCTCTCTCCCCCATCCACTCAGCCAGTAATGACGTCATAGAAGGCCACCAGGTTGGTCGAGCACTGTCTCCCCCTGGTGAACCTATGCTGACTACTCCTAACCTTCTTCTCCTCAAATTGCCTGGAGATGGCATCCAGAACAAACTGTTTCATCACCTTTCTGGGGACAAAGTTGAGGCTGACTGGCCTGTAGTTACCCAGATCCTCCTTCTTGCCCTTTTTGAAGGGTAGAGTGACACTGGCTATCCTCCAGTCTTCAGGAACCTCTCCCCTTCTCCCAAGACTTTTCAAAGATGATAGGGAGTGGTTCAGCAATCACCTCTGCCAACTCCCTTGGTACATGTGGATGCATCCCATTGGGGCCTATAGATGTATATACATTGATGTTGCCTAGATGCTCTTGGACTATTTTCTCCCTTACCAAAGGGGAGCATTCAGTTTTCCAGATCCTCTCAGTTATCCCCAGGATCCAGGAGTCCCAAAGGAGTGTTCCCACTGAAAAGACAGATGAAAAGAAGGCATTTTGGTATCTTGACATCTGCTGTTAACAGAAAACCACCCTCTGTAGGGAACCCGCTTTTCCCCTAGTCTTTCTTTTACTGTTGACATACTTTTAAAAAAACAAACAAACAAAAAACCCCACCCTTTCTTGTTATCCTTTAAAAAGGAAAAGAGAAGTCCAGGAGGGCAACCCCCTCCCCCACACAGTGAACAATGCAGGCAAGCTGGTAGCCTAGTGGCTCTTATGGTTGTGTCACTGCATCAGTGGTCAAGGGAAGAGCCACTGATGTCATCTGTCTGGATTTCAGTAAGACCTTTGACACGGTACCCCACTACATTCTTTTCTCCAAAAGGAAAAATACAGATTTGGTGGGTAGACTGGTGGATGGATGAAGAACTGGCTGCAGGATCAGGTCCTGAAATTGGTGGTCTGTGGCTTAATGTCTGGCTGGAGGTCAGTGATGAGTGATGTCCCACAAGGATCACTGCTGGGACCAATGCTCTTTCATATATTCAGCAATGACTTTGACAGTGGGGCTGAGTACATCCTCAGCTGTTTTGCTGATGACACCAAACTGTGGTGTGCTGTTGACACACAAGAGGGACCTAGACAGGCTTGAGCAGGTGAACCTCATGAGGTTCAACAAAATCAAATGCACATGGGTTGAAGCAACCCCTGCTACCGATACAAGCTGGGGATGAAAGGATTGAGCACAGAACTACCAATAAAGACCTGAGAGTTCTGGTGGATGGGAAGCTATACATGAGCCAGCAATGTGTCATAACAGCCCTGGAAGCCAACCGTATCCTGGACTGCATGAAAAGTAGCGCAGACAGCAGGTTGAGGGAGGTGATCCTGCCCCTCTACTCTGTGCTGGTGAGGCCTTGCCTCGAGTACTGCATCCAGATGAGGAGTCATCAGTATAGCAGAGACATAGATCTGTTGGACCTGTCCGGGGGGGGGCGGCCACAAAAGCCATCCAAGGGGTGGAACACATCTCCTATAAGTATAAGCTGAAAGAGCTGGGGCTGTTCAGCCTGGAGAAGAGAAGGCTGCAAGATGGCCTGATAGCAGTATTTCAGTATGTAAAGGGGAGCTACAGGGAAGAAGGGGGACAGGCTCTTTGTCAGGTTCTGCAGTGACAGAACAAGGGGAAATGGTTTCAAGCTTAAAGAGGGTAGATTTAGATTAGATATAAGGAAAAAGTACTTTACAGTGCAAGTGATGAGGCACTGGAACAGGTTGGCTAGTGATGTGGTTGATGCCCCATCTCTGGAGGCTTTCAGGGTGAGACTGGATCAGGTCCTTGGCAACGTGATTGAGCTGTGGTGTCCCTGTTCATTGCAGGGAAGTTGGACTAGATGACCTTTAAAGATCCCTTCCAACAGTAAGGGTTAAATGATTCTGTGATTCTGTCTCCATCTTCACACTTTTCTTCCTTCCTGAGATCCATGTAGGCACCCTGAGGTATGTTTTTGCACATGTGCACATTGATGCGGTGTATTTACACTTATGTGCTTTTGTATCGAGATGTAGCTAAGCACAGGAATATACAAAAGCAAAATAGGTACATAGGCTCCCAGTTGGATAGGTCACTTCGGTACATATGAGAATTAGTTCAAAAACTGCACATCAAGGGCTACACTCAGAGCAGAAGAAATGTTCTATTAAACATATTTTTAAGCATTACATGATTGTGCTCATGCAATAACAAAAATGGCATACCTGAGTATTAGTTGAAGTACATGCTGTTCATAAATGTAAAAGATGTAGGCAGACATGAGTTCCAGCATAGTATAACTGTCTGTGAGTTAAACCCCTGATCCTACTACAAGGAAATGAGCCTGTAATTGTGAGAAATAAAATTCCATTCTTAATTTGGAGTGAGTTAAATTAAAGAAAATACAAGATATACTGTGGTTATATATAGCTGAAGTGTTGCAGTGGATCAAAACAATTTTTTAAAATGAAAACTATTTAAAACTACTTTATCAATTTTGAATTATACAATTTGTTCTGAGAGCATGAAAACGTTCATTTATCCATCTTGCGAATGGGAAAGAAAATGATTAAATGGCAGTGACAACCAGTGAGATTCTATTCAGCCATTTACTATTGCTATCCAGTAATGCACTTTAATGTCTAAAGTGTCCTTTGCTGACAGCTCCAGAGCAGATAGCTGGTGTTTGCTAGTGCTAAAGTGTTTCTTTTTAAAAATAATTTGTTGTACGTTTTGCATGACCATACTAGGATATTGTGCTTTCTTTTTTTGTTGAGTTTTAGGTGGAAGGTTTAACAAGAGATCAGATAAGCTATATAAGCACTGCCAGATTTTAGGTCTTTTTTTATTATTTTTTTTTGAGATGTTAGAAGGGTTGATTTTATGAAATTTGCAAACTATAAATGGAATTTTGTGTAGTCTAGAAGAAAAAAGCTTGTAATACTGAGCGTCTTTGTCTTCTGTCTTCTTCGTGTGCTGGTCTCTGTGTATGTCTTCTTTTGTCTAATTGCACAATAATCATAAAGTGATAATGTTTGCAACTTGCAATTCTTATGAAATTGTGACTTAAAGAACAAATGCATATGCATTAGTATGTGCTATTATCCCATTAGGGATAGGAAGAGAAATATGCCTTTGAATTTCAAAGACCTTCAATGCATTAAATTGAAATCAGTCATTTAATGGACAGAGAAGGGGGAAGAAAGGCTATCCATTTTTTAATGTGTTCTTTTTTTTTTTATTTAAAAATTATTAAAATAGAATATTGTGAGGAAAAGTAAAGTCATCAAGTAAGCATATAAGAAAATCTCCGGGCAAAACTTGAAATCATCAGTTGTTGCAGAAGTAGGATTTCCACAGACTTTGTTTCTTTGTTAAATTTCTGAGGCAACAAATCAGTTTGTTTGAAACCTGACAAACAAGAACATTTAATCCTTCTACGGAGGAAAAAAATTATTTGTTTACTTACTGTGGTTGTTTCAGCTGATCAGTAAATACTGAAGCCATAGTATGGCTGAGTGTAAGAGTAGATGAGGGAGTTTCATTTCTCCTGGGTTACTTTGATTTTCTCTTGTTTCCCTCTTGGTTATCAACTGATGCTATAGTGTGATGTTTGGTTGCTACTTTCCTGGGGATGAACTGGGGTTCAGCTTACAAAATGCTCTGAAATCCCAGACATAAGAAATGTGGAAAGTACTGATGAAATGCAGAGATGAAAAGAAACTAAGCCTTACATAGAAATTCCACCTGTGTTTACATTTCATCTGATCCTGCATCATGTAGTAAAAATAATTAAATAAAACAAAATAGGTGACAATGGGCACTAGCCCAACACTTTTCAATTTCACTTGCAAATGGACAATTAAACTAGATGTTTTACTTCAGCTGCATGTCTAATATTATGCTATATGTAATTTGCTATGGAGGAATACATATTAGGCACTGTTGTCATACATGTATTTTATGAACTGATGGAAAGGAGAAATTATTTTGTTATACTTCAGATATTCTTAAAATTCCCCTCTCTCTGTAAGCATAATGATTTATTTCCATCCAGAGTGAAGGGTGGTCTCCTACACATAAGCTAGCCCCACAGAAACAAAGCATGTTTACACTGAGATGAATGCAAGAAAACGTCTCCTGATGGTGATGGTGCAGAGAGCTGTTATGTATTTATGTTCCAGAAGCAGTATGTACATCCCCTGTAAGGAGGAAATTCATAAAGGGAAAATGGTGTGAGTTGAGCTGCACAAATCTCAAATAACCAACTCACAGCAAATTCTCCATCTGCTTTAAAGAGATTCACTAAAAACATTTTTGCCTCCCCTCTTTGAATGAAGAAGTACATTGATGACGGCAGAGACATGGTACAAAGGACATTTAGGTCAGTGAATGCCTTTGCTTTGGCTTCAGTGGGCTTTCAGTCAGGTCACGCTGAGAGTTGCAGTATGCAAGGGGCTGACGTTTTTCAGGAGTGCATTTCCGCTAACAACTTCGTTTTGAAGAGTTATTAGTTGTATGTCTTTGCTCAGATGGAGCTGTGACTTGCTATCCATACTCTTTAATATAGATACATTTTTAAAGTGTATTTTTGGGTAGATTTCTGGGAACTGAGGAAACGTACAGCAACACAAATGGAGGGAGGTAATGTACACTTGAAAGCCAGCAAAGGGTTATGGAAAATACTCACTGTCTTAATATTTCATAATAAACCCAGAGTTCTACAGAACCATCTTAGGATCTTGAGTTTATACGTAGTTAATTCTGGTGTTTTCAGACTTCTAATCTGCAAAATTGTTAAAACTCCCAGTTGATAAATCATGATACCATTCAAGATATGAAATGAAATATACAACTCCCAAATCATTAAGTGATTTTTACATATTTTTCACCATAGAGGGAAATGTCAGTTAAATTTTAAGCTTTTTGCAGACAGAACTCTATCTTTATCTCTTGAAAAAACAAAAAAAAAAAGGCAAACTGACATGGTCATATCATTAGCTCAGATGGCAGCTTTAAGAGAGAAACACTAAACATTGCAAGACTCAGAATGAAATAATGAAATCTGACAGCAGCACAGTTTATATGTGAGATTATAAGTCTCTCATTCAAGCATGTGTTACACAGTCTTTTATAAATACTGTTTCCCTTGTTGCTGTCAGATTTTGCTTTTCAGATAGTCCCCTCTTGTACTCTGCTCTCCAAGGATGGGGTGGAGAATCACTCTCAGATAACTCATACTGGATAGTAGTAGCCTCACCCATATTTCAAACTGAGGGAAGCTATGTACCTGAAGCACAGAACTGGGATGCCTCTTACACATTTGTTTAGAGACATCTGAGTAGCTAATGTGTAGGGGAAAGAGACAACTGTTCCTTTCTTTTGTATCATCTTTTTAGCCTCCTCCTCTCGTGATCCCCACTAGACATATTGTTTTCCATTGTCTTCCCTCTCTGATGTAGGGATCAGGTAGATAATTTAGGGTGATAGCCCATCACCCAGTGGGACTTCAAACGTGCCACTTCTGCCATTTCTCATCACTACCATTTCTGATTTTCTGATTATTCTTTCCTCAAAGACATTTGCCATGTCCTTGTGGGTATGACTGCTGGAACCTTTCCCCATGCTCAGTGCACTCAGCTATGCAGCTGACAAGTTCACAAAAAACTAACCCTAGAAAATCTCTGGCATATTATTGTATACTTTTATAGACACTAGGTAGAGTAATGACTGGGAAAAAAAAAAAAGAAAACCCTGCAAGACCCTGCAGCATTTGTCTTTGTATGGAGTCATCTAGACCAGGAAATGTGCTGGGACGGTTTTCTGGCACTGAGGTCAGTAGAACCAAGCCACATATGTCACTGACATTAGGTTCAAATCAGGGTAGCCACGTGCAAATTGGCACATGGAAGTGGTGCTGGGTTGGACTGCTACATGGAATGGACCCCACGTATGTTTGGGAGAGGACAGATAGAAAGCATAAGCCATGCCGGAATCCTCACTCCTTTAGTGGCACCGTGTTGGGTTCCACTGTCCATTCCCAATTATGGTTGTATCCACCTCTCAGCTTGGCTAATTGCTTCTAGCTGTTGCTTGTTTCTAGGCACACCTTCTCATTGCTTCCCTCTGACTGTGTTGCAGATGGGCAGAAATGGCAAGTGATGAGAGAATGGTTGTGTGTTTCCTTTGCTTCTGAATGCAGCATGCTGCATATTTGTTGCCCTGCTCTTGTGTCTAGATTGGTTACTTCATGTTTTATCCATCCCTTATGCCTGGATACCAGGTTTGCTTTTGAAGCATTTGCTTTATTTCATTAATTGTGCACATAATTAATATATGTACATTGATTTGAAGAATTGACTTAATGACAGGGAAGAGGAGCTCTGCTTTCCTTTTAGGCAGAGGAATGTTTGATGGACTGGATATGTCAGGCCAGAGAAGTGTGCATTTACCACAGGGGGTTATTGATTCTCCTGGGGTGCTCCTGGCTAACAATGGTGTCTTTAAAAGATGAAAATGCTTTGGGTTTAAGATGGGATATGAGCCAGGAAGAAAATCATGCATGACATTCTCAAAGTCGCAGAATGGTAAGGTAAGTGATTTTCTCATATAATACGTACACTATGTAACAGAAGAATGTGTGCCTTTCTGCCTGAGGAGGTGTGGCATGGTACCGTGGTTAATTTGGACAAGAGGAATTCTTACAATATAAGAGTGCAAGAGATACAATGACCAGGGAAGACCTGTAGAGTTTTTGGTGGATTTTTAATAGCATCTTGTTTTGAGCATTTATATTTCCCTTTCATTTCGTGAACTCCCATAAAGGACATCCCCTTTCTCTAAGTATGCTAATGCAAAGTAAAGGGGGGAACTGGTGGAGAATTCAAAAAATAATTTCATTTGTGAAAATAATTGATTTTAGCAGACAAGATGTTAATGTGTGTGCACATATGTGCAGGTACAAATGCATATACGTGTATATGTATCTGAATATGTACAAGTATATACTGAGAAGTCTGTAAATGCATATATATAGATGAACATACAGAATAGGGAGAATTATGTATCTGTAAGTGCATACGTATGTGTGTGCATGTGTGCTTCTTGGGTCATTCAAGAAGGAAACAGAAATGCTGCCCTGTAGTTTAGATAATCACCTATGTAGCTCAACTGGATAAACTCATTCTAGAATAGTGCTGGTGATAAAAGCCTTCAACTGTTCATGGCCATCAAATGCTAACGAATCTATTTTACGTGATTACAGCTGCATAATGCAGAAGTATTTTTCAACCTAGGAAAAGGTTTGTAAATTTGCTACCTTGGAACGAAGTCTCCTTATGGATTGTATCAAGTTATATGGAAATAAAAAGAAAGGCTTTACCAACTGGCTCTGAGTCGCATCTTAAAAAGGAATGTTGTATCAAAAGGCGTAGTTATTAGAAATACTGAAATGATTTAGCAAAAAAGAAACAAAAACAAAATAGAAAAGCAACAGAGGAACATAAAGACAAGAAAATATAAAAGGCTGCACTTAATTTAAATTAGATAATTATGAATTGTTAGCTCTTGACATATCAACATCATAATTTCCAAAGTTTACCCCACTTACAAGTTTATCACTGGATGAACCATTTGACCATAAGATCTTCAGGATTTGTGACTATATATTGCCTGCTTCCCATCCGCTCTAATAAAAATGGTGAAGAAAATATTGCTCCTGAATGCTGATTTCATACATGGCATCGTAAATTATTTATTTCTGATAATGCTTGTGAAACTTCATTTTTTTTATACTAATTCTGGATTTCTCTATGCTGATGATATTGTTTAGAATGCTCATTCTAAGGATGTTCTTTCTAAACAATGCACCTCTACTCCAAACATAGGTGCCACTTTGCTTCATTATGCATGGTGTCCCATTTCACCATTCAAAATAACCTCTTTAAATGATGTCTTTACTGGAAAAACCTTTCTCCTTGATGTACAAAACTGCATCTGTTTGTGCTTCAGTAGTCTGATATATGAGGAAAAAAAATAAAGGTATATTTTCAGTATTCTTGAATAATTTTGTTCCATTCTGGTTCCTAGACTTTCAAGCACAAGTAGTTTTTATTGTTTCTCTCTGTTAGAATAATGAAGGGAACATCGCATCATTAAATTATAAAAAAGACTTCCATTTTATTTTGGGGAATGAAAATCATAAAAGGCATACTTTATGGATAGAAATATTACGTGTGCATTTCTGGTAGTTTTCAGGAATAATAGCAGAAATGGACAGTAATTATCATGTGCATTTCAGTGCTTTTCAGGGAATTTTTTTTTACCTTTCACATTTTCTGTGTTTTCAGCATTAATTGTCATCAGTATACTCAAATTTCTTCCCCTTACTTACAGGTGTGTATTAGAGGTTTAGCTGATGGATAGGTTTTGCCTTCATGTGAAGTAGAAAAGATGTACAAATATGCAGTAACTTTACAAATTCTCTTATTCTATATGCAAGTCAAATTCAACATTAGTCAGTGTTTAGTGTCATTGCAGGCAATCAGCTGTGGTAGTGCTTTCACTCCGGTTTAGGAAAGGAAAAAAAAACAGCAAAAAACTTTTATTTTGTCAATAACAAGCCATATGTGGCCTTCCTGATAAAGAAACTGGTTTCAAATGGCTGGAAATTGAAGTGCCATTTCAGTAAAGGCTGGTTGAAGTCGACAACTTCATTTTGTAGAACTACCATGTTTTAACTACAGACTTAACTCTGTGAGGCTTTTCCCTTAGCACTGAGACAGGGTGCCACAGCACACCATGCAGTTGTTAAAAAGGTCGGTCGCTCAGGTCTAGGTTCTTCTTGCTTGAAATTAGACTGAGGATTTTATGCCGGACAGGTGTTAGTCATTGGCTTCATGAGAGACCATGGAGAGAAAGGTTCCCCTTCAGCAGACACTCAAGTTGCTGCGTGTCTGAAGGCTTTCTTCTCTGCTTGCTGTAGATTGAGATGCGTTTGGAAGCTCTTTGATGAGGTATCTAAAGTTAGGCTGGATTTATGAGGACAGCTTGATCTCTTTGAACTTTAGTTGGCTCCTACAAGAATTTTGCTGTTGATGTAACCCAGAGCATGCTCCTTGATGCTCCCAATCGCTCTGAACTCATACAGTAGAAAAGCAGCACAAACATCTTTTCACCTCTCCTGAAGTCCCTAGCACAGCTGGGATCAGAGAAATTTATCTCCTTGGCTTTGTCCTGAGACTATTCCACTGTGTTATACTGCAGTGCAAGAAAGTAAAATGTATTGAGTTTGGCCAAGTGTCAACGATTTGATATCAAGGAAAAAATTACAGAACTCTATGTTGAACTTATCCTCACAAGTGAAAGTATAGTATAGTTATACTGACTGAAATCCATTTTACCTTATGCTTGTGAAGATAGACAATTACATTTCTTTCTTTCTTTACGGAAATAACCCCTGATCTCAAATTGACCTTTCTGAATTCAAGGAGTTTCTATAGAAGCATCACAAGCATTAAGGTAAAGCAGCACTTTTCACCTTTCTATTCAAAAGTATTTAATGAAATTTTCTGAAAAATAGAAATGACCTGTAAATTTGACTTAACCAAGGGCAAAATGTAAAATAAACTGAATAGAAAGAATTTTGGTTTATGTGATACAAGGATTTAAATGTCATGTCCTTTGTTCCAGCCAAGAATATTTGAAAAGGCTTTCTAGGAAGCACTTTTTTATAGACTTAAAGCCAACTTTATCTGAAGACTATTGTATTTCATTACACAACAATGGCAGGCACCACATAAATAATGACAGACTTGCTAAGTTACAAGAATGAATATGAAATTTCAGGGACTCTGAGCCCTAGAGCAGTGATTCATACTTTTCAGTATGACTGTTCATCCTCTGTAGTTTGTATTCAGCTTTGATATTAAAAAGGAAGTTTTGGTTTTCTTTCAAATTAAATTAAGCAAAATGCTTAAATTAAGATGCCTAACACTCTGTGAAATAATAATAGAAGTCCCATGGGTATAAATATTTTCTGCTGCATTCAGATTCTGTTTGCTAGGAGTCTCTTACTGTGTATTTTCAGCCCTAGTTATTGAAACTAAAATATGTATAAATAAGTACTGCATCCCCCTCCACTCAAAAAAAGCTCATTTAGAAAGAGCTTTTCTCACACTGTTCACTGAACACAGAATTGGGCCCTTACTGTAACATTACCCTTGTAGAACTACAGGGTACAGATACTGCAAGCATAGTAGAGCTCATTTTTCAGGCTGAGAAATGCAGTGAATTTCACATACGAAACAGAAACATGTGAAATGTTTAAGCTATTTTCTTTTTTTGTTTTGTTTTTTTTTTTTACTTGAAAGTTTACAAAGCTCATATTGAGTATGACAGCTTTTACTGAAAAACTGTTCTATCCACCGAATAAAATCTTCAAAGAAATTATCTGAATCTCTGTAGCAAACTCTGCTTGTAAATAGCTGAATAGCAGGATAGTAATTGTCCACACTGACCAAAATTCTGCTGTCTCATGTTAATCTCGTTTCTAGCTCTCTCTGTTTTACTAGAAGTGTATTTAACATCTGAATGAACAGCTCCCTCACAGCACTGTGCTAACTCTTTCTCCTTTGTTCTCAAGGGTCACCACTAGTAATGATTACTTCAGAAGTTGTTTTTCCTATGATATGTTAAACCTATAAATGAGATCCAAAGGGGTGTACAGGACAGAAAGAAAAAAACTGAATTTTCAGTTTTAAATTGCTTCTACTAGAAAAATGAGATTTTATACCATATCCAGAATTGCTTTTATAACAACAACAAAAAAAAAATTATAAGTGATAGTCCCGTAACACTATCTGTAGCACTGACATAAGTCTAATCAATTCTGTGATAGAAGCCAGCATTCCTTAACTCCTCTTTCTTTCTTTTCCTTCTCACTCCATCTTCCTGAGTCACCATCAGTTCTCAGATTGACTTTGTTTTTCAGCACGTATTGTTTGATAGATGCTATTTTAATTACATTCTGTTTATTAAAGTATTTGTTCATCTGGAATATGAGTTCATTCCTTCTGATGTGCCACTACCCGTATCGTACATATTCACTGCATTTAATCTGGAATCTTTGCAAAGTGTACTCATTCAGACCTGCATGTTTTCAAAAAGAGATTTCCCTTTTTCCTTTTGATTGTCCTATTTTTCTGCCAATAATCAATGCACCTATGAGATGTTTCTTTGCTAATTATCACTACAAAGATGATGTTCTTTCTTAGAAAAGGTGCTGATGCCTGAAGGAGATGGAGTACAGCTATGCCACACCTTATTAGCTGTCAATTTATATTAAGTGGAGAAATAATACCGTAGAACAAAGGGAATGGCATCATGCACTGGAGGTGATAAGCAGCATTTGTGAACAACTAGAAAACACCTTCTTTTGCTTATATTTTATTTGTGTTTGTGGTATTTGTACTATCAAAGTGTTACTGCACTTCTTGATGAGTCTATGTCATGTCTATTGGTACCATTCTCTCGCATTAAACTGCAGACAAAACCTGTAGAGGCTGAAATTAATACCGTGGCAATCTTGTCCCAATCTCTTCTGTAGCAGTTTTTAAACAAAGAAATGTGAAAATGCCTTAAATGCCCAAAAGACATAGAAATAATTGGAGAAGAAAGGAACCCAGGCACATTTGTTCTATTCCCAGAGACCTTCCTATTTAGTGAGGCAAACATGAACAGAAATATTCATTCAACTCAGGGTAAAAATCCACCTGTTATTTAAATGCTCTGGGTGTATAGGGTAAAAATACACTTAGGAATGGTTGAAACCACTTTTGTGGACGAATTGGAAGGCACAATAATTGTATGAGATTTTAAAGGCTATATCTGTTAAATGGGAAAGTTTTCTTCAAGTTATTTATACAAGCTTTCTCAGATTCAAAACTGAAAATTTTCAGTGTGGATTTTGTGTTAGATGCAGCTAGAGTTGAGATCCCGCTGTTTATCTGGGGCCATGAGTGCTGACTGTGCAGGTTCCCCTCTGCAAAGAGCACTTGCTCGGGACCACGCCGAACACTTTGCTCATTTCCTTTCTTTAAATTCTTGCCTTTGCGTTACTGAGAGGGTTACGGCAGATTTTTGGTTCACATAAAAGTGTACAGTGTTAACTAGGTGACATATGGGTGGATGAAACATTACTGATTGTCCACTGCAGCCAGGGAGGCCGAGTTTCCATAGAGATAAGAAGGAAAAGTGCTCCGTGCAACCTAATTGGTATGCATCTCCAGATCAGGTTCATTGTGCTTTTGCTAATGACAGGGTTGTCTCAGTAATAAGGATGGTGCACTGGAGAAATTTGCTGCCTTGGTATATTTTTCCCTGGCAGAAAACTACTTAGAGACTGTAGTCAGTAAGAAGAGTGACTGGCAGGCTGAAGGGGCTGCTTAGCAGCATATGGGGGAAGGCTGGCGCTCTGTGCCACATGCATATGGCTGCCATTAAACTCCAGCTTTGCGCTTTGTGTATTTCTGGTCCCATGCCAGTAAGCCCACCTGCTGCAAGAATACTTGTAAAGCACAACTCAAAAGTGATTGAAAAGCTACTAGAATAAACTGTAATAACACAGTGCTTCACAGATGGGACATAATTGCAAGCTAAAGTGTACAGCCTCTGCAGTAATGAAAACATGAGCCATTAAATTAAAATCATAAGGGAAAAAACTATAAAAGTCTGTTGATTTTTTTTTTTTAGTTTTATTGCAAAACTTCAATTTTCTTGCCCTCATTAATCAAATACCATAAAACTACAGTGCTACTTTGTTGGAGTGAAGATTCAGGCAATTAAAATGAACGTAGATTAAAATGATGTAACTTTATTTACTTACTTGCATAACTCAAGCCTTGGCCAGTGTTAGGAATGAAAAGCTGACACAAATCCATCAATTTGCAGATTAAGGTGCAGTCGGGACTGTGCACTTTGAATTCAGTTGTAAAAAAGTTGGTTTACAGGAGAAAACAGCCAGCATACATCTTGCTTCCACAGTGTGCTATCTTTACCCTTTAAATAATGCCAATTTGGTTTTCTTAAAAAAAAAAAATAATAATAATAATACGAAAAAACAGACTTTAAAACTGTGTAAACACACAAAACTACTTGAGCAATATCAAAGCAGTTTTAATTAGTGGTAGTGTGGTAATAATGAAATCACTAATCTGACATGTAATTAGTTGTACGGTGTGTTTGAGTGTTATGTGAAGCTGAATGGGCTCAGCAGGGCCCTAATACATTCTGGCCTCTCAAGGCGTTCTCTAGTGGAGAGAGGCCTGACAGAGCCATCTTTGTTCTGTTCCCTTTCTGTGGGTGGGCGATGCAAGGAGAAAGAAACATTTGTTTCACAGTAGTCACCGAAGTAAACAGCCTGTAAAAGCCTTTTTCATTTTTAATTATGCATTTCCCCAGCATCCGTCATAGCAGAAGTCTATAGGACAGGCTTTAAGCAAGCCAAATGATGCCTGACTGGTTAAATATATGTGTGCATACATATATATAAAGTTAAGAGAATAACTATAAATCTAACAATTGAGTTCATCTCCACAACAGGGTCTTTCCTTCTGTTAAAAGGTTGAGCACTTTTCTAAATATGTCATTTATACAGAATTTATGTGGGAGTTGCATTTGACCTAGCAAAGATTTTGGCAAACACTAGAGGTGCTAATGAGCCTCTCCTAAATGTTTGATCCCAGCTCTTTTCTCCACTGGAGTTAGCCCTAAAAAAAGATTAAAAAAAAAGAAAAAGAAAAAAAGAAATCTAGCTGAAAAAACACCCTCTGAAGAGATAGCATCCATTCATTAGCTGGCTGAGAGCTCATAACAATATCTGATGACTAGTATTTCTTAATATTCCTCTATTCAAAAGAAATGCATTTTTCCTTGCCAAGAGAAAGGTGTGCTGGTAGCCTACAGCAGGCTTCCCAAAAGTGTAGAAAGAGTTGTCAGCTGTATTTTCTGTTGCAGAATTGATTTTTTTTTCCTTAGCCAAGCAAGGCGACCAGGCATCCTTTCTCTGAATGAAACCAGTTTGTTCTCGAGTAAACAGAACACAGAGTGTTTTGCTCACACTTGGTGAATTTAAAGCTTGCTTGAGTGATTAGAACCCAATTATTGCCAAGCAGCAATATCCAGGTGCAGACAAATAAACACTGAAGGCAAAGTGGTTATAATCAGCTACTGGTTATTACTACTAGAAGTCAGACTCTAATGCTAGTGTTTATTACACAATACAGGTATCTTCTCCAAATCAGATAATTTAATCATTACTCTCCCACTGGTGCTCCAGTGCTTGTATTTTATCAGTGTTTTTAGTAATAAGTGCACATGTTAACATTTTATTACTGTTTTATGACCACACAGGTCCTTACTTTTTGGTTAGGACTGTTTATCGGATGTGATGTCTGTACATCTTGACAGAGAACTACACAAGGCAGTGGGAACTTATTTGGAAAAGTTGTCAAATTGCTCTGTCTCTGAGTAATTTATTTATTTGCTGCAAAATTCACTTGGGATTGTTGGGTACATTTGAATGGGACTTTTTCTATATAGGAATTATTTTTATCATCTTCAGTGAAGCTCATCAGCAATAGTAGTGTCTAATTGTATATTGTCACCTTTGCAAGCTCCATTATTCAGGCCTTGGCTCCAGTGTTGTGAGCTGGGAATCAGCAGGGATAGCTACAGCTAGAAAGTTCAGTTTGCAGTAATGGGATTATGTTCCCTCTTTATTGTGCTTGTCCTCATTGGTGCTGGATTATTTTCGTATGTAAGAGACAACAGTGGTGACCTCTGGATTGCAAGAGACAAGAATTTTGTACTTTTCTGTCTTAAAATAAAGCCAGGTAAATTGGAATGACGCTGACATGTTGCATCCATACTGTTGATCCCAAGGTAGCTGTGCCAAATGTATCTTAAAAAAGGCAAAATTTGAATGATTGTGCTATCCATTGAAGAAGTGAGGGTATCAATTAAATTCAGATGTGAATTTAATGACAGAAGTGACCTTCTCATTTTAGAGACCTTCTCATGTGTTTTGAAGTCAGTAAAACACAGTGGTCTCAACATTTCTCCAAGCTTTTCAAGCAATTACTCAAGCACTTCAGAAAACTGGGTCCCACGTTTGCTGCAGTGCACTGTCTGAACACTTCAGGCATTCACAGAAGTTGTTTAACACCCATTTTTGCTGAGGTTGTGCCAATCCTTGCTTGGTGCACTGCATGGTATTAGTTAGGCTAAAAGAATTTGGCACTTTGTAAGGTTTCCTATCTGTAAAGAAAAACAAAGCTCATCAAAAGCAATGAACCAAACAACAGCAACAAAAAGCAGTAGAATGCAATAGCAAGTGCTTTTTTGAAAACAACAGCTTCTTTACAAGGAAGTGTTGAAAAATATACTTAAGAATCTGCAAGTTCTACTAGAAGTAGTGGGATATAATATCTAATTAATGAGTAATAATCTATTACTCAGATTTTGTTGAAAGAAGATGCAAACTAAGGCCTAGACTCTGTAAGATATTTGGGATGCTCTTTCTACACTTACTGTAATGGGAACTGGGAATATGCAATAGCAGTTCACACGGCAACCATCAGCACTTAATCAAACTTGTATGTTTGCTTCCCGAGAATTAGGCAGTTAGGTGGAGGAGATGTCCAGAGACAAGTCCTCAGTTACTGTCCCAGTAGCCATACTGTTGAAGAGTGCAACCCAAATTTTAATAAAGCCTGTGATAGTTTTACTTCTGAAATCCACAATTTCATCAATAATTCCAGCATACTTGTGACATGAAGTAGCTCAAATTCAAAGGCATCAGAAATAAAACTTAAAGGAGCTTGGACCCTAAAAAATGTTAACAGATGGACATATAATGAATGAATATATGAATGAATGTATTTTAAAATTGGCAAATAAGACATCTAAAGAACAAAATGGGATTTGGGTAATATAAGACTTCTCTGATGACCAAACACAATATTTTAAGCCAACAGAAGGCAACCTGTATCTCCTGTGAGTCCACGGAACACACATGCTGAAGTATTTCCTTCACTCAGTCAGTGTGCCTCTGCCACTGAGTAATGTGCTGTGCCTGGGTGAATTCTCCAGTCTTAGTCTTATTTGAAAGATTCAAGCAGCTAATGTCCCAAGAAGTTAAGTCAGTGTGGTGCTAAAGGCTGAGGAAGAGGAAGAGGCTGTGCCTTCCTACTGACCTTTCTTAGTACGTCTCTGTAAGTGCAACTTGATAGTACACAGTTAAACAAATCTGTAAACTGCTTTGAAGTTGAAATGAATTACTGGAGTATGACTTGTGTTACTTGATCCGCAGTACAGCATTGGCCCTTTTTATTGTTTTTTTTTTCTAAATATTTCTTAATTTATGAGCTAATTTAACACAATTCTTGCCTATCAGTTCCAACCTGCCATTTCTGCCCAACACTTGCTGACTGAGTATACGTACAGAGTACTGTTATATCACAGAGTGACCACAAGCTAACTCTTGAGAACTGAATACATTGTCAGCACATAGTCCTGTCCAACTTTATTTCTGTGCTTTTCCACTGATCTCAATCGCAGGCTTTCGAAGCTAAAGGGCCTGAACTTGAAAGAGCTGTTGCAGATCTTCATCACCATAAGCAAGGACTACTACAAAAGCAGAGGAACAAGTTTATTAAGATTTCACGGAAAACAAATTCTGTAGAAATTGTGCAAATGCACTTTGGAGTATTTGAACTTAGTGTATTTGCAAGTTTTAATTCATTTTGAGAATTTTTATTTTTGGAGATAACTATATTTTCTATTTGTATTTTTCTGTTTGTGCTTTGCAAAACAATATCCATGGAAAAAATAAGTAAGTAAAAATATGCTTTTTGCTTTTGACAAATATGGGAGCTGCAAAATACCGGTGGAAGATTAATATTTCCATCTTTATGTGAACTTGGTGAAAAGCCAATCTTCCACACAGCTGCAGAGGTGCAGGGCCAAATTAATTAGGTGCAATTCAATGGAATGTTATGAAATGACATCAGTAAGAGTTTAGTCCCCATGCAGTAAAGAGCAGTATATAAAATTCTCGTGGTGGTAAATGGTTGTTTAAGTATGGTATGAATAGAAGCGGATGTATTTCATTGGAGTTAAAAAGGGACAAAAGCAGGTGTGAATAAACCAATAGGTTTATTTTACTTTGAGCTTTTTAATTCGTAGTTGTCCTTGTTTAATGGTGTGTACTTGCCCTTATATCCCCCATTCTCCCATTTACTTATGTAGATAGCAGCACTATACAGATGCACTATTGCAGAGTTTTTCTGAAGATTAGGGGGTCCGATGTTTTAGGCTGTCATGAGTCTACAAACTCACCCTGTTCTCCACTGCATGGGCATGTGTCAGGCCTTGACCTGTTAGAGATGTCTTTACAAATTGGTCAGGCATTATTGGGTTTACCTTTAATTCTAGTTAAATGTATGAATGTATACTTTTTTATTTTCTGTAGTTAATTTAGAATTTTTTAGGAAAAATTTCTTCTCAGAAACAACGCTGAGACATTGGAATGGACTGCCCAGGGGGATGGTAGAGTCACCATTCCTGGAAGTGTTCAACAAAAAGGTAGATATGGCACTTAGCGACTTGTTTTAGTGGACATGGTGGTGATGGAATGGCAGTTGGACTAGATAATTTTAGTGATCTTTTCCAATCAAAATGATTCTATGTTTTAAAAAAAAAAGTGCTTAAAATCTACCTCTTTTGCTTTCAAGGTTAGGTACAGAGGAGGAGGAGAGCACTATGGTGCCCATGTAAGGCATAAAGAAATTCCATCTGCATGCATTTACCCTTTAAAAACTCTGTTATTCACAGAGTTCCCTCTTGAAATGGGGCTGACAGCAAGCGTTTCATTTGTACAAAAACAATATTTTTGCCCTCATATTTTGCACAGAAATAATATAAATTCTGAATAAGCAGCATTTAATGTTGTGCATCTTTCTTATGCAGGTGTTATCTTGACAGGATTCAGCAAGCTGGTGGGATTCCTGCAGTATAGTAGGGTAACTTAGTTTCACCCTGTCTTGTGGAGTTTATCGAATGTAACAAGGGCAACTACCAAAGTCAGCCAACTCTCCCTGTCTCGCTTAAAGTTCTCAAGATTACTCTCTCACATTTCACTTTTTCTTCCTTGTAATATAGGATAACTGAAATTAAGAGTAGTATTTCATATGCAACATTCCAAAAAAAAAAAAATAAATCACATTTATTGGACTTCAGACTTTGTTCTTATTAAGAGTTCCAGTGTTTCTAATTAGAACTGAGTTTGTTACTCTAATAGCTTTAATTCATATCAGAATACCAGTAAGACATAGAAAATTAGTTTTACAGTTTTTCTTTTTCAGCATACTTGGAGACTGTGAATCCACTTTAGGCAGCACTATGGATTTAATTAAATTCCACCATTAACTTACAAAGGCTTTTTAGACCTTTACTTTGTCTCTTGAAAGTGAGTTTACGTGTAGAAAATTCATTTCATAAGAAATAATTTTTAGAGTATATGAAAAGATATTAATTATCATTACTTTATATTGGACCTTATTGACATGGCACAGATGGTTTGATGTTTAACCAGTAGCTGTGCTTCTCTGCCTTATTTTTGTTAGTGATTAACTGTGACTTACAATATAACAGAAGAGTGTAGGAAAGATTTTGAGAGACAGTCTCCTTTTCTATAGCTATGGTTACCATGAAATTGCAACTCATTTTCAAATAAATGTATGTCCACAGCTGGTCACTTGTTATGAGCGATCACACATGAACTTGCATTGACTGTAGTGGCTCATAAATAAGTTTGACATTTATTTGTCCAAATTAGATGCTGCAGAGGCTTCAACTTGTGCTTATTTAAAATATTTAATGGGAACGCGTTTTTTTGTTCTCTTTTTTAGAATTCTGATCTTGTTTTGTTTGTTTGTTTTTTACATATATCATAGAGATTCACTGGTTTTGTGTATGTTTTTGAAAAAGTTAGTAGGACCTATGCTACATCTAGTAATGATGGATGCTTCCATAGAAAGTCACATCATATTCCTTTCCCAGCCACAAGTTCACCAGTCTAAGAACATCCTTGTTGAAAGGTTAATGAGAAATTGCAATACCAATGTACCTTCAGAAATCCATGGATCATTTCAGATATTAAAACTTAAATCCATCTTTTCAGATGCTAAAATACACTCCAGCTTTTCCTAGCACAACATTCTGAAGAGTAAGAAGTTTGAGGTGCTGTGATGCACGTTAATTATAATAGTAAACTCTCCTGAACAGATTTCTTTCTCTTCAGCTCTGGGATTACCTGTGAGGGAAAGAGCCAGGACAAAAATATTTAAAGAATGAAGTGCAGCGGTCAGGGAAAACTGGTACAAAATGCATCTTTCATATTAATATTAAATGCGATGAAAGGAAAGGTGAACGCATTCAGCAAGTCTCACAGTATAAAATGTTTAACTCAGAATTCAAAGCTTTAGTCTCAGAAACAGCTTCTCTCACACAAGGGCTACTCAAAAGTTATGCCTCCTATCTGAATGCATTGACTACTCTGAAAGTTATGCCTCCTTTTTTATAACATTGGCCCACACTGTTGGTGGGTGGTATGGCTGTAGGGATTGAACCTTCCCACCAAAATTATCTTAGATTTTGTTGCCACTTGACAGATGGCAGCAGAGGGACAGTCTGACAAAATGGTGTCTGTCATGGAAGTGCAAATGAAGTAAAGGGGGTGCCATTGAATTCCAATATGTGGAAAAATGGCACCCATTGGCTTTTGTTGATGCTTGAAGAACACTTGTGGTGAGCACACAGTGGATGTGAACACACAGAGGCAGTGGGTGGTGCAGTTGTGGTGACAACAATGTGAAAGACAAGCCATGTTCTGGATGGCCATGCACAGCTGTTACAATACAAAATGAAGAGTGTCTCAATCAGCTCATCCATACATATCAGATATGGTGGTGACTATGTTGAAAAATAGTATACTGGAATTATTGTGCTCTTTCTATCTGTGTCAGTTTCCATGGAAGTAAATAGGAAGCATTACTTTTGGAGTGACTGTTCTATAGTTCTTTTGTTCAAGACGGACTCCTAGATCACAAGACAGAACTGACTGAAGTCAGTATCAGAACATGTAATACCTTTTCTTCTAAAAGTTTAGTGTCCTGGTCTCCCTTGTCTCCCAGTTGTAAAATGAAGCCATGGAAGAGATTGCTACCTGTGACCCTGGCAGTTTCTCCATTCAAAAGTAAAAATAGAGTAGATCTAGAGTAACTTATCACAGAATCACAAAATTGTAGGGGTTGGAAGGGACCTCTAGAGATCAATGAGTCCAACCCCCTGCCAAAGCAGCTCCCTAGCCCAGGTTGCACAGGTAGGCGTCCAGGCGGGTCTTGAACGTCTCCAGAGAAGAAGACTCCACCACCTCTCTATGCAGCCTGTGCCAGTGCTCCGTCAGCCTTGCTGTGAAGAAGTTCCCATGCACATTTGTGTGGAACTTCCTATGCCTCAGTTTGTGGCCATTTCCCCTTGTCCTGTCACTACACACCACTGAGAAGAGTTCAGCCTCATCCCTTGGCCTCCTGATCCATAGATATTTATAGGCATGGATCAGATCCCCTCTGAGTCTTCTTTTCTCAAGGCTGAACAGACCCAGGTCTCTCAGCCTCCTCATAAAGGAGGTGTTCCACATCCTTTATCATCTTTATATAGTAACCAAAATTCTCAGAAATTATTGCCGTGCCTGAAGCTATTCAGTTCCTAAGCCATCTCCCATTCTTATGTCTCTTTTCCCAGTAATGTGGCTGAGAATCAGCATAAATGTAATTTACTGTAATTTGTCAGCTGACAGTAGCACTAATCAAACTTAATCCAATGCATGGTTCTAAAACCTACTTCCATCCTTATTTTTTACATATAAAGGTAACCGTACCCTTTCACTTTGTTTAGCAACCAAATATAACTATCTTAATCTTTAGGTAGAAGAGCTTGGGCAAAAACATCTCTTCATCCTTGGTTTCATAAAAGCCCAGTGTCTTGCTTTGCTCCCATATTTACTCACACCTGCTGATTACTCCTTATTCTTCCAGAATGTTCAAAATCAACATAAATCTACACTAGGAGAACACAGTTCAAGAAAAAAGCAGTAGGTGTTTACCACTCCATGAACTCCTTCTGAGTTCTCCTTTCTATTATGCTTAATAAAAACATCTTGCAGTTCTTCAGTGCATAACCAAAACTGATACTGAGATAAACAACTTGAAGTACAGGGGTAAGTCTCACAGCAACTTGCTTCCTTTAGCATTTCTCCCAGTATTCAGAGTTTTCCTTCACATTGCTTACCTCCTTCCCCATTCTGTAATTTATCTTGGATTTTTAGAGGCTGCTCTCTGTCCTGACAGACTGACCAACAAAACACTGCAGAGCAACCTGGAGAGCAATATGTAGTTCTGCATTCTGTGACTGAGCTCCTGTTTGGCTAACTCAGTTTTGACTTCAGATCTTGATTGTTTTGGTTCAGTATCCTTGGAACGAAACAAAGTGCCTTGGAATGAGCTTCAACTAATCAAGGAAGCAGCAGGCTATTTGAAAATGTAGGTCAATTGTGAACACATCCTAGTGTTTCTTCACTTTTTCACCTCATTGAATTCTGATCCTGGTTCAAGGTCTCTTTCTGATATTTAAGGTTCTCTATATGGTTGTTTCTACCTCTCTTGGCAATTATATTTTCCTCTGCAAGGATGACCTTCGTGACAAATCTGGTCCACTAGAATCAAAAGAGCTGTAATAGGAATGGAAAGTGGCAAGCATGAGAGCTAAATGATGTAACTTTCTATTATGTAATATAAAGAAACAAAGGCTTCAACATCTTGAGAATACAAGGCAAAACTCAAAATTTTCACTTCCTTTTGCTTATTTACTACTGACACACAATCAGTGTCTTTTTTTTTTTTTTCTTTTTCCTTTTTCCTTCTTCATTATATATATGCTTATTTGTGTATTAGGTCATCATTTCCAGAGATGTGACTGAAAGAGCTTCAAACTGAAAAATGAGCAAATAGTCTGGCTTTAGGAGGAGTTTATATTAGATGTGAATAAATGCTTCAAACGGTGTTCACACACTGTCTGCCTATACTCCATAATTACCTTGACAATCCACCATTTACCTGCAGATTCACACAGGTGAGACAGCCTTGAAAGAAGAGTATTTTTACTTGTTTGCAGATGATTTGATTATGAAGGTAAACACTTGGTACAGGTACAGTAATAGGAACTTATAATATAGCCATTTAAATGTTTTCCATAAATAAGATTAGATTTCAAGGCCTGGATACTTCAGAAATTCAAATGGCAAACACAAGTTGCCACATCGTGCAGCATCCCTGATTTCCTTATATACTAAAAGTGTCATAAATATATAATCTTTACCAGTGAATATGATACTTTTCCACTCAGAAATCCTCCTATGTTGGCTTGTAGCACTTCTGCCATTTTGTTTGAGATCTATTTTCTGATGTTAAGAGAGAAGTGCTTCTTAAAGTACACAGTTTTGCATCTAAACAGACAACCTTAAGTTAAAACAAGTGAAATACACATATGGGCTAGCCATATGGATGACAGTACCAATTAGTAGAGACTTTGAATTTATTTTTTATATTTTGAGCACAGGGTGAGACCTGCCTTTTTTCAGCAAGTGGCAAATTTGAATGTGAAATGTCATTAGTGCTGTTTTTCACTAATACAATTTCTTTTCTGAATAACAAAAAACACATCAGTGTTATTTTTAATAAAAAACCCACCCTTTAATTTACATACATTTAGGGTGAAGTAAATGAAAATGCATTATGTTACCACTGTGCTATTGAATAATGAGCCTATAGGGTTCTAAATGGGAAGGAAAGTTGTTTTTCAAGCCTTGTACCCACTGTTCCCCTTACAAAGGCACCATTGTGATCAGGATACATGAACTGGGTTTCTAACAGTAAAGATCCACCTTCTGGCAGAGAGACTGGGAAATAAAGCACCCCTGTAAGCTGCCACTTCAGCGGGAGAAGCCGAACTAACGAAGGAAGGACAGGTGGGACTGCTCCCTTGGCCTTTCAGTGACATTTACAGCCTCTGTGCAAGGACATGGTCTTTTCTTTCTGTTTCTATTTTCTCCAGTTAATCAGGTGACTTGAAAAGAAGCTAGATAAGGGTATTGTTTGCACTGACAACATCCTGATGATACTGTCAGAGGAGATCACAGGAAAATGTTCCTTTTTTGAACCAATAGAGTCATTAGGGAGAGTACTCATCACTTGAGTGCATCTAGGTTAATTACCACAGAAAATCTGGAACTGGCAGCTATAATTTTTCTGAAGAAAGTACTGCTATTTTTATTCTTGATGCCATAGAATATCTCTTAAAGTACCTCACAGGACCCCATTTTATAGTTCAATGATACAATAATTTTAGAAATATAGCTTTCTGGCTTAAATTAGTGGGATACTATCCATAGAAATTTAATGAAAGTCCAAACTGTGAGTTATGTTCCATATGAATGAAATTCAGCTCGGGTTGCCAGGACTGATTACTCTCGTTTCCATAAATGAGCAAGCATATTTCTCTATTGCAGTGTCACTTTGGAAAAGAGAGAAGTGTCAGGTTGAGATGAATGAGTTATCCTAGCACAGATGTAGCAAACTGTCATATGCCTGTTTCTGTTTGCTCTGGTACATTATGCCATAGAGAATCCAAAAACCCTCCAGCGTGAGACAAACACAGAATGCTGCTTTTGGATCAGCATCAAAGCACTTGCAGAGGATGCCTTTTTAGGAAAACAGAGGCATGGTGTGGTTTTAACCCACCCAGTATTCAGTGAGTGCTTGCAAACCCTAACGGCGTTCACGGTTTTTAAAAAGTCTCAAACAATAAAAGGAAGTGGCTTGAGTGTGCTGAATCCTAATTCAATTAGTAATTCTTAGTGTAATTCTACCGTGGTGCCTGTTCTCCAGTGATGTGTGAAAAAGCACCGAGTGGATTTTTAGCTTTATTTTATTTTCATTCTAAACTTGTTGAAGGTCAGGAAAACTTTGTGATGTTAGTCTCTCCCTGATACTATAGACGGGCTCAGTGGGTACAGCATAGCTGGAGTGGTCAGTACAATTTGGCAATTTGCTCATGTCCAGTAGTGTCGATGCAATCTAAACGGTTACTGAGGCCTCAAAGCACGGAAAGCATTTGGCTACAGATTATCTGTCTGATAGAGCAATGTGCCTCATGTCTTTCCCTCACCTTCCACTTCACCTTTTTGCAGCTGTAAAATTTTAAAAAGATTCACTGTGTCTCACAAATGTTTCTGAGAATTGTTTTGATTGCATTATTGTTGCTTGAGAATTTTGTTGCAGGTATTCTGTTCTGGCCACTTCATACAGAAATGTGGCTGTTTGACTGTACTGTCTTTTGCAAGCAGTTCCCCCCATTTAAATCGTGAATGCTTTGATCCTTTCCATTCGCATTTGAGGTGGGAAATGTGTTGTCTACCAGAAACATGTTATGGAGGCAGTTTTATTGTTATTATAATAATGAACAATATTATTAGACATCATGGAGTCTCCACTGTGGAGACAAAAATGCATCCTGGCTTTTCAAGTCTCTCTGGTCACAGAGCAACTTTAATTTTTTGAAAATTTAGGTTGGGACTCATTTCTAAATTCATGAGAAGTTCAGGTGCCAACAATTGTTACAGCAGGGAAAAAATATTTCTGGCTTCCAAAGCAAACATTTTAGTAATTGCCCCTCATTTATTTGTATTTTCTAATTTGCTCTACGTACTACAGGGAATCCTACAATTACCCACAGAATGTACTGTCAGTACCTTCCTGACTGAACTACCACCTCTCCTACACTTTGTTAGAGCTGTCATTCAATGCCGCTCTGATTCAGACTCAAGGGAATAGCCTTGACACAATGCACTGAAGGCAATATTTGCAGAGAAAAGAGATAATCGCTGAGCAGCAGCCTACTTCTGCATTTGTGTGTCCTGTGACCTCTTGCCTCCCTAGCCTTGGCATAAGGACTTAGTGTGAATCCCTAGGACTCTTCTGTTTCCTTTCCATGATCCTTTACCCTCAGGTGCAGCCCAGGGATACCTCTGATGGGTTAATACAGTTCATGTGGATAGGGCACTGAAATATCACAGTCTGCTTCCACTGAGGTGTGAGGAAAAGCTAGAGCAATGTCTTTCTCTTCTGATATTTGCCAGGATTATCACCTTTAACTGTGCGCATTTTATGAAAGCTGCACCAAATAAAACTTATTTTAAGAAATGAAACTAAACATTTTTTCCCTTCGCTCTCTCCCCCTCTATTTCATATTATTATTAATTCTTAGCAATGTTTCTTTTATTTCAGGTTTGTTAGGATTCCTAAAATCCCAGTTTTGCATCATTTTAGAAAAACACTGTCATATAAATCTACCCTTAAATTGATCTGTCCTTAAAAAATCATTTTCATTTGTGAATTTCAGCTGCAATATTTTCCATTAGATATACAAGATATATTAGATACAAGAAAAAAACAGTTAAAGCACTGATGTGAAAATATAAATTGTTTAAAATTCTAGTGACAAAATATCACAGTCACAACCTGACATCCACAATCTTCTCTTCCCTCCCCCGGATTATGTTAAAAAGACTATTTTATTTATGCAGTGATACAGATTTGTGTGATACTTTCAGAAGAAAATATCTGACAGATTCCTGGTAGTGCAGTATGCTACATCAGGCACACTACAGCATTGCACGAGGGATTGTGAATGAGAAGGGGAACACAATAACAGAAGAAATAACGTTCCCAAATCCTTGCATAAGAGCCTTTTTTTTTTTTTCCACATAATTTGTCTGAAGTTCAGCTTGACAGCATTTCTGTATAGTGAATTTTCTTTGTGTTATCCTGATTTTCGGGAAAGACTTACTTATTCATCTTTCCCACCGTCTCTGCTCTTAGTGTGAATTGTCAGTTGATGTAACTGTGTGTGCACTTTTGTATGCTCCTCATTAGAGAGTGCCCAGTGTGGAGGAGGGAACTTGTATGTGTATCTCCATCTAGTTAAACATTCATCTTTTCCAAATAGTCACTATACCTACTTTTACTTGACACATCTTTTTGCCTTCGGATGATTCCAGCTGATGTCATGTTATGGTAAAGATGCAACAAGGCTGAGGAAGGTTCATGAAGTTATTCCGTTTGCACCACAATCACTCACAAGTCAGTTGCACATATCTTGTGTCAGGTCTTTGCTTGTGGTGCTGTATCTGCCCTAGAGAAGTGTCCCTTTCTCAGGTCAGAACCATAGCTAAGCTGATGGGGTGCATGGATACAAACTTTTCAGAGTGGTCCTTAGTATACAATCTTCAGGTTATGCATCTTATCTTTTTGAACCCTCCATTCTTTGTCAACAGACCAAAAAGGAAACTAGTAAGTAAAACTTGCTGAGAAAGAAGCATGTAAGAGAAATTTAGGGAGAGGGAGAAGGAAAGAAATATAATTATCTTGATTTTTTCATTAAAAGAAAAAAAAAATCACCAGCGCCACAACAAAACTTTTGTCCAAACAAATTCTCTGTGGAAATTCTTCTGAATGCTGCAGTTGGACTTCTTGTACAGAAAATAACCCCCAAACTGTACAGCAGTCTCCTCAGTAAAGGAATCATTTTTGTGCATCACAGGGAGTTCCCAGCCACTGTTTCTCAAGGAGCATTGCAGTCCACACTACAGAGATGGTGGATTTATAAAATAACTGACAGGGGCACTTTAACATGAGATGCATTAAATTTGTTAAAATAATGTGAAGGTGCATGTATGGTGTGTTTGTGTGGATTTTTAGACAGATTTTTCTCAGCAAAAAAGCTTACATTGTTCAAAAAATGGTCACACTTAAAAAGCTTTGACTGGCCTAGGCTACATTCCTTTTACTTCTAAAATCCCTTGAGCAAAATTCAAACTTGTTTCAGCAGTTGAATATGTTTGGGTGCATCTTTCAGCCTGCCAGTAATTGGCATTGCAAAGAGAGCTCAGATGGGTCAGAAGGGTCATCGCACCCAGTAACAAAAGTTTTCCATTGAATAAAGAATCACACAAAGTCTGTGGATAAGCTATGTAGCTTCTAGCTTTCATGTGACTGTTGTACACATAATACAATTTGTTTATTTTAGTGGCTTCTAGGTACTTCAGTAACAGTAGCAATTAAATTTCCTTGTTGTTGCAGTAAAGATACCTTATTTTCATAAATCTCAGTAGTTGAAGGATTTTTATTTTTTAATTACTTCTTATGAACTTCTAGGTCTCTTTTAAGGAAGATATAATGCAACAGATTTGTATTTAAGTAAATGGCAAACCATTCCAAATTACATGACTCCCCTCTCCCTTCCCATGGAATTAGCTTAATATGCTGATGATTTGACAACAGTACAGTTCTGGACATCAGCAAAAATCCGGTGATGATGTAATGAATCTGTCTGATAGAACGTATTGTTACTCTCAGATAATGACTTCAATTGATTAATTAACAGGAATTAGGATACACAAAAAATAAAATATTATCAGCTTAAGTTTGTATTTCTATTTATTTTAATAATTTTACTATATGAAATCTATGTGTCTTGCTGTCTTTTAGTGAATGAAAGTCGGGCCCAGCAATGCTTCCTCCAGTCCCAGAGGTCTGTTCTCTTTTCAGCTGAAGTTACTAGGAGTTTTTGCCACTGAAGCACGGTCAGAGCCCTTATAATTGGATAACTGAAAGAGGTGTGTGTGTGTCCTACATGCCAGCAGATTACCTAGGAGAGATGGTAGCAAAACATAATAATTATACATATCAGTTACTGAGTTTTGTTATTGAGAGTCATTGGTAGAAACAATATGTACAGGATATTCCTAATTATCCCTTCAGTGTGGTAGCTATTCAAAGCACTGGCAGAAATTCGTGCTTCCCTCTCCTTTACTCTGTCAGAGTCAACTCCAGCCAACAGGGTTCTCATTAGTACATCTGTAACTCATCATATTTGGTCCACGGTATTTTTATGCCTTCTAAGGAGACCTGGATTGTTTTCTGTTTAATAGTAGCTGAGGATTTTTTCTTCTAAAATTTTATAGCAGATTAAATTATTGTGTGTTTTAAAGTTAATGAGACCACTAGCATTTTCATTCTGTCAAAAGCAAAGGTAACAATTATGCCTATTCCATTGCTTGATTGTGTTGAAAAGTAGGAACTCACCTCTAACAGAGACAAATTTGCTGAAGGTTCATGCTTTCTCTGATATAAGTCCTCTGGGTATTTCAGATAGAGCTCTTTCCCACATCTTTCTCTTTCTGAAATTTTTTAGAAGTAGCCATGCTGTTAAATGGAGGGGAGATTCTTTTTGACTTGTACAAAGGATGGCTGTATATTGTCTCTTAATTTCTATTTATCTTCGATTTGCCAGAAATTATTGCATAATTGAGTTTTGGAGTTGATCAAGAGACTTGAAAACAAATTTTCTTGAAGTTTTTAAAGTTGAAGTAATCAGAATCAGCAAGGTGCAAAAGAAAATGAATAACAAAGATTACTTCACTAAAACCTGTTCAACAGGTGGAGCTATATGCTACCAAATAGTTTCAGATGTGAAGTCTGTATGATGAGATCTTTGTTGAAATATTTTCAAAGCTATAGATGATTTCCTACATGAAACGCGTTTTTCAGGTTTTATGAAGCATCTTTCTGCAGTTACTCCAGATCAGGATAAGAAAATTAAGGCTCAAAAAGGGCAGTTGTGATTTTCGATGTTTTCTGCAGTGAAGAAAAGCTTTGCTCCCCTGTTGCATAGATACTTAAGAAGTAATAACTGGTGCTGGGAGATCCTGGATGTTGCACAGCTGGTGTTCAGCATTGTATTACTGGTAAAGTGTAATGCTACATCAAATATTTATTAATCTGCATTATGACATTTCTTCTTGCTATTAGTGAATGAGGTTTGAGTGACAGAAAACTGACAAAAGACAGTTTAGTAGAAGAGAGGTATAGATATAGAATGTAATATAAAACATCCTTCTCTCTCTTTCATTTCGGGTTTTGTCCAGTGCCCCTTTGAGGGAGAGGATAAAGATCTCTGACTGTTCATGTGCAGATGCCAATTCTCTTTTTACCCTTCCACTGGAAAGAGGAATATTTGCCTGAAATTCCTGGTTCCTTTAGAATGCATTGAAAGTACAGCTTTGGAAAATGAGTGAGATGTATTAATATCACTTATCAATTCTTATTTACTATTACTGGTACATCAGAAGGTGTTCAGTATACTCATGACAGAGGATAGAGTATGCATAATCAATGGCAGTCAACAGATTCCATCCCACGTTTACAGAGAGAAAGGTATTATTTCAGTAACAGGAGGTAACATTTTATGCATCTACTGTGGCATTTAGACATACCTGGAAAAGAGAAGGGAGGAGCTGATATGTACAGCTGTCAGATATTTATTACTTGTTTTTTGACAGTGTTGTACCAGTTTCTTATTACATCTGTTTATAAAAATGTGTATCAGTGTTATCAAGCAGAAGAATAATGATCAGAAGAATTTATTTATTTTTTTTTTACACGAGTTAGTTGTCATTCTTTAATCTTTGTAGGAGGTTGTATTTATCTCATCAGTACTTTTTTCCCTACATTAGAGCAGACTGTGTCAGATTCTCTCACTTATCTTTGGGCTAATGGAACTTGTGAGATTAAGAATATATCCTATCTGGTATGAGGAAAGCACAGAACCTAATCTTATCATTTAATCCTCTTCATTATCTATCTTTTTTAGATTAGGTACTTATTAATCTTCAGAACTGTGTTAGTTGAACATGCCACAGTTGGAGGGCTTTACACACACAGGGCAAGGAAAGAACAATTTAGGTATTTCAATTGTATTAAGTTGAGCAGTCTCTCTTCCCAATAAGTTTGTATTTATAGACTTGCACAGTTGGGGGTTTTGTTCTTCTTCTTTTCTTTTTTTTTTTCGTATCATAATGCCATCAATACTACTTATGAGAAGGTCCTGCCGGGATAAAAGCTGTGTAAACACAAAAACTGGAAGTCCACTTTTGAATTGTCCAAGCCTCAGGCAGTTAGCAATGAGGATAAGATTGATGAACGAAGCGCTGCAGCTGAGTGAGAATTCTTGTATGTATGTAGGTGTTTTTTTGCATGAGAGAGGAATAATCTCTAGAAAAGCATTGCTATACATTACACTAACCTAGAACAGTGGACAGTAGTGAGCAAAGAGCCCTTCTTTAAGCTGACCAAGGTACATGTCCATGTCCAACAGCCTACCTGAATATTTGAGTATGGGGCTTCATTAAATGTTGTTTGAATAGGTCTGGGCATGTGGCTGTGCAGGTGCATGCCTGCACAAGTGAAGGGAAGGGAGAGACCAAAGTAGAAGACATAGCATGAAAAAGGAAGAGAAATCCTTGGCATAAACCAGTTGGGCTTAAACACGTATCAGAACAAGTCTTTTTTTCGTTTGTGGAGTCATTGAAACAGTAAAGAGACTGTGAGAGAAAAGTCTACCCTCAAAACCCTGTGGAGAGAAGAATTAGGCTGGTTTGTGTGACAAGACAAATACTACTGTATGAAATAAATGGTTGAATTAATCACAAGTACTCGATATCTGAAACTATTTTAATGTTGTTGCCTTCATAAGACAGCAGCCCTCAGTTCCCATGATGCAACGAATTTATAGGTTGGGTCACACAAGTTGAGTGTGTAGGTTAATTCCAATTTTTAAAAAGATCCTCTGTAACCAGCTTGTTCTAGCATCTCTCTCTACAAGTAGTAATGATCTGCTTAACTGTGCAACCTGAGATTGCCTTTTGGAAATTGAAACTGTACTGGCATAAAAAGAGCTAGTACCAACTCTAGCAGGACTAGCACTTAGGTGAATGAAGCTACAAATCAGTAGTGAATCTGAAATGAAAACCTGAAAGATTTCAGAAATGCTATTCCAAATGATTTTGAAATTTTTTTATTTCTTTCATTTTATTTTTCCTTTTATTTACCTGGAGCTGTCTACTGAGCAAAAGTTTTCAGAAACTGTTCCAAATTGTACTCTTTTTTTTGGTGAAAAAGTAGTTTGCTCCTTTTAAAATGGCAAATCTTAATGAATTCTATTGATTTTATTCAGGATGTTATATTTATTTATTTATTCCATTTCAGTGCCAGGGCTTCTATTTTTATTGATGAATTTGGACTGAAAATGATCTAAAATCTAAATAAGGTATTGTTTTTCTTTATATTTTTTAATTGAATAATGTCTGTTCTTCTGAAATTAGGAACTTTTTACTATTCTATTGTCGATAGTCATCACTTATACTGATATGTTTTTTTAATTACCATTTCAGAGTCAAATGAGCATTCATTACAGTACAGAACAGGAGAAAAAATCACTAAGCAACATCATCAGATTTTTTCTTTTACTGATTAGCTTAAAAGGTATACGCATCATAATAAGAAAAAGTAGCATGGAGAATGCAGTTGAATTCAAACGCACGTGGTATTAATCTCACATAATGAGCATTACTTCAATTGGCAGGAGAACTACACTAAATGGATGGTAAACTACAATTGGGTTCCTAAAAAATCATGGCCCTTGACTTTAATTTGTCCTTTGCATCAGTTTCTTATATTTAAGAATGCTTATTATTAGGTATTCTTGCTGTGCTCTCCTCAGTTCCATGCTACTAATTGGTTTAGAGTGAGTCTGCAGTTCTCTAATACACCTTCCTCTGTGGCTGCTAAGTCTGCTGGAATTACCACCACCCACTGTCCTCTCAGTGCTTTAACAACTGCGCTTATTACACCATATAATATCTCTTTTGTAACTTTTTCCAGCAATCTTTCCCAATCCGAAAGATATTCTTGATGAGATGTTGGCAGTGGTATTCATCTGATCTTTTTCTGGTAGAATTGATATTAGTTACACCTTTTTTTCTTCATCTCAGTTGATCAGTTTTTAATTCTGTTGATGCTAAAATAAGTTTGTTGCTGCATTCGCAGATGTTCATATGTCTGGACATGAGTTCTGTGTACATTCTGCATGTATATAGGGATCTGCATGCTTGTGTATTTATGTATTGAGTAGAATCATACTTGTAGGTAATGATACATACTGGTGTGGCCAGATGCAGACAGATATATGCTCATCTGTCTGTTTGGTAAGCTGGCCGTGTTCCCAGAAAGGTTTATCATCTTGGGCATGGTGCCATACTAACACAGATATTCAAATCAGAGGCTGAGGTTTGCTCATATCCAACCAGCTGAGATCAAGAGCAAGACAAGGCAAACTCATACACCTGGATGTACCCCAGAATTTTTTCATAAACACTGTTTGTGGGATCCTTCCTTTCCTTCAAATTGTATGATATGCCACTGTATGAAAAAGGGGAAGAACAAAGAGGAAAATGCCAAATGGCCTACAAAATTCAGAACAATTCCTCCTAACTTTCACAAACTCTTCTAAAACCTCTTTCACAGCAGTATATTCATGCAGTTTTTAAGGATGCCTTTAATCATAAGCCTTTTGTAGTGACACAGAGCTTATTTGGGACCTTCAGTAGCCTACAAGTAGGATGCAAGGATAGATTTAAAAAGATGTTATCAAAGTTTAATCATGATCATGAGACCTTTTGACCTTTATGAAAATGGGAGGTAACCTTTAAAATTAGCATCAGATTATATATTATTGGTGACAAAATGCTCAGGAAACATGCCTACTCACAAGCTCACACTTTGTCAGTCATCCTCTTTCACTTCTTTCAGAGTTTCTACCATAGGACAGTAAGGGCTTAGGTTGTCTCCGGTCCTTTGGATATGTCTCCCTGGAACTGAAAGCAGGATTTTTGGTGTTTTTGTATCATAACGTACTTGTTGCTCCTAGTACATCCTGCAGAAATCCCCTGGCAGGTATTTACAGTTTTTGGTACAGACAAAGCAATCAATTTCCAGCTTCTAGGTGGAAAAATGAACTCTATTATCGCAGTGTAATGTAATAGGAACTCAGAGATGTTAACACCTGTCTGAAGGAAAGGGCTTGAGCTGATGCCAGTTGGATCCTCCCAGTCAACAAGTATTTGTCCTTCTCTGAATTAATCTAGCCCAGTTCATTGGATAGCTTGTAGATGTATTGCTGTTATGAGCTCAATAGTAGCAGAATAATTTTTTCAGTCACAGGACATTCTGGTTTGTGTTTGTCTTTTAGTAAGAAATGTAAAAGTGCCACTCAAAAATGTTTCAACAGAAGATGTGGAAGAAAACCTTTGGGCAGTTTGAAGAACTATTATTTAGTGTCTAAATAGAAGGTGCTTAGAGTTAATAAGAATAGTAAGAACTAATGTAATAATAAAACTGAAGTTTTTGCTTTCACTGTTCTGTATCACTTCCAAGTCCTTTTTAGAACTGGGAAGAACCTCTCATTTGTTTTTCATGAGAAATGTTTCTTCTTGCTGGGATTTCCTTTCAGTGCACATTAGAAAAAACACAAATTTTCTGGTTGTTTTTTTCTTGTTTTTTTAATATAATTTTAAGACATTTCTTGAAATGTTCTTGAGCCAGGAAAACAACTCCTGCATTCTTTCTTTTGCAGGTTGATTGACAGGAGTGTATCTTTCTTTTTATTTAGAGAAGCTGTAGAGCCCTTCTTAGCTTCAAGAACAACTGGAATCATCAGTGTTCAAAGCATTAATTCATACACTGGTGGGTTGATTGGCCCCAGTATTCACCTCCTTCCTCCTTCAATACCTTCTGCAACATATGAGGCCACCACGGAGAAAGAACTGACAATAATGTTGGTCAAGCCTCTCACATATATGCTCTGGATTTAACTGGCCATGTTAGCAACTTCATCATCCCGGTGCCATGTAATCCCCTTCAGAAAGAGTGAGATGGATAGGTACCACTCTGTTGGTAGGCAAGCTAACAAGTCAGCTACCTTAGTCTTTAGAATTCAGAAAAATGTCTAAATCTTGAAGCTGCGAAGTCTCACATTCCCATCATTACTAACTTTGTCAGAGAATGCTCTTCAGATCACCTTACAGCTCGCAGGGAATTCAAGAAGATATAATAGTGCTGGTTATACAAAGGTCTTATTTTCTAAACTTTCTTTGGAAGCAGAATGGCTATGAATTTTAAATTCTGAGATATTGTGAAAAATTAAATACAGCTAGGATAGATCCAACTACCCAGCATAGACTTCTGATGTCATTTTTTTCAGGTGCCTTAGCATGTCCAAAATAATATTTGCAGTAGGTCATCAGATGTAACTTAGCTCTCATAGGTTATTTGTACCCTTGTGGAATGACTTTTGGAGGATAATGAGAATCTCACAGGAGGTCTGCATATTACATCTCATTGACTAGGCAAAGAAGCTCTGGTTGTGATTCTACACTGTAATATGCCCATGTCATATGCAGGACATACTGGGACTAAAAATGTTCAAACACAGTCTCAAGAAACAGGCTCTTTAGCAGGACCTGTTGTGATAGGGAAAGAGAAAATGGTTTCAAACTAAAAGAGTGGGGATTTAGGCTAGATGTTATTTTTTTTTACATTAACATTGGTGAGGCACTGGCACAGATTGCTCCGAAATGTGGTGGATCCTTCATCCCTGGAAACACTTGAGATCAGGCTGGACGGGGCCCTGAGCAACCTGAGTGAGCTGTAGGTATCCCTGTTCATTGCAAGGGAGTTTGATTATATGGCCTCTAAAGGTCCCTTCCTACTCAGGTGATTCTGTGATTCGATGATTTATCTCTTAGTATGTGGAACATATTTATTATCAAGCATTTGATTTGAAGTACATTACCAACAAAAAAGCCAGTGTAACAGCATTTAAATGAATAGTGCTGCTCTCTGTTAATGAATGCTAAAAAAAATAAAAATGATATAGAACTATCTGCAACAATTTTTAGGCAGTGGAGATTTTATTTTCAATAGAAGCTATTTCAGGGAGGCATCACTGCTTTACTTCCACAGACTGACCATATGTATACACTTTTAGATTGGCTGATTTGTATACTTGCATGTTATAATTAAAATATAGGGTGGGTTTTTTTTAATAATTATTTCAAATTAACTAAATCTAACATCTTGTAGGGCCTTGGATTTACTTTATTTAATGCCCATTTATATTACCTCTTTATCATGCTCAAAAGTTACCTCTTAAAAGTACAAGTTATTGTGAAAAGTAGTCAGACTGCATAAGCTGTTGTCTTGTTTGTGGGTTGTTCTTTTTGTATGTCTGTGTGGTTGTTTTTTTTCTCACTGAATAGAGATGTCTTAAATTTTAAGTCTGTCTGTGACCTCATGCCTATGAATTAACATGAAAGGCTAAACAGACCTTGTGGCAGAAGCAGCAGAAGATGTCAGCATTGGGAAAGATCAGCAGCTAGGAAGATGAGGATAGCTACAGGAGGATAAATGCAAAACCAAAAACAAACGAACAAAAACCAACAAAACCAACCCACAAAACAACAACAGAAACAACAAGAGAACAGAAAACAGCTTAAAAAAGGGAAGGAAATGGGAAAGAGAAAGTAGCAACAGTGGAAGGATTAGAGTGCAGAGGGGAGAACAGTTACTTTTCGTCCTTATATCCTGACAGTTTTTACCTGAATTAACCATATTTTTTGAGCATATTGATTCTGTGACCTTCTTTAGCAGTTTGAACTTTCTATTGGGAAGAATCAAATTTAATCCAGATCTGTTTCTGGGATCTATATTATTTGCATTCCCTTGAGGTCTGAAGGAAATAGAAAATACAAATGGTGTGATAATCATAGACCATGCAAGAAAAAAAGACAAATAGAAGTGAAACTGCCTGAGAGAGGTCTGATTTTTAGGAACTTCTGGTGTGATAGTCAAGTTTCTTCACATCTGTGTTTTTTATTACAAGAAAAAAAAAAGTATGGAAAGTACACAATAGAATTGTAGAATGGCTTGGATTGTAAGGGATCTTGAAGAACATTCAGTTCCAAGCCTCTGCTTTTGGCATAATTGTCAGGACCCCACCAAGCTGCCCAGGGTCCCATTCAACCTGGCCTTGAATGCCTCCAGGGATGGGGCATCCACAGCTTCTCTGGGCAGCCCATGCCAATGCCTCACTGCTCTCTGAGTAAAAAAATTCCCACTAAAGTCTAATCTAAGTCCCCTCTCTTTTAGTTTAAAACTGTTCCCCCTTGTCCTGTCACCATAAGACCATGTAAAAAGTTGATCTCCCTCCTGCTTGTAAGCTCTCTTTAAGTAGTAGAAGACTGCAGTGGGGTTTCCTTGGAGCTTTCTCAAGCTGACCAAGCCCAGCTTCCTCAAACTTTCTTTGTAAGAGTGGAGCTTCAGCCCTCTGATCATCTTCATGGTCCTTCTCTGGACCTGCTCCAGCAGCTCCTTCTTTCTTGTACTGGATGCCCCAGACCTAGATGCAATACTTCGATGGGGTATCACAAGGGCAGAATAGGGGAAGACACCTCCCTCTCCCTGCTGGCTGTCCCCCTTTTAATGCAGCCCAGGATACTGTTGACCTTCTGGGCTGCAGGCACACACTGCTGGTTTATGTCCAGCTTTTTGTCTACCGGAAACCCCCAAGTCCTTCTCTGCAGGGCAGCTCTCAATATATTCTTCTATATGGTCTATATACATATTCCAGACTGCCCCAAACAGGAGTGCAGCACACTGCACTTGGCCTTGTTGAATCTCATGAGGTTCATGTGGGCCCAATTTTCAAGACTGTTCAGGTCTCTTTGGATGATATCCGTTCCTTCTGGTGTATCAACTGCACCACTAAGCTTAATGTCATGAGCAAACTTGCTGAGGGTACACTTGATCCTACTGCCTGTGTCATCAATACAGATACTGGAAAGCACTGGTACCCAGATGAACCTGTGAAGGGACACCACTCACCACTGGCCCTCCACCTGAACATAGAGTTTTTGACCATAGGCCTCTGGCTGCAACCATCAAACCATTTCTTTATCCACTGAATAGTTCACCTTGCAAGTCCATCTCTCTCCAATTTAGTCATAAGAATGTGATGTGGGACCATGTCAAAGAACTTGCAGAAGTCCAGATAGATGACATAATTTGCCTTTCCTTTGTCCACCAGGGCCATCACTCAATCTTGGAAGGCCACCAGACTTGTCAGGTATGACATTCCCTTTGTGAAACCGTGCTGGCTGTCTCAGATTACATTCTTGTCTCTCATGTGCCTTAATATGTCCTCCAGGAGTGTTTGTCCTGTTTTCTTTTCAGGCACATAGGTGAGGCTTACTGGCCTGTAAGTTCCCTGGGTCCTCCTTCCTCCCTTTCTTGTAAATTTGAGTGATGTCTCCCTTTTTCCAGTCACTGGAAACTTCACCTGAAAGCCATGACATTTCAAATATAGTGGGGAGTGTCTTGACAGCCACACCAGGCAGTTTCTTCAGGACCTTGGGTGTCATGTCATTGGGCCACATAGACTTGTACATGTTCAGTTGTACAAAGTGGTCTTGAATTTGCTCTTTGCTTACAGTGGGAAGGATTTTGCTCCCCCACCCTCTGACAAGAGTTACAGGGACTTGAGAGATGTGGAAAGCCTGAAATCCAGTGAAGACTGGTGCAGAGAAGTTGCTGAGCACCTCAGCCTTCTCCGTGTCTATTATGTGGAGTCTAAAACTGAAAAGAAGATATTGAAAAGAATGGGATAATAAATTTTAAGAGCTTGCAGAAATGTTCAATAACATTAATAAATGTTAGCTTTTCAGGCAAAGCAATTTTGCCCAGTACTTTCCTAAAAATTTGTTTTGGCACTGTTAAATGATGACTTCTGAAGATGCACTCAAACCAGCATACCTCTTTGCTCTTGTTTGCCTATCACACAGTTGGTGCAATTTGTGTAGGTGAAAGGCTTTCTTCACCTGAAATCAGAGTCCTTAGAATCCAGTTTTATTATATGGTCTGTATGAAACAACTACTTGGGAATGCCATCTGAACCTGGAGGAAAGCAGGAGGTACCTCAGTACTGCCATGAACTGTAGCTGATCCAGGCAGGAGGAATGAACTCCTGTGGAACTAAAACTTATCAGTACAGCAGGACGATTTAGATGTGTGTGCGGTATAAATAACATCATGTTTCTTGAAGAGAGGAACAGTCAAAAGAAACTACTAACTTGGAAAGATAAATGAATGTTGATTTAATTGGCTATTTGTGCCAATTAATGATTATCTGTTTTTTCCTTCTTCTTTTCCTTCTTCTCCCCTTTTTTAATCCAAACAGAAAGGTTAATCTAACTATACATTTAAGGCTTTTAAAGGCTCCATTACAAGACTTATTATGCTAAAAGAAACATACCTGGCATGCTGCAGTTTTCTAAATGTATCAGCGATGCATGTAATGATTCACTTAAACCATCATGGTCAGAATTCTTTTACATTATTTCTATGTAAATTGGATGCTTCACAATTACTATAATATGTGTGAAATTCCACTTATTATTTCTTTTAACATGGAAACTTTTATCACTTAACTTCAACTCACTGGACAGAATATTTGAACCATTTGCAGTTATTAGAGCATTTTTGTTTGGTCAAAATCCTTGTGGGATTATACTTTGGAAAAATAGCATGAATTACATTCAGTGTACTGAATGGCAATTTCAAATATATTAGGGGCATCGGCAGTACTTGTCATTATACTTAGAATTCAACATTATATTTTATCTGTTATGGACTTGTTTTTACATTTTCATCTTTTATCTTCAAGACACTTCTATTAGCATGGAACATAAAAAAAAAATAAAATGATAATCCATATAGAAAGGCTATCCAGTGAAGTACACCTGCCTTTTCACGTTCTGCAGAACCAATGTGAAATAGCAGCTTGGATCACAAGTTTTTTAGCTTCACATTACTACTCAAAAGATATTTTGCTATATCCTAGGAATCACTGAATGAGCAGATGCAGCAGAAAGTCCCCTTCAGTAATGTTGATGTTGAGTTCTGCTTTACTTGTCCTGAGTCTTGGCATAGGATGTCCTTCAAAACTTAACTGTGATTTCAGGAAGTCCCAATCCACCTCAGGAGGAAGAAGGCAGAATAGGATAGAAAAACTTTGGAATAACTGATGGCTTCATAATCCAGGCAAAAAGAACTGTAGGAAACTGTTTTAAATGCCTGCTTTGCCATTCTCCCATTGGCAAACTAAGCCCAATTTGCTGCCTTTTAATTCCGGATGGGTGTATCTGACTGTAACAAGGTAGTCTTTGAACAGGGACTTGAAATTAAAATGCCTTCAGATTGCCTCAGGAATTATAATTTATGGAATTTTGAGGAATTCTTAGAAGACTTTTTGCACTAGAGAGCCAAGTGATCTAGAACAGCAAACAGGTTGTTCAGGAGGCAGTGTGTGTACTATGTGTTTGGTGAAACAGACTAGAAGGACCATGATTTTTGATTGTTATGTGAATCTTTCCATAATGCATTTTCTTCTACAGTCTTCCTAACATGTAAATGTCATTTTGGAAGGGAGAGTATTTTGTCTTTCCTTCTTCTGATTTAAAGCCTCAATCTGTTTCTATTTTAACCTTATTTCCTAGCATCTCCCCAAAAACCAGTAGATTTTAATAAGCTAATTTGTTTATTTCTCATGTGAAGATGTCATTTTCAAGACAAACTGATGAAGCAGATTATATTCTTAGCATTTTAGTTGTTCCTCGAGCAGATTCTGCTTCTCATCCATCAGTGAAGCTCTCATTTTAATTTGAGTCAAAATGCCACTGGTTAAAAACACACACCCCAGTTCTAAGGAGAATTCTCACTTTCCAAAGATAGTCTTCCAGAATTTCCAAAAATGCATCTGCTTGAGTTTACTGTGTCTTTAATTTCTGTGTCAGAACACAGAAGATGCACTGAAAACAGGGTTCAGTTTCTTTTAAAGCAAAGGCATTATACAAAATGATAAAAACTTTATTTCTTTTTGACCTAACAAGTATCTGGCATTAATGTTTCATTCTGTTATTTAGGCAATACTTTGCCTCTCTACAACACAGGCAGAGACACTGAAATATGAGCTTAATATAATAAACAGTTATTTGTCTTTATTTCAAATGCAGTCATTTTGTATTTGATTTTGTATTTGCAGCACAGTTTTTGGCTACTTTTACTAAACAGTTCAGAGGTGATATAGTGAATTTTTTAGTTGTATGTTTTGTATATTTTAACTTAATGAATGTCTGTAATATACAACCAAGTATCTATAGCTACAGAGAATGCATATACCGTGTATTTTAAATGCCGTGTTTAAAACACATATTAAAATTTCATTTTATTGATAAAATTCAGAATAGAATTTTAAAACATCCACTACCCTTCATACCTTCACTGCTGTGCACATTTACAGTGTTATTTTCCACATGCACGTATGCATTTAAAAATGAACAATTTTTCTAAATATTTGCTTTCTCTATTCATTACATTTTTAACCTCACTCATTAAAATGCAGAATGAGTGCTCACTTAAAATTTTTCTTTTGAAACTAGGCTACTTAGGACAATGTAGTATATCTCTATGTGGTGCAGTCACCAGCTATTTGAATAGATATAGTTAGAAATGGTAAAGACTTAAGTTTCCCCATAACTAATATTGGAATTAATGACTCACAGACATAGGTTTGGAGGACAGAGAGTGAGCAGTGCTGCTATAGAGAATGAGCCACTGGCAAGTCAGGCAATTCACTGAGGATAAAATGATTAGCCACAAGGAGCACTTACAATGTGCACTGGTAATTTAGGTAATTGTATTGCAGGGTTTGTAGATCCATGAATTACAGAGATCTTTTTAAAAGTATATATTGTGCAATTTGAACATATCTCGAAGCAGACACCAGAAAGAATCAGCTATCAAGTAATTTGGATAAGATAAAGCAACCCTGATGTACAGTATTCGGAAAAACACATAGAAAGTAACATACCATAGAACCGTAATATGTATGTTTATCGTATGAATTTCTTCACTAGAATGTTAGGTATTTAAACATCCCAGAACACAAAAAAATGCAGAATTAAAGACAAAAAAAAAAATAAAAATGGATGAAAAGCATTAAGGAGGAAGTGGCATTATTGTAATACCATGTTTGATTGATTTCTGTTATCATTTTTAAGTGTATAATGCAGTCACACCTAACCTTACAAAAAATTCTTATATTTATTTCCTTCTTTTCTTCACTGCATATTTTCAAAGACCTCCTAGAGTTAACATTATAATATAGTTAGTTGCTACAAATAATCTGCACTGATTATAGGAAAACTGTCAGTGTCTGTTCAAGGTCTGAAAAGGCTGCAGCAAATAGCTTTTCTCTTTGCCATGGAGACTGGGGTCTGTTTTTACGGTTACTCTGGTAACCAAAGCCTTTCTGGTGCTAGTCCTTTTCAGTTACTTTAGCTATTAAACCCTCTGGTTGAGACAAAAGGAAGGCGGTATGCAGACACTTCCCTGTAAAGCAAATCTTGGGGTTAAAATTGAGCAAAACTTGTAATAAAAGAAATAAAAGCGGCTTCTAATCAGGTGGTTACATTGCAGCTGCGAGGTGTTTGTGCTCCTGCCTACGTGTGGGAAGCAGTGGTTTGATATGTTTGAATTTTAATCTGATTACTACAGGACTAGAAAATGGATTAGGCATCTTCAGTGCTGTTTCAAGTTACACATTCTCTTGAACGTGTGACCCTCCTCACAGTGCAAAAGTTATCAGCTGGGGGGAATTTTTCATGGAGAGAATTCTGACATCGCAGAAGGTGAGAGATATTAAAATAACTTTATGTAGAGTTTATAGAATACTGCACCAAAAGTCATGGGTTTGTTGCTGGACATTCATCGGCCTTCTCAGAGCCCATGGTGCTTTAGAAAACAAAGTGAAAAGAAAAAGCTGACCTGAAAGCTTATCCTCATCATGATAGCAAAATACTCAATTCAGTGATCAGTTTCATGAAGTTGATTACAGAAGATTGGCAACAGCATCAACAAAAAGAGAGAAAACTGAGTTGTAAAATATTTAACAGCTGAGATAGTAGTAAGTGTCACTTCTGCTAGGAATCAGTAAGTGTAGGCAGACTCCCAAATTATCTTGTTTTTCAAAATAGTAATGTTTTCACCTCGGGTAAGGGCTTATTATGGCAAGCTTTTACCCTCCCTTACACAGTTTGGTTTGAGCTTTCTACTCCAAATAAAGAGGATTTTTCTCTTGAAGAAACAGCAGACTAAATAGACCACAAATAATATGCTTCACAACTGAGCAATCCATTCCTGCTTTAACATGGTCAAACTAAGTAACTCTAAGCACTGTAATACCCATGGTGATAAACCACTTTCAAGCTGCAAAGTATTCAATTATTTTTCATTTGAGCTATTAAATGTGTCACACAGAAATTCCCCATTGCTGTTTTCACCCACATAGATTACCATGCTTTAAAAAAAGAGTAACTTTGTCCTACCATAAGAGAGTTCAAACTAGAACACCTCAAAATAGAACAACTAAATTAATATCAGTATTTGTTAACAGAGAGGGAGGCACCTGCAGTATTTAAGAACTGAAGTATCTCTTCATCCATGAATTAAGTGCAAGATCAGAATACTGGACTGATCTCAATTTAATCAGATTTGTGCATTTCAATAGGGAATACTTATTTAAATGTATAGGCATAGTTTTAAAGTGGTAACCATGGTTTTCTGAGGCCACCGTTGTAGGTAAACATCACTACTAGAAAGGGCAGGTACTGATTCCTGACACCAGGTGTGTGCCAATTATAGCCAGGTGTTCCCTCACAACAAATAACATGTATTTAACATCCTTTTTGTACCATCTTCTGATGGAGACAGATGTCTTGAGCAGAAAGGGAGAAAGGTATATTTCCAAAATAGTTGGGATCAAAGTGAAATTGTTTGTGGATTTGCTGTGGTGACTGATAAAAAGAACTTATGGATACTCGTACTGAAAATGGTTCCTGCCATTTAACATGACTGTGTACAGTGTTTCCAGAATTAGCAGGTTACTGTAAAACTTTTGGCTAAATCTGTCTACAGCCTTTCTACTACCTCCGAGTCTTTGCTGTTTTCCAAGAATTAGATGCTGTATGTGATAAAACACTGGGCGTGCATATCCATGTGTGTGAAACAGCCCTCACCTGTAAATTAGGTAGGCTGTAGAATGGTGGGTTTCTGACCACTGATTGTGCAGTCACTGAATTAAACACAGGAAGCTCTTCTCAGGAGATTTTGTTACCACATATCTCACTAGCATTTCTTACCTGTCCCTCGTGTTGGTAACTTCATGTCCCAGTGGATGCCATAGCTGCAGCCTTGTTCTCACACTCATGTTCATCAAAGCCATTGAAAGTGGCACAGAGCAGGGTTGCCAAGCTCTGTTCCCCTTGCCAGGTTGCTCACAGTGTAGGAAATCTCCAGTGAGCCAGCAAATCAGCCTTCTCTTTACCTGAGGTGGCATCTAAAATGGGGCCAAGCTTTGATATGCTAGCTTTGGTTTCCCATTCCAGTGCCTGGGGATGATATATCCAGACAGAGCCCCTGCCAGTCAGTTATCCAGTGCAGTCCCATCTTCTAGGAGAATCCAGTCTGGGCTTACAGGTGAGTGTTTACTTGAACAGCATTGTGCGAATTGTCACCACCAAATCCCTCATGCTCCTCCTCTGTAGGGTGAGACTTTCAAACTGTTACTTTTCTCCTTCCTTTAGAGGGGGACAGAGATCCAAACAAATAGTGCACATTGTGATGGGTTGCCTGCAGTCCTGCATGACTTCTTGCCCACAGTGAAAATAAAAAACATGTTCCAATTTACAACAGTGAAAGCTGAGTTCCAAAGAAGCTGAGTAGCAGTTAAGATTAGAATTTAATTATGAGCAATGTGATCCTAACCCTGCGTTGATCTGAAACTTCACAGCAAAGGGCTTGAGCAAAACTTTCAACTACATTTGAGACATGTTCAACTGGGGTAAAAGCATTTCTGAAGTAATGCAATGCAATGCAGTTCAAATTGAATGAAAAGCATACTTGTGCATCCTAGCTTGCAAATCACATAGTTCAGATGAAGTGCCTAAGCTGAAACGACAAGATATGGTCATCTAACCCATAGGTAGACGGTGTACAGATAAATAAGGAGGATGTCTTCCTTTTGTGCAGAGGTACAGATACACAGAGTGGCTTGGCAGGCACAATCATCTCCAGCAAATGAGCAGAAGTCTCACAAACACATTGATCAGCATATAGCTAGAATGCTCCTTTTAGGTTAGGCTCCTCTATCTTACTCATTTTTTATCTTCTTAAAAATTATCTTTGTCAAGTGGAAACCATAGGACTGTGTTTTCCAGAACTTATGCAGTGAGTCAGGTCTGTACACAACTTCCCTCAAGTGTGACCTGTGGCAAAGCTCCTGGGAGCTTTCTAGCCATGCTCCTCTTCAGTTGGATTAAAAGCCATGAGGTATAAGTACTTGACCTTTTGTGACTTCTGGGAGTACGGGAATTCATGGGGAATGATGGACAGGAGGATTAGGGCTGTATGAATTTAGAAAGAACATCTTTTACAATGGATGTGTGATGTCCGATAGAGGTAGATATGGTAATGAAATCAAGGAAAAAATACTCTTACTCATGAAAAGAACTTGATACAGTGACAAACTACTCGGTATGTTTTCCGTTTCACGACTAAGTAAGCACTCTGCCCACGTACTGTTTGTTGCACAGAATGGTTATGGGAGTTGGCCCACATTTTTCAGGTCATTTCTTGGTTGTACCAAAAATGTCTTCTATAGTAATCAGCAAAGCAAATATAGAGTAGATTCAAACAAGATATCCATGTAAAACGGTAATATTCTCCTTGTGTGAGTGAAGATTTGTATAAAAATGCAAGTGAACAGGAGCCTTACGTGTATAGGCAACATTCAAAACCACTATTTACAAGTTAGTGAGCAGTATGTGGCAGCAAATGCATGATTAGAGATCAGTTTTCTTTGGCTGTCAGTCTTGTGGACTTCAGTTGTGTATTCAGAGACAGCTAGAATTATCTGAGACAACTTAGTTTGTCTGAGACATCCTTGTGTAATTGACAGGTATACTGCAGGAGATATGAAGACCAACAATACTCTGGCCCAATGGCTGGAAAGCCTTGAGACCCTCAGCCATCTCAAATATAGTAGCTGACTGTTTAGGCAAGTAAGGCGGATACATTTGTCTACTTAAGCAACCAAATCACAGATGTAGATGACCTGCAGAAGAAAATCCCGTGGCTTTCACTGAAGGATTAATTCAATAGGTCACAACTTTTTTCTTTAAAAACTCTATAGAAGAGTCAAAAAACAGTCCTGTCTTAATTGACTAATCCAAACACTGGAAAGTATTCTTTCAGAAAAAAAAATAAATAAAAAAGAGAGTTTTACATGAGGAAAGAGGTACAGTTCTTCTAGTTTCCTGGAAATTTTGTAGCGAGTGTCTGACTATCACCTTCTCTCCTTCAAAACCAAAGCAGACAAAATGGACCTCAACCTAGCTTCCTTTTAATCATTTTATACCATGTTCACAGTGGCTAATTACAGTAGAACCACAAAACCCTACTGAGGAGTTACAATGCCAACAAATGTGTCATTGCCATGAATCAATACATTAAAACACTTAAAAAGTTTTCAGTATAGTGTAGACTAAAATGTCATTTAGATAATTTTAGTTCATTTTCCTAGAAAAGATACACTTTTATTCTTACTTACTAATTTTTGAAGATTTTTTTCTACACCATTAACTACAGAGATAGTCACACAGTTGTCAAATTTACTTCATAAATGGTTCATGTTGCCCTGACAATTTTAATTCACTGTCTCCCGGCATTTAGCATATGGCCTCAGTATGGCAAACAGCTTCCTCATGAACCTTATAACTGTTTTTGCTTTCTCATGGCCTCTGAATGCTAGAACTATATGACTGTATGAAGTTCTCAAGCTTTTGTCAAAACATTACTTCTTATGCCTTTCATTTCCGTAGGATATTTTTAAAAATACCATTTAAATGCGACAGAGACTTAGCAACAATACGCGTGAATTAAAACTGATGAAATACTTAATATTGTTTTTTCAAAGCTTTCTCAAGGTTCTGTGGGCGGTCATGTGATGTTTGTATCAGCCTTGAGTTTGACCATGCCTGGCATCGAGAATTGTTGAACATACTTCAGGGCTTTATCCAAACAACTGAAATAAGAAAACTTCTGCAAAATGTAGTTTTTCTTTGCTGTGAAACACAAGAACTTGCTTGCTTGTAGTGTTTTGTTTAGCCAAATGCAGAACTAACCGCTCTCTAGCCAGTGTTTTAAGCAGCCCAGATCTGTGTTGAAAGCCCAATCCTACCAATAACAGGAAAAAGGCATTTAGATATATTGTGTAGGTATCCCAAAGCCAGCAGAGATGGTACCTGCCTTATGTCATGCTGGTTTACCATGGATTTGCTAAGGATGATTCTTCCTGGTGTAGGTGAGATGGTAGTGAAGATTAGATTGATGTACTGGAAGATGAGCTGCTCCATATGTGTAAGGTTAATAGCAAACAGAACTCCTGTTGTCTAAGGGAGAGAGAGGAGAGGATTAGGAACACTTCCCAGTAACAAGGGTTGGCTGGAAATACTTTTCCTCTTTTGCCATGCCCCATGTAGAGATATGGAGCCTTAAATGGAAAGAGCAGACACGAGATAGTGCTTCCCTATGGCACAGCTAACAGCTTTCTCTCCAAAACTGTCATATTGCCAGATTCTTTTTCTCCTGCCACTGAAATTTTCTTCACCAGTTTGTGCTGGAAGCAGAACTAGTTTCATATATCTTCTTTGAGACCTGTTAACATATGTTGACAAATGGTGAATGTTATATTTTTTCTATTAATTTCTTTTGTTGAAGTAATATTTATTTATTAGTTAAGCATATTTGTATTCTTCTACCAATATACTGTAACACTGTCTTCAAGATTATAGTTTTCTATTTGTAAATCAATGTTTATAGGACCTTTATATATAATATATACTCCTTTCCCAAGACAGTGCAATGACACTATTGGTGCTGTGCATAAATTCTTCTTTTCGCTATTGTAAATCTTAATTAAATAAGTTCTGCAAATGCAATATGTATCCTCAATTATCGTACACCTTCCAAATGTTGTAGAGCCAAAATCGATGTAGAGAACTGATGAAGCCTCTGTTTATTGAATTACCTGCACTTTTTGCCTAACTTTACTACAGGGATACTTTCAGTACCTTCAAGCTTATCCTTCCTAGTTCTCTGTAAAGTTACTTCAGTGTAAATTTGTAAAGCGCCCTAACTCATAAGGGCCAACATCATTCCTACCAAGCATCAGCTCTACCAACAGATATATTTGCAGAACTAGTCTTGAACTACTGATATAAAGCTTAGTTTATTCGTTCATTAGTTTATTTGTTATTTTGAGCTCTGAATTTTGTAACTTTTAGTCCCAACTTTAAAACCAGCTAGCTTCACCTGTCAAAAGATGAGTGGATAAAATGTTTATGACACATGTTGTATTAATGTTTTATTAATTTATTAATCTGCTGTGTGGATGTTTTGATAAAGAAGGTTTATTTCATTATCTTTTCTGCCTCCACACATTTTTAATACTAGCAAAATTAGAACATATAACCTGGGGGTTTTGTTTTATATTAGTAGAAGTACTAAAATGCTCTGGAATTACTTTTGTTAAGACTCTAAGAAATAAATGAAGATGGTCTAAGTGATCTTCTTCTTTGGAATCATCTTCTATAATATGGTGTTACCTGGAGTAATATGACTTCAGATATACAGACAGTCGATAGAATTTTTCCTTCTTCTTACTGTTTAAGAATCATTCTGTGTTATCCTGTTTTAAAAACTCTAAGCTATATTAGAAAATACATTGCAGTGAAAGAAAATTATTTAAATTTGCAAGTCTAGAAAGATTTATCTATACATTTTAATGATAATTAAATTGCAAGAGAACAAAAAAAGACTTTTTTTTTCCCACAAATGACAGTAAATATATTTTTCTGTCTTCTAAAATTTATTACCTCAATGTAGTGGCTTTATCACTCAAAAAGTACCTGAATTGATAGTTTTGTAAATCTAGTATTTTATCCACTTAAGTCTTTGGAGCACAACATTAGAGGGTTTTTGTTTTATTTTAGTTGTTTTTCTTAGACAGTTCCTGTAAGTAGCTTTTAATTTCAAGGAAAAAATTACAATCCCTTTTAGGCCAATGTTAATAGAAAACATTGTGAGTTTTTTATTCTAAAATTGATGAAACAGGTACATATATTACTTTACAAATGTAACATTGGAAGTATATATGTGCTTAACTGATATTTGTTAGAAGGCTTTGCACAGAATGCTTCTATGCTTCAATACTCAATTTCAACAGGTGTATGATCATTAATAACTTAAATTTATTTAATCATGTTCATCTCACTGCTCTTGCATTTGCCAAACCTTCTTTTTCGCTAACCATTTCTAAGAGCCTATGCTTTTTTTCACTAACCTTTATCACTTCTAAAAAGTTGTCTGTAAACAAGGAAGCCCAATATTTTCTATGGACTGTAATTTCCTTTACATTAGGTCTTGAATTTCCAAATTAGCTAGTACCTCCTCTTAGGAATCAACCTCTGTCAATGTCCATCAGTACTATAAATCAACCCAAGCAGTTGTACTGGAGTTGTCTTATGTGGTGGGTCTTTGGTATTCTCAGTGTCTCTTGCGCTTCGTTCTGTAGGACTGAGTCATCCGCATGGACCTTCAGGTCTGGAGCTTAAAATGTCTCAAGCAGTTTCTTTGGGTTGCTGACCAAGTGCTACATTTCACTACTCCAAAGGCCCATACCTTTATTTATTTTCTAGCAACATAAAATACTTCAGCTGTGTCATCTGATCAATTGCAGCTCAGCAGGTCTGTTCCTTTACATAATGAAAGATAAAAAGAAAACCCATAGCTTTTTAAATAAGAGCTAGTCACTGGAAGAACTTCAAGACTATACCTATTTGTTTTTATTTAGGTGCCCTTATCGAGAGGACAAAGAGCTGCAGTAATGTTTGTACCTATAAGGATTCTATAGGGTTATGACTGTTGCATGTGTACGCGTACACACCCACTCATATACACAGAAGAGAGGAAGTCATTTTATTTTACACAAATCAGCTACTTAAAGTAAATTGAGATATATAGAATTTACCAATGAAATGAGTGATTTGATGTGAATAAAAGAGGTGGTGTGTTGTAAATCAGTACTGACAGCCAAATGGGAAAAATTGACAGAGCACTGTAATCACTCCCAACATCCACTGAAGTTATTGATCCAGAACCTCTATAATCCCCTTCACATAACACAAGCAATTTCATATAATACCTGTAATAACAGTGCATTCAAACTCAAGTAGCCATCAGAAGCTTTGTATCTAATGGCGAAGCAGGCCTCTGCTGAGTAAGTGTAACAACTCAAGCACAAAACGCCGATGACTCTTGCCTTTCACAGGGATCGGCCTATGGTAAGAGCTAGTTCAGAAGATAAACAGTTCCTAACGCCGAGGAAAATGAGCTATTAATTGCCTGCTTGCTAAATATGTTGTAAAGGCCGAAAACCCTAGGTGCAAAATCACGAGAATGTAAACTGGATTCGGGGACTGATAAACTCCATATGGCAGCTATCTGATGTTAATTACAAGAGAGGAACGAGGGCTGAGAGGTATTTAGCTGCTGGGTCATTACATCCTTCCCAGGTGTTTTTCCTGTGAAATGTTGCACCAGTTTTACAAGCCCCTTCCCTGGCTGATGGATTATTCCACAGCCTTATCAAAGCTTTGCCAGCTCCTCATTAATATATAGAGCGAGCGGCACTGCTCTATATATCATTGTCTTCTTCTTGGGGAGGGCTAATCAGTCAGGCATTATCAGTCAGTCAGCAGAAGGCAGGCAATCAGGCCTGACAGCGGAGAATCATGGGAGATCAGGGAAGGTTAAATGAGGCTGACAGTTGTGATAATGATGATTATACTATAAATTAAGATATGATGATAAAGGAGAATAAAAGACACAATCTGAAGCAATATTTGGTTTAACATGTCTCTCTTTTTCGGTACTGTTAAATGGCCATAACATTTATCACACTGAACAAGAATGGACATTTAACTACCATGATAAAATAGGACAGCATCAGATTGAAAACCCAACAAGTTGTGATTATTGTGTCAGGCACTTTTCCACTGGTTGAAAAAACTGGAGATAGAGCATATGTTATAATCATTCACGCATTATTCTGCAGAATGAAAAGAAAATAGATCTATTTTAGAAATGTCTTCCAGACTTCTAGATAAAAATAAAAAAAAAAAAGGAAAGGAAAAAGTTAATATACTCTCTTGCTTCCAAGACCGTTTGTATCAATGAAACAATAGGAAGTAAAGTGATATTTCCTCCCTGCCACCTCCTCGTAATGAATCTGCATTATTTATTAGGAGTTGATTTGGAGAATTTCTATTTCTATGCTAGTCTCTTATTAGATGAAACACTTTAAAAGAAATAACAGAATATTAAGATGTCATTTTTAAAGACTACTTTTTTGTTAGTCGGCAAAAATAAGTATGATTTAAACAGGTTAAATCAAATATGAATTGGCCTGGTTTGAAGTGGTGGACATATGCAATACTGTGGGTTTTATGCAACTATTTGGTGGTTTACTTAGATGGATCAAGGATATATACATTATTTCTTTATAACATTTTTGCTTAGGATACTTGGCAATACTAAATAAATACCATCTGACTATAAGATTGGGCACGATATCGATTAGGGCAATTCATGCAGTGTCATGTGAGCTACATGAAGTCAGCAGAGCCAGACCCAGCAGGTCAGTGTGCTTTGTGCATAGATATGCTTGCCCTGTCAGGAAGCAAAAGTTTGGGAAAGAAAGTGTAACACCATTTTTTATTAAAACTTTAAGTCAAATAATAATGTCTTTTATGTCTGAAATAACAGTTTCACTTCCTGCAAATTTGTTATAACAATTGTCTCTATACATGCAGATCTTTGTATAAAATAAAATAAATGAATTGCGCAGGTATATAATTTACTTATATAACTGTGTCCACATAGCTGACTGTGCTACTATTGCAAAAATCTCAAAGAGCCAATGGTGTAAAGCTATACTCATCTGTTTTGCACATAAATACCTGATTATATTTGTGCACACTACACTTGTGTCATGCATCTCTATCTATTATATACTTGCAAATCTGCCACATACCAAATATGTGCAAGAAGATGATAATTTGATGAATCATTATATTATTTGGTTGGCAGCTGATCTGTGCAAATGGAGCTTTTGTGCTAGACATAGGAAAAGAAATAGCCTTCAATTAGTGTATGCTGCATTAAAATGAGAGTGCAGGAGAAGGAAACAAGTATTTTAAGAGTTCACCATTTTTATTTTCTCCATTTCTAAGTACCTCAAATTGGGAAGTATCCTCAGTATAAAAGCTGATTCTTAATTGTAGAAGTGGTTCAGATGACTGTGGAAGTCAGAGATATAATGATTTGTCTTATAAATTAAACAAAGTTAGTACATATCAAGGCTCCTGTGTAACACAACTTCTGTGGAAGATGCTCAGACACAATGGCGATGGCAGTTGTCTAGTGCCCTAGACAAACAGAAACCTTTGCTGTGATTATAGTGATTACCTTTTCTGCAGTGACTGACTCAATGGAAATAAAACCAGAGCTATTTTGTAGCAGGTACAGAAATAAGACCAAAAAAAAAAAAAAAATCAAAACAAAACAAAAAAAACTAACAAAAACAAAACCCACCCTGAGATGACTGCTGTAGTATTGTTTTTCAGTGGAAATGGTCTATTGTCTAATGCACTTTAGATCAGTATTTTTATTATTTGATCAGTTTGATTTACCAGAGTAGTGAAAATTGCACACATTCCCCTCATACAGATGTAAAGGAAGGAAAGACAAATGAGTTTATAAACCTGACAGTCTGTCACAGAAGTGCTTATGCAACTAGAACTCTCTGGCTGTGCAGTTTGCTCTTCAAAATAACCACAAGATATGCATTATTAGAGGACATAGCAAGAGGGTGGAATAATACAAAGAAAGAACCATGATCAAACAGACTAAGGTAATGCAGCATGCTATGCTTATTCATGTGCTTCTTTTCTGTAATGATACATAGCACTTTGCCTTGTTTCAGTCTGAAACATACTGTCGCCTCTGAATAAAATCACAAGAGTTCTGTATGATGACAGGGATTTTGTGTTGCTATTTATCCTCCCTCCGATCAGGTTTTTATTAAAGGAGCAGCACTGCTTCAGGGACTTTCTCACGAGCTTCTTCCATCAATTCAAGTGCATGCTAAAGATGTATTTGCAGGACATCAGTCCAATAAACCAGAAGGTTTTAGTGAGATAATATATTTCTTCTGAGAGGAAGAGCGAGGATATGCCTGGCACAATCAGGAAAGAGGGAGGAGGCCAGTACAGAGACTATGACTGCGTACTTTAGGGATATCTATTGATAAAGTCAAGGCACTCTATGAAGGAGCAGATTCAACTTAGATTCTTAGAAAACTGTGATAAAATCGATCATTCCCCTCACCCTCACTAGCTGTAGCTTACCTGAAAAGAAAACATACTTATCTGGTGCTTTGTTATGGGATATATGCATTGTTAAGAATTAGTTGTTTTCGGGGCTTTTACTCCCTTGTGGTACCTACTCAGCTGAGTGATGTAAGTAGTAACATGTATTGGGATAAGTATCACTTGCTGGCCTCATAGGCCATGAAAAAAAGGGAGTCAAAGCAGTGCAATTCAGGGTAAACTACAAATGTCTTAGGGGGAAATTCCCACTAACTCAGTTGAATGTGATGGAGATTTTGTAATCAACTGTGGTGCAGCTAGGTTTTTTTTTGCAGAGAATTTAATAGGTGTGGGTGTACATCACTAGTTCTTTCAAATTAAGGTTCGAGAACCAGGATCCTTTGTCTTCCTCCAAACTTTTTCCTCCCTCTTTCTCCCCCTTCCACCCACTCTCAGTGATCTGAGCATGCAGAGCATACTCAGTGGTAGATGGCCCCAGCTAATGCCAGCAAGTCTGAAATGCTGAGCTGAGATTCATTAGCCTCGTTATAAAAATGCAATTGGATGTGTGGTTTATCATTTGGAAGTAAGGTTCTAATTTTGGCACATAGGAGGCTGCAAGCAGGAAAATATCTTGTTCCTTATTCCATTTTATTAACTTTGTTTTGTTCGCTTGAGCCTAGTACTGTGTTAGACTTTGAATAATCACAGCTGTACAGGTAGCTCCAGTGGAGTGAATGAGAGGTTTTTCAAGGGCTCTGCTCCCTGCAGAAATGATTTGTACCTCTGCCTGATTGTCACTAACAGAAAATGAGAAATAGGAACATTCAATGCAAAGTAATGTGTTCTGTACAATTACTGGATTAATAATTTTATTCCATTACTGTGTGGGGAGAGAGGACATCAGGTTGAAGATCTGCAATTCTAGTATATTTCTAAGCGTCCTGTTAAGAGAGTGAGCAAGGGTCAGGAAACTTAATTATGCCATAACTAGATAGAAATTGCCAAGTGATAAAAAGAAACATCCAGCCAGATTCAGCAGGAAATTACAGCTTTAATAATATAGCATAATGCCTACTTCTATACAATTATTGGAGAGACCCTGAATGATTTTAAATAACAGGCTTGGTTTTCCAGTAACGACAGGGGAAAAAAAAAATCTGAAAAGGACATTTTGCATTTTGCTGTAAATATTTTTCTGAGGTTTTGAGGGTGATTTAAAAAAAAAAAAAAAAGATTAAATTATCGAAATCGTATATTTACTCTTAGTAATATGGAAATGTTATTATTCTGAAATGAGAGAAAGGTGATATTTATGGAGGAATTTCTTCTTGTGGAAATTAAGCCTGTGGAATTATACTTCTGGTCTATTGTGCTTCTGTATTGCATTTGTAATTGTGAACCAAAAAATCAAAGTGCACTGAATTTTACATGAAATATTTTTGTAATGAATTTTTTTGTTTTACAACCCATTCTTTTCCGTACTATGACATTGTTCGAGCTCAGTATCTCCCTAAACTATATTATTTCAGTAAAATGCTTAAAAACAGGTCGAAGATGTGCTTTCGTGCTGACATACAGTGTTTCCTTATAATTCTGTAGTCTTTATGAAAGATGAAAAAAAAAATACTCTTTTTTTAGAAAAATACTACTCTTCATCCTAATAAAAATGAGCTCTTTTTTTTTCTTTTGTCCCCTCCCAAGTGAAATAAGATATTTTAAATATTAAACTCTTATCATCTTTGTAAACACTGCATGTGATATTAAGGCCTTTTGCTATATATGTGCAAGTGTTTGTCCATTTATTTCTAATGTAAGAAGGAAAAGTCATTTCTGGTACTAACCCAGGAGAGCCCAGCATTTCATTTTGTATTCTGAGGATGCAGATTAATCAACCTGACTCTCTTACCCAGGGCTAGCCATTCTGCCTGGAAATCTGCATATCTGCATATTACTGTTCTTCCCTGAATTTAATTTCCTACAGGAGCTGATATTAATCACCCTGTTTAAACAGAGGGGATTTGGGGTCTATACAAATATGACATTTTCTATGGAAGTTGTAGAATATTTTCTCCTTTTTCATTATTATTTAAAGAGACAATAGCTTGGTGCTTTAAATGAAACTATAGGAGATTATTTTTGTTTATTGGAGTTCGTATATATTTAGTTTAGATTTTAATCATAAAATGCAGCACACCAAGAAAATTGTTTTACATTTTACCTTGTAGAGTCTGTCTTGAGCGTCAAGAAATTTCCTCCAGATTTCATTGCATACGGTAGAACAGAGCTGAGCCACATGGATCTCACATATATCCTGTCTGAGAATGTGTAACTCCCTTTATTTAAACCTCTACCAATTTTATCACCTGAGTACCAAGCATCGCAGAAGCAGACAAGCATTTTTACACCCTCAGAACCAACGGGGCTACTTTGCTGCTGGTCCACTGAGGCAGAAAATTGTGTCTGGCTCGTTGGGTTCCCACTGAAATGCATGAACCAGATGTAGACCTGCTGAGGCCTAGCCCATGCCTCCAGGAAGAAACCACAGGTGGTTTTAGCCCCAGGCCAAGCAGGTGACTGGGTAACAAGGACAGCCTATGGACCAGGCTCTCCATGGTATGGCCTCACATCCTCTACAAGTACCTGAAAAAGGAACAGAAGGGCTGTGACACTGTCCCTGAGGAGTGGGAGAAGGAATTTTGCCGGTAGGCTGTCTCTGTCTCCTGTGCCAGGTAAATCTGTATCTACATAAGGCCACTGGACCTGTCTGTATAGGGTAAGGGAGAAAATCTGTCAGAAAATTAGGTCAAGCAGGGAATCCTCATTGCTAAAAACTCCTTGTTGTCACCAGGCTAAAACAATGTCAATTTCAGAATCGCAGCAGCAGAAATACCTTAGCTCTTCTACATTAAACCCCTCCATATTTTGTATTTGAAAGTAGAGAACAATGAACTGTCACTGCGTGACTCTACTGATGTCAAACACATTGTATTGGGCAGGAATTTGGTCCAATCTGTCTGTCTCTCAGCCAGTATTATTTGGCATATTTCATTTTGGCTGCCTAGACTGCAGTTATGGTCCAAGCACAAACAGAACTTGAAGAACAACATGCTTGGAAATATGTGCCTGCGTAGCCCTGGAGCCTCTGCCAGCTGGAAAAACAGAGCATATATCAGTTATTGACTAGATATACTGCCCTTGCTAAAAAACGAAGCTGCCATCCAGGTTTTTGTTTAAATTTACACCCTGGCCTATTGTGGCACTCAAGGTTAATTTGGATTGGCACTTCCTTTGCAGAGCTCTGTGACGCAGCTCTAAAAAAGATGGGACTTCTTTTTTTTGGAAGGCTCTGCTCTTCTGTATTAAAACCCAGCCTCCTGTTACTTTTCTCTCTCTTATTTACATCCTCCAAAACTTCGTGAGAAGAGATTGAACATTATATAATTATTGCTTTCTCTATCAAGAAATACATACTTGCTTCCAGTTTGTAACATCTTTGGGGTAAAATTTAAATGCAGAGTGGCTGACTGCTGTCCGTTTAGCACTTGCGTGGAATGGGAATAATAAGAACATTTTTATATGAGTCATGAAGGAGACCTGTTCTCCATGCAATATTTTAAACAGATGTTGCCTGGTTTCAGTCTGAGCTCCTGTAAATACTTGTGTTGCAGTTCTCAGATAGTTTATGGCACCAAGAACTTCACAAAGTCTGTTTAGGCAAGGACACTGAGGTGCAGCAATCTACAATCAAGGCAGGTATTGTTACCTCTTTGCTAAAAGTCATTGTGATTTTTTTCTATTTCTGACATGAAATGAGAGGTTAACCTAAATATTATTCTACCCATTTCATTGGGCTTTTAAAATGTTTTCCTGTTTCAGAAAACTTTCATAATAAGATAAAAAAAAAATCCAGTAACTGTGACTAACCCAAGATTTTCTGGAGGCATTGTTATCAAAGGTCTTGGCATCACTGTGAAGAGATTACTGGCATTCATATCACTCCTTCTGAACACCTAGGCTGCTATATTTTCATTGCCTGTTACAAATCACAAGGGTATCACCCCAGGCAAATAACAGCTTAGCATGTTTATCTGTCTGTGCTAATAGCATTTCATTTGAAGCCTTAAAAGTCACAAGTGGCTTAAAAGGGCACTATTACATGACTTTGCGTCTTATTGCAAAATGACTAGGTCCAGTTTCATTTGTTCTGCTTTGAAGTATTGATGTCCCTGGGCTGTCTGATTGCAGCCTTTGCCTATTCAAACTTGGAGCATGATCCTCTTGAAACAAGACTCTGTCTTCTCTAGGCAACAGGGAGGACTTCATTTGTAAAGGTGTCTGCAGTTTTAGTTTTGGGGCTTCCATTGGTCTAATGTTATACACTCGTACCTGCTTTAGTGCTAACTTGCCTGGAAATGATGGCATTAGGTAAAACTGCAGTTTAGATTATCTGCGTACATCCTTATGGAGGATAAAACTGAAAATTATTTAAAGCATATAAATACAGTTTTGTATCTGTTCAAAAAAAACACAGACAAACCTAAGACTGGTAGCCTGGACTGAATGTGCTCTTTCTGACACCGTTTAGATGAGTTATATTAACTAAGTTTTCATCTCAAAGCTTATATACTTGGAGTTTTTGGTAGGAAATAGAAAATATGATCTGCAGCACAGTCAGTGTATCTGAATGAGGGTAAATACTTACGAACTTTGCTGAGCCGACACAAAAGACAAATATGCATTTTTATTCCTTTGGTCAAAGTTTCTCTGAGACTGCACTCTAGTTGTTAGACATAGCCACTGCTGCTCCCTGATAAAGGCAAATCATGTCATTGCTGCTGGACAGAAATAATAATAGAGAACTCTTTCTAACATCTACTTAAAATGTTTTTATATAATTACAGAAACAGAAAAATTGCTCCACCAAGTGCTTAGCAGGTCCTTGGGCAATATTAGATATACTAAATTTTGACCATGCTGCAAGTACTGCATGCTGATTTGGAATGAAAGCACTGAACTTCAGCATAATTACACAGAATGAAATCTGAGAACATTTGGGAAAAAATAATTCTTGTTTCACGTGTGCTTTTGGAAGGAAGTTATGTAACAGATTTTAGTTAAAGAATGAATAAAAATGCAGAACTGGCAAATTAAATTTCATGTTAAAATGTTTTAAATCCAGAATTAATTTTCATAATTTTAGCGGGAAACATATTTTGGCATAACATATGGTACTAACATATTTTCCAACTACAAAACAAATACCAGTGCTTTGTTTCATAGAAAATATTGTCATCCAAAAATATACCCAGCATAGGTTAACATGTTCACACTACATTTTGCAGTAGTGGGCACAAGATTTTCTCTAAAAAATGCATAAAATAATAAAAAGGGAAGGAATAATTCTGTATTAAAAGATTACAGTTACAAAGATTGTAATAAGAAAGCATCTTCTCTAAGAAGTAAGAGGAAGTGCAACATATAACAGGAATATTTTTTTATTTAAAGCTCATTCTATAACCAGATTCTTATTTATTTTACTGAAATCAGAAGAGTGTTCCGATCTGCAAGAGCCTGAGTGGGGGAGATGTATGTCAGAAGAAAAGATAATTGATGGTAAACGTCAAATATTAAATCTTGATCTGGTTATTACCCAGCATATTAGCGATGTAAGTAGCTTAACAATTACAGCTGTGATTGACTAGGTGGGATCCAAAATCCTAAATATCAACTGCCAAAAGGGATAATTATAACACATTAGCACCTGCATGCTTAGACAAGATTGACAACTCCAGTCTAACATCTGCTTAATATCACTTTCATACTTTTCATATTTTTTTCTTTTAGAAAGGAATAACAAAGATTTTCTTGAAGCATAACAGTAATTCAGCATCCATGTTACACATTCAATTGATTACAGTTGCTTGTTTTGTTTGGTCATGTTTTGCACTGACACATGCAAAATTAAGTGAAGGCTTTTTGGGATTAGACAGTCGCAGCTGTGAAATATTTTTGACAAAACATACCTGTCAGAATCGTTTGAAGAAATCCCAGTAAGTGCACTGGTCTTCAATTACCTGTGCTGACCAACACAATTGAAAAACAAAATGAAGCTGGATTTGAAAGAGAAGGACTTACACTCCCACAACTCAGACAACAGAGAAAGGCATTCGGTTTTTGACATGAATAGCACAGGAAAACAGCTCAGTGAGGCTGCTCACAGAGACATGACAAATGTAGATCATGGTGATAGGACGAGGGGAAATTGTCACAAAATGAAGCATAGGAAGTTCCACACAGACGTGCATGGGAACAACTTCTCAGTGAGGGTGATGGAGCACTGAAACAGGTTGCCCAGAGAGGTGGTGGAGTCTCCTTCTCTGTAGATGTTCAAGACACACCTGGACCTGTGCAACCTGGGCTAGGGAGCTGCTTTGGCAGGGGGTTGGACTAGATGATCTTTATACGTCCCTTACAACCCCTACAATTCTGTGATTCTGTGATAACGTTTCCTACCCTACACAAATCCCAACCATCCCAGCTTCACACACAACACCAGATGACCTCAGGAGTGAAGACTGCAGGGCCGAGCCCTGCATCAAAAACCTTCTCTCAGATGCTCTGTCTCTCCAGGTCTGGGGTCCCCTCCCAGAGGAATTTGGATGTTGTATATGTAGATGATGCTTTTATAGCAGTCAATCTCAAGGAAGTCTGCACAGTTTGCCTGTGATAACACCAGCACTGCTGGACCCAGCTTTGCAACACAGGAACACCCCATAGAGAAGGAGGATGGCACCAGCACTCTCATTATGATACAGGTGCAAATGAACAGAAGAATCATTACTCCTCTGTTTTAGGAGAAACAGACACATTTCTCATGTCACAAGCTGTGAGCCCCTCCTGGATTTATGTGTTCTCATGCTTGGAAAGTGCAGAAGCAGTGGTTCCTTGATCTCTGTGGGAATTTGAGTTCATTTTTAATTGAAGCTAGCAGAAATTTCTCACAGGAAATGCAAAACTTTTACGGTCACATATCCCTGACTGGACAAAAGGATCCCCTTAGTAAACGTTTGTTAAATAAAAGTTTAAAATTCTCATTGTCCGTGGGTTTACTTTGCAGAAGCAGAACACTGACTAATTTTACATTGGGTCCTTCATTAATTTTAGTCCATACCTTTTCTAAGCTTACTAGAAACCTGGGACTGAATTCCAAGAGACAGAAGGAGAGTTGTGTTGGCTTAAGGCTTCATAACCTTAAGGCTGCCTAGGGAGGTTCTGTAGTCTCCATTCTCTGAGGATTTCGAGATCCAAAACCCTGAGCAACCTGGTCTGATCCCATAGCTGACTCCTCCTGAAACAGGCTAGTGGACAAGAGGCCTCCTGAAGTCTCTTCAAAGCCATATTTTCATATGATTTCTACTTTCTGAAAATGATCATGAAAAATTCCGGAATGATCAATTTGCTAGATAGTATGAAAATGTTGTCGTATGAATGTTTGCCTCACTCACCATCATGATACCAGCTATTTTTAAACCCTTACCTATTCTGTATACTTCAAAATGTTCATTAAGACATTAACACTGATGTGTTAAAGTATTGAGTTAGCTGAAGCCTTTTACATCATATTTTGATGCCACTGCGTGATGAGTGCTTTGCTGAAGTTCATGTTATTGGCAGGTCTCTACAGCTGACAGAACTGCAGAACTGAATTTTGTGCTGATAGAGCACAAAATACAGCAGCTAAATTCTGAATAAAAATAAATAAATATAATCCTCCTATGTGCTGTGAATGTTCATGTTAACGTTCCAGCCTTTTTGGAATGTTAAGGAACACATAAGAAGAAAATGACCAAAAAAGTTTCTTGCATGTATTATTGTTGCTAGTTATAATGATCTCATTTGCATTTGATTTAAAGAAGCAGTTATTAGAGTTTAAGTGAAAAATGTAACTTAATTAAAAGTTGATTAAATTGTCTTTTGATCTCTTAAGCAAACACTATCACAGAAGAAATTGGCTGAAAAAATTTGACTAGTCAAGCTAATTACCTGCTGTACGGAACCTGCTTTGGCAGGGGGGTTGGACTTGATGCTCTCTTGAGGTTCCTTCCAACCCCTATGATTCTATGATATTAAAATGGCAATGATTTTCTAGTAACAGGAAGGAGGAAGCATAAATCACACAACATCCTTCTGCATGTGACATGATTGGGAGAGATCATTTATAGCATGTTTGAAAGGAAATCATTCAACATCAGTGTCTTAAGAACTATGCTGAAATATTTGTTTGCGACTGCCTGGCAGTGAAGAGTTATTGTAGAGAAAAAAACCTTTTGTATTGCTCCTCACATCCATATCCTGATTTGGCATCTCCCAGTGTATCGATGAAAGAAATTGGATTAATAATATCTGTGCACAGCTAAATCAATGTTAAATTAAGATAGTTGGTTTTCAATGGGAGGACACTGGTAATTTGGCATTTCTACAGTATCAAAGTCATCTGCTGAGAGGGAAGAAAGCATTGAAGTGTATGGTTCTAGCCCAAGACCTGCCACAACAGTCAATTCTTCCCTTTAAAAGAAGCTAAAATGATGGTTTTGCAGTACAGAAACTGCCATTCCTATGCAGACAAACTCTGTTTTACATTTGTCATGTTCCTTCCATTAATCGGCATTTTAAAGGTCAGAGTAACTAAAATAGACTGCTCTCTATCATCTCAATATTATTAAGTTGATAAAATTATATATATACTTTGCAGTGGTAACACTTACATAAGCATGTGATTTACAGGTTAGGAATTACATATATGAGTGCCTTGATCATAATCCTGATTACCTGAATGGATGCCTAAAGGGCATATTAATGATAGGCTACAAAAATGTTGGAAATTTTGTTATTTATACAAATATGATTTCCTATGCTGCCTTAGGCTAATAAGCAGTTTGACTTCATAATTTGAAGTCAATTTCATTTCTTTGGGAAAACTTTGGGCAGAGATCTCTTAATTGCTGGGACTTTTTAGTATCATTTGTTGTTCCCTTCTTATAGTAAGTCCAGTTGGTACTCCTGGGCATTAATTAATGAATGCCCAGGAGTACCAACTGGACTTACTATAAGAAGGGAACAACAATGTCACACCATGTGTAAAAATTAAGGCAGAAGGGAATGACACAATGTCACGCCATGTGTAAAAATTAAGGCAGTGCTTCCAATATGTGTCAGAGTTGCTCTTTTTATACACACTTGATATGATAATAGAATACAGTCAATACAGTAAAATGATTTTTTGTACATGGTGGAAGGACTCTTTTCTTAACTGTTACTCTATTATGTATTCACGTCCTTGCCCAGATTCCTTATCAATCCATACTGGATGAAAAATATATATATATATATTGTTTCACTGACAAGTTTTATCAATCTGTATTGCTTTCTAGATCTGTATTTTCATTTACACAAACTTAACTCTTTTCTGTTTTAGAACTGTATTGTTTCATTATTTTCAAAGTTAGAGCCCTATCCTGACATCTACCTATCCAGAGCTTGTTCTTTTATCACTTGTGATAAAATATTAAAATAAATTTCACTGACAGACCAGACACACTATATTTTCAGTTCTTCTTTATTCCTCATTCTCTGACTTCTGCAAAGAATGCTGGTATGTTGAAGAGACATGATTTGCCGTTACAGCAGCCATTTGTCCATTGCATGTTTGAGCATTTGATGGACAACATTTTTATCAGGCAAAATAAATAAGTGGAATCCTCATCTAAATGGCAAGATGCTATGTAATGATAAGGGCAATCAGATCTTCTTCAGATTGTTAGATGATCACAGAACAGCAGTAGTGTTTGCAAGCTTCCTCACCAATAGGTAGAGCAAATAATTCACGATGAATAATGCATCCAACGAGTTTAACCTCTCTCTCTGATTGTGGTGTATGCAGAAGCAGTCCTGATTTTGTCTAATCTATTCATTATTCAAAGTATTTGATTATTTTGGGGTGATCTTTTTAAACTCCATGAACCATTTCCTGTGAGTACACAATTTGATTTACTTTAATTATTTGTGATGATTAGGCAAGTCATGAGGACATTGCAGCTTTTCATGGAACATATTTGTGTGAGATATTTTTTGGTACTAACATGTTTGCACTGAAAAGTAATTTTCAATGGCAAGAAACGTTAATTTGAACTTCACGTCCTCTAATTTTTAGTCAATATAACTCATTTTATGGAAATTCACCAAAGAAGCACAAACTAGAACCACACAGAGCCTATTAAGAACCTTATCTACTGTGAGATTACTCACTAGGTCCATGTGAAAAATAGAGACTTGAGCTTCAAGCCAATTAAATCTTTACCTTTTTACTTTGACCATTTACCTTTTTACTTTTAACCAGCAAAATAAGGCATACAAATATCAGAGCCTATGAAACCCTGTTCACCAATCAGCCACCTTATAATAAATCTTTTCATTTATCGGTCACCTCTAATCTATGTCAGTTCTCTATAATTTGATCCCTGTTCTCTCTTTCCACTTGGCACTGAATTCCTTTTATCTTGGAAACACATCTTGTTTTGGTGATTAGTCCATAAATTCTGTCAGTTAGGAACTGATCTCTTCAACTTCATTATTGCCCTCAAATGTTGTTGGGTTCATCAGAGATGCTCAAACTATGTCTGTCTGTGAAAACTGTGTATTCAATTAGAAATACTGCCATGTTCATGTCTAGAACAAATGACGCTCTCTTCTGTTTCAGCATACAGTGTATTACATTTCTTTCAGAAACACTGAAGTGGCATTGCCAGCATATCCAACTTTACAAAGCCAGTGATGTTAATGTTTGCTGGGTGCAGTTCCCCTGTTCCATATGTTTAGGGAGTTATATATATATTAAGATTCCAACTGGTACCTATTTTAGCATCAAATTGATCTAATTGTGTTTTTTCACCTAAGAAATGTAAACATGAGCAAGTTTCTATTATACATCCTTTCAAATTTGTGCTCATGATGTCTCAAAAAACTCTAGGACTTCTACACTTCATTTTAAGCTTTCTACATTTAGGAACCTGAGACTATATTTACTCCCTGTGTTTGTAGCAGGCCTGAGAACCAGATTTTCCCCAGGGATCTCTGTCCCACCATTCCAATGACACCCTAGGAAATAGCTGGTTTTGTGGGTAAGGGAGGACTAGTAGTGCCATTCCACAGGCACAATAACTTTTTTTAACTCTTTCCTCCTATTTCTGGGTTCCAGGTTCATCCCATGGCCCACACTTCGAACAGCAGTGATTCAGGCTGATGGTAGATCTTGACTTTCAAGTGTGGTGCAGAGGAGGGTGACTTTGGTTGACCCTGCTTTTGTCTGAGCAGCTAAATCTATTAGCTGTGCCTCCTCATACTCAAACTACATAACCCTGCTCCCTCTTCTCTCTTCTGGCATAAGACACATCATTACAGACTGATATGAGGCAACAGTGCTTCTCTACTGCTTTTTCTTCATATATTTGATCACAATAATGTGCAGGTCTCTACATATTTGCAAATAAAATGAGATATAGTGTTGAAATATACAGAGAATACTAAGGAACTAACTTAAAGTTTTATTTTAATTTACTGGTGTCTACATTTCTTCCTGCTAATTGTAGACTTCTAAGTACTGAGTATAATTGAGAAGAGATCATATTGATGAAAAAATTAAGTTAGATGTCAGTTTTAAGGTTAAAATACACGGAGCTGTTTAATCTGTGAGTTATCTGCCTAATTCACTTTATGAATAAGATCGATCGTATTATCAATCTATAATACAGACACTTTTCAGGCAGAAACTATTGATCACTCTCGTATTTTTATAGTGAATGGGCAAAATCTCAAAATCAGATTCTTGTGCTGATGCATATTCCCATGTTAATAAATGAACCAACTGAAGCACAATGGGAAGATAAAGGCACACAACTCATCGAGTGGATTAAGTACAACTTCTTGATTTTGGGAAGGACGGTGTCACAAATTACTGTTTTACACTCATTCTTTACTATTGCAATACTGTGAAAAAATTGAGGAAAAGTGATAAACAGAGAAAGGACATACTGTCTGTCACTCTGGTGGACTCTTATTACAAAACCTCCTCTACTTGTTCCATGTTCTATGCATTTGGAGAAAACTCCAGATACTCTGATGTATTCCAGTAAGTAAGGTATGAAAGACGATGATATATGCATTGATAGTTGACAGTCAATTTCTTACAAATTTTTGGTGAAGAACATGAAATGAGATTTCAGTAAGTATTCATCTCTGAAGCTCTTGCCTGAATGCAAGGAGAATAGGTCTCAAACAACATTTTAGTGCTGGGATTAACTATCCATTAAAAGAAGAACAAGAAAAGTCGCCAGCCTGGTTGCTGACCCTGCCTATGGTAGGGGGGTTGAAACTAGATGATCTTTGAGCTCCTTTTCAACCTATGCCATTCTAAAAGTTCTTCTGTAGGAAAGATAAGGTACAACTCTGCTCCCTCCCTGGCCATCAGCTATTGCAGGCAGTACTGTAACAGTAACTTGAGTATCTTACACAGTGCTCTGGTGGTTTGTTTAAATTAACTTTACTATCCCCTACTTTGTTCAACTTACTGAATTCAAGTATATTCACAACCAAGTAGAATGTTCAGTCTCAAATGAGAACAAAATTCTAAATCACTGTGAGTTCAAATCTTTGCTGTTACTTTCTAATTACATCCCAAATTAGAAAGAACAAAGATACATCTCATTTAAAGCCCCAAAATTTTTCCCCCAAATGGGGAAAAAAATGAGGATGGTGGTCTCACTACACTACCCTCCCACTAAGTGACTTTAAGTAAATTACTTTATTCCATAAAATATACTTTATCTGCTATTTCTTGATTAAATGGTGTTTTCTACCAAGTCTCACCCTCATCAGAAATGTGCCTTAAGTGTACTTTTACTCTGGAGACATCCTCCTACACTGTCAAGCTTCTTTGAAGCCAATTGCACTTGTTTCTATCTGAGGAAATATTTGAATTCATCCCAAACTGTTTGGAATGTCTCTTTAAAGATGATATTGCTGAACACCAAGGCTTTACTTCGTTTTAAAGTTTCATGGCTCGTGCAAAGTTTGATCTCCTTTTCAACACTGATGCAGTATTAGAAAACTGTTTAGTTTTCTGCCTCTGTCTTCTTTGACATTGTTCTGTAAGTGCTGTCTTGTTAAGAATACTGTCTCTTCTGTCATGGGTATTCCACTATCGTTGCTCCATCTCCAAATATGTTTTTTTCCATATCCACATGTCAATCAATAGCTTGCCTTAAACTAGAAATGATAGTCAGATGAACTCAAATTACAGATAACAGGTTTTATGCTGAAACTTAAATACTGACAGTAGAAGAGACAGTATCCATGGTTTCAGCAGGAGTGAACACAACTCCACAGTTGGATCACCACAACTGCTCATGCAGTTCACAAGAAATAAATTTGAGTTATGTCTTACATCAAAATTCCAGAGAAACAGCTGCCCATTTCAACATATTTTCTATTGAAGGTAAAGACAAGCAATCCTGTAAAAAGAACAATAATATCTGCTCATAGTGGCTGTTCACAGGTATTACCATATAGTACCTAGACAGAAAGTGAGGAACTGAAACAAAGTCTACTAAACAATGTAAAATAATATCTCCTGAGTTCTTGTAACTTTGGATTGAGATTAAGATGCAATAAACATCTGACTCACAAGTGTTCTGTATCCACACTCTTACAGAAAATAAATGGTGATTTTCAGCTTTTTCACCTTATTAAAAACTTCTGTAGCAGTCTATGATACATTTCCAAGTGTGTGTCTGAATATGTGTATTTTAAAAATGTGTATACATATATGTATGCGCATATATATGCATACTGTATTCTCATTAACTTTTATTTGTTTTGAACACATTTTCTCCAGTTTGTATCCTTCCTGTCTGTTAGCTTACTTATACAAAAAGTACTACCTCCTGTATACATAAAAACCTTCCTATCTCCCACACGTTTCCAGTCTTTCCTGAGGACTGATTGGTACTTCAACATCATTTTGTTGCGGGAGCAAAAGTCATATAATAATTGTTGTTCCTTTCTGTATAGTTTTATAAATGCAGGGACACACAGAAACTATACTAAATGAATTTCATTCCTCAGTCTCTGTGTCATCTGCGTTTTTAGATGTTACATTCTAAGGAGCATCTTGTTTTCAGAAATGCTTTTACTCTGCACAGCATGATAAGACCTTGATCCTGAAAGGAACCTCTTAGTGTTTTTGTGTTGTAAAAATCTTTTATAGGGTAGTGAGAATACTAGTTTGAAAATGTTTTTTCCACAATTGAACAAACCATCCTGACATTCTCAAAGTCACTGGAAACTCTCAGTGGTTTTATTTTACTTCTTGTGAGCTGACTAACAAATCTAATTTTAAGATACCGAGTTCAAATGTTTGGGCCTTTCTCTTATTTGACTTGTATAAATATATGTTTACGTTATCTAAATGGCAACCCAAAGTTACAATAATGTATTTGAAAACTCTAAAAACCTATATCTGCCATTGCATAGATCTCAAATGACACTCTGAAGTACAGTCTTGTCATCCTATAGGAATTTTAACAGGCTACAGAATTGCTGAAGAAAAGTAGGCGGTGTAGATGTCAAGTAATGCCTGAAGTACAATGAAGAAAATTGTAAAATGCAATCATCTGTTTTGTGATCACTACCACCTAATAGTAAGTAATATTAATATATAATAAAAGCCAATGGCTTTGATTAACAACTTTTTCATTTTGTCATATATGAACACATGGATGCATTCATATGAACAAACATCCTGAAATGAGCTTAGCGCTAAATCTATAAAGAGGGTTCAGGAGTTCTTAAATCTATCAGGTCTCTTATATCTGAGCTGTGCTGTATTAGCAACTCCAATGGGCCCTTTTGGTAACTTGGAAGAAAAATAAACAGGCCACCTAAGGTCAACATAGACTTAGTATGGGAAGACCACAGACAGGATGTCCCTCATTTTGCTAAGTGTTACTCAAGGTATGAAACTAGCAACCTCTTCCACTTCCTGGGCATTCACAAATGGCCCTGCTTGAGGTAGGCTTGTAGTCTCATTTTTTCGCAGGTTCATTGACACACTCGATCACCATGGCTGGAAGAACCATTGCAATGATTTTATATATCTTTGTTGGTTGCCTTTAAAATTCACCTAGGAAATTAGAAGTTATCTTGAATTTGAATCCTCTCACGAGGAAGATTTATTCTCAGAATGGATTCACGAGGACAGCCACCATAACTTGGGCTTAATTTTTGACCTTATTGAAGAAGAAATGCAAGATTGATTAGAAGAGTGAAAAGTTCCACCTAAATTTAAGGGAGAATGTCTGTCATCTGAGAAGAAAGGGGATTCAAGTTCTGTTAGACTCCGCAGGCCTTTCCCTTCTACTTTAAATAGCACTGCATTTGGTTACTAAATACTGAGAGACTGAGAGCTGTCTCTAATAGCAAAGTATACATCAAATTATTTTGGGCACCAAAAACAGAGAAATCACAGGATTTTAAGTGTTAGTAGATCAAATCTTACTACAAATACTTTCATCCTATGATTGTCCGGATCTCAAATTCCTCAGTAATGTCTACTTTCTTTCTCCTTCCTTCTCTGCAAAGACTGCAAACAATTTTGTTTTGTTCTCTGACCTTTATGAATAATTAAATTTGCAGCTACCCTATGCTATTGTCCAGTTCTCTGCGCTTCTGCTATTTTTTGTAAGACATACAGAACTCCTTACGTTATTGCAAATGCACCTTCATTCATAAACCCCTTATTTGGGAACTCAACCAACTTCATCTAGAATATTATTGTGACCTCTCTAAATGAATGTTAACATTTTATATTACTGTTAACCACTGTTCTGAAGCTTTTTTATCTCATTCTACTTCCACATCCTGCTTCTACTCTGTATTTTGTGCCACATGATCACAGAGGGCATAAGCATTCTCTCTTATTTTGTGTCCCTTATCTCATTATCTTACACTTCTCTATGTTTAATTGCATAAGGCACTTATCTTCCTTTGGGCACATTCTGTCAGAGTTGTCTTGACTTTTTTGCCCTTCTTTCTATTGATTGCCCCTTCCTGGTATGTATCATCAACAAATTTCATTCCCCCAGTGTATGTGCCTCATGGGTCAAAGCAAGTTTTTCTAATGCAGAGCAAAATGGTGCTGTAGGGCAGTGTCTGTTTAGAACAGACTGTTACTCTTCCTATGTACCTTTCCCCTTTGGTCTCTTAGCCATTCTTTAAGTATCTACATTTTTGGCTTGTGTAATGATATTTTGGAATAAATTTCAGTGATGTGCTAACTACGTTTTTCTCCTCAAGTTATATCAGTTATATCCTCAGATTATTCAGGTTCACTCTTGATCAATATGTGTATTATTGTATGTTATCTTCAACACTACCTTTGGAAAGTTATTCTATATTCTTCTCCAGCCTCACTGGGATTGAAGTCAACTCAGTGGAAATGAAAGCAAGAATACACAAAATAAGTCTGTTTTGAAATGAGAAACACACCAATCTACAGTGTATGCATACGCATTTTCATAATATTTCAGATTTATTACGATTACATATCTATCTACGAGGGCTGCTCCAAAAGCAATGCCTCCCGTTTTATTACATTGGCTCATGACATCAGAGGTGAATGTTGATGGTATGGCAGTAGAGGGTGAACCTTCCCACCAATATTCTACTACATTTTGTTACTGTGCAACAGACTGCAGCAGAGGGGCAGTCTGACAGAATGGCATGTGACATGGAAGTGTGTATGCAGCAAAGGAGTATCTTTAAATTCCTTCAGGCAGAAAAAATGGCACCCATTGAACTTCATCAATACTTACCAAATGCTTATGGAGATCAGACAGTGGATGTGAGCATAATGAGGCAGTGTGTGGTGCATTTCAGTAATGATAACAGTGTATCATCTCTGGTGTAGATTTTTGTGAGAGCAGCATGCAGCTCTTTTTCATCTCCAGGAAGAATGCGTTTCTAATGGCAGTGACTGTATTGAAAAAAAAAGTGTTTTGTAGCTGAGAATTTTCTCTATCAAATTGTATCTTTGTGCTCTTAGTATCTGTTGTAGTTTCTATGGAAACAAATAGGAGGCATTACTTTCAGAGCAACCTATACAAATACTTTTAATTAGAATATTACTCAAATCTTTTTTCAGTAGATGGGATTGGCAGTATCATTCATGTCTATGATTTTGGCCAACTAATTTTTATCTTATAGTAAATATCCTGTATATTTTCCTTTTTTTTTAACCTCTCACTTAATTATGTGTTTTAAATATTTTGTTGCATGTCATTCAGGAATTTAGTTTAATAGATTTTTTGGTAGCAACCTCTTCTCATTATACAAATATAGAAACATTATCTGCAGCTACGCATTATGTTTAAACATTCAGAAAATTTTCTCTCACCATTTGTCTTTACATTTCCAAAGAAGTTATATATTTTGCTTTCTTCTCATACCTCAGTAAATAAAGAAGATGCTAAAATATCATTGTCTTATTCTGGTGCTACACTAAAGTTTAAAACCTATTAGAAATTGACATAGTGGAATTAACCATTATGTGAATTTTCTTGGGGGGTGAATAGGGAAAACTCCATGAAAGGAGCTATTTTCTTCTAATAGTTAACAGTCATTTAATAATCTCATGGGTCTAAGCTCTCAGCTGATACAGATTGCTCTGCTGGTTTAAACCAGTTGAGAGTCTGACACATAAACTCTTTATTACTTATTATTTTACATTGAAACAAAACTTCATTTCACATTAGTGAAAAGGGAACCAGAGGGATAGGAAAAAGCAAATATTTTATATTTTTAGCTTTACTTCAGGCTTTCCACATGAATTCTTCCTTTCTGTATCTCTTTTAGATAGTTACTGCCAACAAATAAAGTCTTAAAGTATTTACCACACTGCATTGCCAGAGCTCTTGTTACCCTAATTCTTTTTTATTTGAAGTGATTAGAAATGATTAGAAATTTAGCCATTGGCTTAAGAGTGAGTAGATGTAGGACAGAGCCAAGTACCTCAGGGAAGTGTTAACGAGTGAATGAAAAAGTGGGAAATGATCATGTTATATGCTTAGTTTTAATACAGGGTTTCTATGCAAACTTATGTTCTCCAAGAAATGTTCCTGAAACTATTTTGTTCTTTATTCAATTTTCTAAATGTAGATGCTACAATTAGAAAAATAAAATAAATTAATTAATTAAAAAAGAAGCTAACTTTTCATTACCACTGGTCATATGTCAGCACTTTGAGGTCCATGAAATCACGACAGCAGGATGAGAGCTCAATTCAACACATGCTGATTTGAGGCTGTCAATTATTTGAATTTCCAGACTATTGGTATTCTAGATATCAGCAAATCTCCATTGGTGATGGAAATGCTGTTTGTAATAGCTGATACAAGAGGATAAACATTTAAGCACTCATGTTGTAAGATACAGAAAAGTAGTATTCAGGGACTTATCCTCTTTTCCCATTGCTGTGGATTGAACACATAAGTTCACATTGTGCAGATAAATGTCAATACCACCACCATTTGATGTACGGGGAAATAATGTATACTGAAAAACTTAATGACTTTTTGAAGACCTTTTCTAAGCAAGACTATTTATAAAGTCATTTGCAATTTAGGAATATAGGTTAAGTTTCTGTGAGTGTAGGGGGAAGTCTTTTGTCTGCTCTGACAAGGCATGCTACAATGGAAACCCCAACCTTTCCAGTAGATAATGTTTCCCTGTAAATGTAAATTTCTGAGTTAGTCCATATCTGAGCCTGCAGTGGGTGGGGAATCTCTACATAGTGATTCGAGTCTGAGGAATACCAATGGAGGAATGATAGCTGCCCCTTCTATAAACACAGTCAATAAAGGAAGATCTGTAAACTAACATAAATCCCCTGGTCTATGAATGTGTAACTCCCCTGGAACTTGCAGCTCCCTTCTTTATAGTAGCCTGTGAAAAGACAGAATTTGAGATCATTGCTTTTAGCAATTTCCTCTTCAGAGAGATGGTTTTTGCTGAAGAAATCTTCTATAATTAATCTTTATAACATAATTATATTGCTCTCTTAAATGTACAGGCTTAAACTGTAAATATCAACTGTGAAATAGATTTCAGGACTGGAATGAATGAGCTGTAAAGCTAATTCCTGCCACTATTCTTTGTGTTGTGCAAAGTACTACTTCTTGAAAGAGATTGCAACTGGACTAGGGAGAGGGTACTGCTTTAGGGAGGCATCTGTGTGTACTTAATCCCAAATTCTGAACACTTTGCTGCTTCTCAGTCTAAGTGGCCATGTTGGCTTGGCCATATTCTGACACCACATCACAGTGAAGTCCCCTTGCCCCAGCACCTCTTGACTGCAGCAGAAGGGAAACCTGCATGCATATCCCAGAAAGCAGCTCCAGCCAAGTCCCACTGACACACTGTTTTAAGTCCTAAGAAAAACCAGAACCCATTAAGTACCCTGGTAAGATTTTACTGGCACAAAGACACTCTCCTCAGGAGCAGATGTACTGGTTGGTAAGAAAGATACTGTTTGACTCAAACACAGGTGGCAGTTTTCAGCCCAAAGTCATCATATCAAGATCCAGTTCACAGAAAATGAGGAAAACCTCTTCACTTATCAAAACTACTTCAGAAATAGTGAGAGTAAGATTCCACACAGATAGCTCCAAATCAAACTTCTCCATCATGTGACTGCCCTGGCTGGGTAAAAACAGGTCAGCTGGGTCAGTGGGGTACCAAGCATGGGAATCTGCAAAGTGATCTGTTGACTGGGGCATGCTCCTTGTGGGGTCTTATCATTCAAGGGACCTCTGCCAGAAAGAAAGCTCTTTGGCCACAGCCCACACAGTGTGACTGCTCACTGAACTATAAATTTGATAGACTGGATATTCTGGTGAGGGAGAATGAAAACAAACGCTGCCAGATCCTGCACAATCATTCTATGGCTGCACTTGTTTTGCTCACTCTTGCATCCCTACCTGAAAATCTGTCTGAAACCTCACCGCGTGGTGAATTGATGAGAAATGAACGGACTATGCTGTTTTGTCATGTATGTCCTGGGACTCTACCCAGACTCACTGAACTGCTGAATAGAAAGTAGCGAGCTCTGCTTGGTAATGGGCTGAGTCAAGTTACAGTAAACTTATTCCTAAAATCAACAAATAACAAGCAATCAAATAGCAACTTTGAGTAACAATTCATTGCCTGGGTTGCTCTCAGGCTACTTAAGTATGTACTTACCCCTTGATCATGGTATCTTCTGTTGTTGCTGTCTAGTTCTCTGGACTAAGAGAGAATTACAGTGTATTTTGTCATTTATTTTCTGTCTTTTCTCCTTACATTGAAGTGTTTCTGCAGGTAGATTTGCTTTACCATATTATTGATGCAAGATTTCTGAGAATATAATAATGCTCCTTCCCAAGCTGTCAACGTGATAATACAGGACAAACAAAAACAACCGCAACAAAAAACTCTTGACATACTCTTAATGCATCATCGGGCCTTTAAAGTAGCCTAATCTCTTTTTCACACTTTCTGTTTAGAATGTACAGTTTTCATCTCACAACTGAAATATTCAGACATTCACATCTGATTTCCTGTTTAAGTGTCTAAAGGATGGGAACAAAAGTAAACAAAATACACACGTTTTGGCTGATTACAATTCATATCTGTTTTTTTCAGTAATTCAGTAGTGCTCAGTATAGGTGCAAAAAATAAGACAAAAATCATAAATGTGATAAAAGCCATTTCAGCAACAGACTGATTTATATGATTGCATCCTTTGACCATCCTATTAGATGGTGTCTAAGGCAGAGACCTGAAAATCAGCAAGCTATGGAAGCCAGAGATCCAAACTTGCTATTATTTATTTATTTTTTCCTGACAAGTCACTTGTCAGATATAATCCATAACAGCTTATGTGACTTTCCGTGGACACACTTAGTAGATAGGAATTCAAACTCAACTTCCTTGGACGGGAGTGGTGTTCTGCCCATGCTTGCTATTTTTGCAGCAGTAAAGGAGATGGTCCTCAAGACGAATAATACAGAGTGGCCTATGTCCATATCTCTCAAGTCTAACCACACGCACACACTCCTCCCTTGGGCATACTGGATGCACTTGCAACTGCATATTCATTGGTCTGGGTCTGAGGCACTACTGCTGTGCCTCTCAAACATAATTATTTTTGAGTTATTGGAAGGTGAACAAACAACGTTCTATTGCTTGTTATTTTAGGGGCTTTTTTTGTTTGTTTGTTTGTTTTCTTTTTAAGAGTATAATACCAGTTTTCCTGCTCCAGAACAAAGCATATTAGAGTGTGCAGCTGTCTGAGAACACAGTAACTGTGATAGCTTAGGAGGCTTCTTGGTGCAGAAGGAAACCCAAGCAGAGGAGCAGTCTGCATCCATGCCTTGTTAGGTACAGTGCCTGAAACAAGGTGTCATCCTTTAGTTTCTACTCTCAGGTCTGTTTTGAGGAAAGAAGTTGGCTTTGTTGGAAAGGTGTCTGAAAGCAAGCTAAACTTTCCTCCTGGACATTCAGGGGAGCATGGCCTGGAGCATACTGTAAACTGTACGCTGCAGGTGCAACTCACCATAGATTCTTAAGAAGTAAATATTAATGAAGTTCCGTAAACTGACCAGGACAAACTGAACTTAACTAAGAAATTTAAGTTTGTATTGTAGTTGACTAGAACTCCCTCAAGAGTCAATCCAGAGACATAAGGAGCTTTCATTGGAAGTTGATCAAAACCTTCTTTCATGTTAAAACATTTCATCTTTGCTAATTAAGCTCATGGAGCTAGCTCTCCAGTGGAGTTCTTCAGACCAGGTAATATGAATGCCTAAACCCTAAATAATTTTTACAGAAGTAGTTTTATAGGAGACCTTCTTATCGGTATCAGAGAAGAAGTCTTTATATGAAGGAATGAATAAAAAGTGAGTACTTGAACTCCTAAGAAATTTCCTAATAAAGTTTCCAACTGTATTTCAAATTAAGAAAATCATCCTGGTATTATTTTTCGACTGAGTTCAGTTAGCCTGTAATATTGTTTCAGTTGCAATTCTTATCTTTCTAAAGAAAAGTAATGTCATTTATTAGAAAGAATTATTCTCTGAAAATTGGGACTTTTTCCTTGCTAATTTACATAGACAAATTATAGATGCAGTTTACACAAATTCCTCATAAACATCAGAGAATATTTACAAGAGAGACATTACTAACACTGAAGAAGTGGAAAAGATTTGAGAATGGTGGTTTGTGGCTTATTAAAATCCTGAAAATCACACACAATGGAAACATAAGAATCAGGTTGTCTCATGTCTGGTGATGGCTGAGCTCACATAGGAACTTTTTCCTAGAGCAAACATAGTATCAAAATTATTCTTTACCTGGGAATCAATTTCTATACAACTTGTAGCTCTGAGATCTCTAATCTCTATGAGATTTGATTAAAACTGGACAAGGTTTCTTTGGGCAGACATATACAGATGTATACAAATAATTGTACATGCCTATGTGTATGTGCACACCCTCACACACACACAGATTATATCTTATGAGGGAAGAACCATCACAGCTTGAGCTTTAAATGCTGTCTGAAATGTGTTACACCTAAATTGATATTATTTTGTAAGTAATACTGATATAAATTTATAGTGTAAATGTTTAAGGGAGATAGATCCAATAGCAATGTTAAAAAGCTGCCTGATTGCTTTTCATGTTGTTGAAAGTTGAGATAGTCTTTGGGTACTTGGTGACCTGCCAGCTGGCATCTGTAACAGACATTTGTTTGTTCACACCTCTTCAGCAGCTTGCACCACTAGTTGGGCTGGTAAGAAGTATCTGGCCATGAGAGAAGGAGTGTACTGCTTTGTTTCAGATGTGCCACACTGGCATTAGATTGTTACACTGCACTTCACTGTAAGCTGATATGATAGAATGAAATATTTGTATTGAAGCACGTGTGACAGAAGAAAAAGGGAATGATGTATAATACATTAAAAGACTGATAACCTTTTCACTGTGGCTGTGAAGTAAAAGCATTACCTCAATGTCTGGATGTGATGCAACTATTTGCTTACAACTTTATGCTTATGTCAGCTGGTAAAGGTCCTTTGGTGAAATCTCATCTGTTCTTTGGAAAAAATAGGAGTGCTTCATTCAGACAGTTCAGGTCTAAGTGACAAACAAAATAACGCTGCTATAATTTTGGAAGAGCAGATTCCTGAAATATTTGCAATTGCTCTTTTCTGGATGTGTATAATTGAGCTGAGCAAGAGTGAGTATAGATGCGTCAGGGAGTTTTGTGTGTCTAGCTAGAGAAGAATTCCACTGTATTGTAAACCATTCTAACGCCTCTCTATTACTGCAGAAAATTTCTTCCTTTTTCCTTTTCCTTTTCCTTTTCCTTTTCCTTTTCCTTTTCCTTTTCCTTTTCCTTTTCCTTTTCCTTTTCCTTTTCCTTTTCCTTTTTTTCCTTTTCCTTTTCCACAAATATGGCTGGTTTTATATGCATTGATATTGATGTTGGTAACACAGTTGCTGTGTTACCATTGAGTAGATCATTCTTAAGGGCTATCATTTGTCGCTTCTACCATCTGCTACAGATTCCTTAGGTTATCTGTACCAACCTTGTTTTTTCATTCTGTTTACCTGAGAGAGATTCTTGGAAGTACCCTTGTTTTGCTTTTTTTCTGTTTTTGTTTTTGTTTTTGTTTTGTTTTGTTTTGTTTGTTTTTGTTTTTGTTTTTTTCCACTTGGTGATTTTTAAGTGAGAGTTTGTATGTTGGTATCAAAAATACGTACTCCAAACTCATTCAGTGCTTCAATCTGATTTTGATAAAATCATACCTGACAGGTAGTAGATAAGTATCTGCAGTTTGACGCACTGCATCAAAGACCAGTAATTTAAGTCAGTCAGGGCCTTTCATATGTGCCTAGTTTCTTGTAATGTCCTAGTAGATTATTAACTCTCGCAATATTATGTCAAAATATTTTGGTTCTAAATATCTTTATTCCTCTAAACTGATAAGTTCAGCATTTTTTGTACTCTATATTTGATGCTATTCCTTTCCTAAGTTCTGCTTTAACTAGCACAGTGTTTCCCAGAGACACATTGGTAAGAGTGTCCAGGGTGCTTGTTTTATTGTGAATCTTCCACAAATCATTGCATCTTGCATAATTTATTATTATAGATTTATTTATTGATGCCAGTGTTGTTGATCTGTAGGAAGGAAAAAAAAGGAAAGATATTTGCATTATTCTGGAATTTTCTTGCTGTCTAACAAATTTCAAGTTCATTTTGGAAAGATTACTTGTGATGATTAGATAAGACACAAAGCACATTGCCAGAGACGTGGATTTGGGTTGATAAGTTCCTCTCCCAAGCTTCCCTGCTGCTCTTTCCATTCTTTGGTTGTCGTGCCTACTCTGGCATTAATGTCAACCATCACAAAGTCTAAGTTGTGTTTTGGTATTCTGTCAATCACATTTTTAAGGCAGTTGTAGAACTGTCCTAGTCACTGTGTTCCTCTGTCAGAAAACAGCTCTGTATGATTGACGTCTTTAGGAACCTGGTTTGGAATCTGGCATATATGATGTGTTGGCTGATAGCTACCCAACCAAAGAATGATTTTTCCACAAAATCTGTCATGGTGAATGCTATCCCATTTACATGTTCCTTGTCACAGAAATAGTTCAACTTTCAGTGTGTGCCTGCTTTTCATCTTTACCAAGAATCAGGAAAAAGGTGAAAAGTAGAGAACACCAATGCCCTTTCTAGAGGCTTGCAGAGGAAGGTGTACAAAAACTCTTCTCTGAAAATCACCAGCACAAGCCATAATCTCTGAATGTTTTTGTCGTTCCAAAAGTTACTACGCACATGAATGCAAGTAGATAACCATACAGCAGGATTGGATAGCTGATCCTGCATGATGTGAATATTTCCTTTCCTTCAGAGGCACTGAAGATCTCTTTAGGGTGGTATGAGCCTTTCGTCTAGTACTATTTTGGATATAACTGCAAACTTTGCTAAAATAGGAAAATATTTAAGAACTGCTTATAACCTGTAGAAATAGGCTTGTTGAAAATAATGAGATTTGACTTAAAAAACGATTGTGATTTCATGATGGTTAGCAATCATGATCATGAGAAATATATGACTCAATATGTCAGTGAAAACTTGAAAGGGGCAATATTGAAAAAATAAGAGTCATAGAATACAGACTGGGAAGCATTTCATTGCCCTAGAGCTGGGGTAATCCTAAATTGAACTCTCTTACAGGCATCCTTTTATTCTAGTGGAACTTCTGAGTCTTCCTGGAAAACTGAAGACAGCCATTGCATAGCAAGAAGGATATTGTCAATTAGAAGGGCTTGTGGAAAAAAAATAACACATCTGGTTAAAAGATTGAGTGGACTGAGGTGTAGACCTGAACATATAAAATGCTGCTTGATTAAGCAATGGCAAAGGTGATAGAGTGGAAGAAAGTAGGGGAATGGTGTAACATTAACATATCCCTTTATATGGATATAGACAATAAAGAGGAAATGTTTCTTGTGATTACTCTCTGTTTTGTAATTAACACTAATGAAGTGACACTATGAATAAAACCCTTGAAAGAACTGTTGCGAAAACTTCTTGTTTGTAAAACAGTGAAAAATTCTTCTAAGGGAAATAAAAAAGTCCTTTAAAAACTGAAATGTACCTAGCACTGGCAAAAATATAGAGGATAATCTCGCACTCACAGGGAGACAAACAGGATGGTTTTTACTCCTTTTCATCCCTTGCATTTCAGATTCTATTACCAGTGCTACCTAGTATTAGTCAGTTTTAGCTTCCTGTTCTTTGTGGTAATTCTTGGACTGTTTTGCTTTCCAAGTAGGAATTCTCTGTAAGTGTAATATTTGACTAATCTTCTTAAGCCTTTGGTTGTTTCTTCAGATTACAAAATGAAAAATGTTTTAAAAACTCTAAAAAAAATATTTGGAAGACAGCAGTAGAAGGAAAGTATCCATATTCCTATTTCACATTAGCTGTGAAATCTTTCCAGCTTACCTTAGTTATATATTTTGTATATTTTAAATAAATATCACTATTAAAAAATCTGCTTATATAAAAATTAAACTAGTTTATTTCAGAGAATATGGAAAAGACATAAGTACAGTGGCCCGTAACAGCCTTCTCAAATGGCAAGAGAAAGCATGATATAGCTTTTGGCACTATGTTTTGCAGTACTAATACAAATGACTAGGGGACAGGGTAATCTAATAGCAACAGCTTTGGCACATTACAGTGAAGCCAAACAAAAACTGGAACAGTTAGTTAATATCCTTAGCCCAATCTTCCTGGAAGTGCATTTGTCTTAGTTTCAGCTGGGGCGGAATTGTTTTCTCTGCAGTGTTTGCTATGATGCTATGTTTTGGTTCTAGGAGAAAAACAATGTTGATAACACCCTGATGTTTATAGTTGCTGCTAAGCAGTGTGGTACAGAGTCAAGGCCATTCTTAGTGAAGGGCCTAAGAAGCTGGGAGAGAACAGAATTGGGATAGTTGACTTAGGCTGACCAATGTGATATTCCAAACCATATGACATCATGCAGAAGAANCCTTCCTATTTGCTCCCCATCGGCCTTGGAAGGGAGGGAGTGAGCAAATGACTGTGCGGTCCTGAGCCACCATCTGGGTTAAAATACATCAACATTAACTTCAGAATCTCTGTCACCCATGAGAGATGCTTAGGGAATATTTGGTTGAGAAAGAATGAACATGAGGGTGAGTGAGACACTGTTTTGGGGCCCAGCAAAACCCAGCATAGCCTCAGTTCTCCTCCATGGTGTATTACATTGCACGTGGATAACATCTCCTACCTCTGAGTGGTAACTAATAATTCTCCCTTTCTCTCACCTTGAGACACCATCTGCCTTCTTTTTCTGAGCAAAAACCATGTTGACAAATATTTCCTCGAAGCCTGCCAACAGCTGGATCATGTTGACTGGCAATTGAGATGTTTTGTTAAGGACACAGTGCTGGCTCTGTCTGCCTCTGCTGTATGTGCCTGCCGGTAGCCAGTGTCATGTGAGGATGTGGAAGTACTCTGTACACTATCACCCCTGTCCCACCAGCTAATGGGTATCCTGCAGTTTCTGAACTGAGGAGTCTTGTGCTTTCCACAGACAAAGAAATACATTGTCCTAATGTAAAATTCTGATGTCACTATAGCTGGGAATAAGCAGAATGAGGAAGGAAAAGGTATGCTTTATAGTTTCTCCAGTTGAACAAGTTGTTGCATCTGGTGGCTGAAAAGGATTTGAACAGAATTAAAAAGTGTTGAGATTAAAGCTTTTTTGTTCCTTAACACTTCCTCTTAGTACATTACTAATGGTGACTTGCAATATCTGCTTCACATTTATTTTGTCGAGAACTGGTGCTGATGTCCATTAGACTGGCTATATTTCATTTTAAATGAACAGTTCCTTCAGTTTGAGTTCACTGTGAGGTGAGAGTCAGACATACACCTTTCCCAGTTATCTGCCAGTACAACCCCACTCAGCCATGATTCTCCTTTCAGGCTCTCTCTATCTGGCTAACCAAAATGCTGGCCACCATTTAAAGTAGGCATTTCATCTTCCTACTTTCCAAAGTTTTCACCATCGTGTCAGAATGGATGGGTGATCTGCATGAGTAAAGCTCACATTTATAAAGGATATAAGTTTTATGACTAGTCTGAATTAAATATAGTGACAATTTGTGTCTTGGCCACCATCCCTTTTTGCTACCCTGGTATGATCATGAAGATTCACTACTGGAACAAAGCCTGGGATATTAATATTTCAGATGCAAGTGATGTTAATTGGATTATATATTGTGTTTTAAAATAAGGGACTGTTAATGGAGTTAGAAGGATTTGTGCGCTACTGGGGATGCCATTATATGTGCAAACTACTTGCAGTATGCTTTTTTATTACTATTTCCAAATTGACTTTAGGTGAAAGCACAGCTGGGTGCTTAACACAGTGGTGCGGAGGAAGCAAGCGTTTAAATATTCAGCTCCCACTTTTTGAAAATTGCACTGTAATTTGGAAAGTGCATTTTCTCTTTAGGAAAATTAGGCCTGAAAGTCCTGCCACAGATGACTGACAGTGCCAGCTCTCTATCAGTCTTCCATTCCTCTTATCACTGTTTAATTCTCCATTTAGGTGACGTGGCTAAATTTCATACTGTCTGCTCACACAGAAAGAAAAAGCGATGTCTGTACTGTCTTCCTGGGGATATTGCAGTTTCACTTCAGGCTGATTGTTATCTAACTACAGTTGTTAATGTAACAGAGATACATTGTCTTTTCCCTTATTTGTGCTTCCAAGTCCCTTGGTCCACTGAATGAGGATGTGGTGATCTGAGAGACAGAAAAGGGATAGTATGTGATGGAAGGATGATGTGAATATGCTGATCAGCAGTAGCTGCATGTAAAACTGGTTAAGCACGAAGCTGAACCATACTCTTGAAAAACAAGGGTGAGCTCAGATTGTTTCTACAAGAGACAACAGCTACCTCAAAATACTCAAAATAGAGTCTTTCCATCCTTGTACAGGTGATCTCTATGCATTTTTTGTAACATCAAGGTAATATCTTTATTTTAAGGATGTTGGTCTCCTTTTTCGCCATCTGCCTGGCAGGGTTTTGTGCTAGAAAAAGCAAAGTGTGCATGGAGATGCTTATTTGATTTGTAAATATGCCTGATCCTCCAAGATACTAAATTATAATTATAGCCACTTTAAGACCACTTAAGCTTGTGGAAGTGGTGGTTAGTCATGGTGGAAGACCAACGCAGTCAATTCCCAGTATATTTCTCTGGAGATTTCTAAGTTATTTCTTTACTCTGTTCTTTATTTATTTAATGTTGGTGATGAGCTCAGGGGCATTTAAGGAGCCTCATGTGCCCCACATTCTCTTCTAAAGGGAAGTCATAACTTGTTTTCTTTTGAAGGGACTCTATACAAGGATTCCTTTCAAGAAAGGTTGCTAAAATAAGGAAAGGTGACAAAGTTCAGCAGGAGAGAGCTTTATTGACAGAAACTGCAAGAGAATAGGACCAAAGTCTCAGTAAATAAATACCCAGTAATTGATTTACAGAGGGAAAAACATAAACAAACAAATAAGTAAATGAAAAAACAAAAGCAAAAAGCCCTCTAACAAGCCCCATCATTAGCAATGCAAAACCAGTCCTCACCGGTGTTGCTGTTGAGAAATTTTTTTGTTATTCCTCTTCTTCTTCCTAATTCTAATTCAACCTTTATAACTTCATGGTATTTTCTGGCAGAAAAAGCCTCCATACATCAAAGTGGGTAGTGAGTGGCTGGGATGAGGTTCTGTCAAGGGAGAGAATGGGACACTCATCATTAGGAGGAAGTGCTGTGCACTTAGAGATGAACAGTTTTATTTTAATCCTTTCATCTACTTCTTTAGCTCCTTTTTGTTTCAGTTGCCATAAACACTTGCTTTGGAGCCAATGTTCGGTATACTGAAAGGATTTTTTTTCTTGTATTCCTCTCATTTCTGTTGAGACATGACACTCAAATTGGAGATAGGAGCAGAGATCAACAAACCCTGTCAGTTCTTGTCAACCCAGGTGTAACAGTGTGATCTTCTTAAATTGCTGCTAATCTGCCAAATATCTCTTTATCTGCAGTCTCTATCATGCTGTTTGCTCACATTTGGTTAACACTTTAAATTTCCCTTTTGGAGGTGTCACTGTTTGCCATTTAGCAACTAAGAACAACTGTGAGAACAGCTTAAAGCACATGGATTTGGGAAGCTAGAAAAGCTGATTAGCTATTCAGGAAGAATAATCTTATTGAAAGTAGTAAGAGCTGTATAAAGAATGCTTTTCCCTTTCCTTGTAACAGTCTTCTAATTATGTTGTCAAGCTTGCTGTCGTGTTCTCCCCCTGTGCCATTAAGAAACCGTTTTCTAAGTTAAGGCGGAGATTTCCAGATTGTGATGATGTTTGCTGATTATCATAGAATCACAGAATCATGGAATTGTTTGAGTTGGAAGAGGCTCTTAAAGACCAGCTTGTCCAACTCGACTGCAATGAACAGGGACACCTACAGCTCAGTCAGGGTGCTCAGAGCCCTGCCCTTGAATTTTTCCAGGGACGTGACATCCAACACCTCTCGGGGAAACCAGTGCCAGTGCCTCACAATTCTTATTGCTAAAAACTCTTTTTTTACATCCAATCTAAATCTCCCCTCTTTTTGTTTGAAATCATTTCTCCTTGTCTTGTCACAGCAGACCCACTAAAGAGTCTGTCCCCTTCCTTCCTATAGCCCCTCCTTTAGACAATGAAAGTCTACTGTCAGAGCCTCCTCTTTGCCAGGCTGAACAGCCCCAGCTCTCTCAGCCTGTCCTTGCAGGAGAGGTGTTCCAACCCTTGGATCATTTTTGTGGCCCTACTCTGGACATGCTCCAACAGGTCCAAATCTCTCCTCTGCAGAGGACTCCACATCTGGACACAGTACTCCAGGTGAGGTCTCACCAGAGTAGGGCAGAGGGGCAGGATCACCTAACTCGATTTGCTGACCACACTTCTTTTGATGCAACCTAGGATATGGTGAGCTTTCAGGGCTGAGAGGGTACTTTGCTGGTTTGTGTCTAGCTTACCACACACCAATTCCCCCTAGTCCTTTTCAGCAGAGTTGTTCTCTATCCTTACATCTGCCAGATAGTACTGATAGTGGGGGTTGCCATGACCGAGGTGCAAGACCTTGTACTTGGCTTTATTGAACTTCCTGAGGTTTACCTGGACCCCCTGCTTGAGCCTAAGTCTCTCTAGAAGACATCCCATCCCTCGAGCATGTTGTCTGTACCCCACAGCTTGGTGTCACCTGCAAACTTGCTGATGTTGCATTCAATTCCACCATTGATGTCATTTATAAAGATGTTGAAGAGCACTGGTTCCAGTACTGACCCCTAAGGGAAACCACTTGTCACTGTTCTCCATCCAGACATTGAGCCATTGACCACCACACTCTGGGCATGATCTTGGTAGTTCCTCCTTTACTCACTCTGTTTCTCTATCAATACAGTTTTGTTTTGTTTTTTATAGTGTTACTGAGTAAATATAATGCACTGCTTAAGTTCTTCCTTTAAAAGTATAACGGCATGCCATTGTGTTTTGCAAAGTCAGTGTTCTTTCACTACTATTTGCCATTATGTGACTCCACATTACTCATTAAAATTACTTTTGGCTTCAACAGTGAGATAAAAGAATTTACCCAGTACATTTTCCATAAAAAAATAAAGGTTGTTACCTGATTTAAGACAATTCTGTCTGATTAATGCAGATCATCAAAGTCTGTCCATTTTTTATTTTATAGTGGGGGAAGAGAACTGTTACAATGTTTGCAGAAGTGAATTTAAAAAACAAGCAAACCAAATCACACATAAAAAACAAACATAACAAAAACAGCCTACCAACCAACTCTTATATTTTACCATGTCATATTTAAAAATACTATCCCACCACTGGGCAATTAAAAATTATTTGTCCCTTTCTTATAGCATCCAACAACCACCTTCTTAGTTTAGATACATATTACAAAAAAAATTCCAGCAGACTACTGAATAGTCTGCTAGAAATTCGAAGATTTATAACAGAAACCTATTTTGCTTGCACTTCACTTAAGTTTGGTAAACATTCATGTAAAATGTTTTGGTGTTGATGGATCTGCATTTTCAGATGCAACCATAGTATTTTGCCCCCAGAGACAGAATTCATTTTAATTTCATACAGAGACATCCTATGTACTGTATTAGCAAGTACAATTTGCGATAATGTGTAACAAAAATCATGGTCATACAGAATGTGATAACGAAACTGACACTACTGCTTAATACAGAATTTGCCAATGTGAGTGGAAAAGTAGGTGTTCCTCAAGGCTTTGACAGCTAGGAAGAAACTGATATGTGTAGTGGATAGAGATCAATTTTGCTGCCATAAAGTACATTTTTGCAATGAGAATTAATTTTTTTAAGTGAGGTTTTCCATTTTCTGGTCTTCTGAGGCACTGTGATCACAACAGTAACCACTTGCCAAAAGTAATTGCTGTTTTCAGACCCAATGTCATTCTAGAGAGTGTGAATTTTATGTAGAATTTTTTGGTTGGCACTGTATCTGAAAAGGCTCTCAGTAAGATAACTCCACCATTCCAAAGTACGGCCTCCATCTCAGGGCTTTTATTTGCCATTCAGGAAATCCTTTATCAGAGCAAGTTTCTGACTCAGACTAAAACAAGCATTCACACTCAGAGGAGTCTGATCTCCATGCCCTGCTCTTCCTTTCAATGAAACATCCCCATTACTTCACTTACCATATACTTATGTAACATGAGAAGCTACATCGACTTCTGAACCATTGTTTAAACCTTGTGAAACTCAAAGGAATGTTCCACGATCTGATTGTAAGTAGTAACTGAAGGGTATTTAAACTGGGCAATACTGCAGATAGCCTGTATAGCATTTTGTACAGCCATTTTCCTGTTCTCTGCCAATATTTTTGGGAATGTTCTGCAAAAATGTCATCAGACACAAACATGAATAACTGTAGGTCAGCCTACATAAAATTTCATGGTGGAATACATAGGAAACATCTTTGAAGCTGATAAATGTACTGCTGCTTTCCCTTCAGAGTATAAGAAAAAACTGTGGTTTGTTTTCAGATATGTAAGAAAAGTAAATTGTGTTAGTGCTCACTCTTTTTTAAAACTTTTACAGTTATACAAACATACACTGTCTGCTCCCTACTTTAACTTTCGTTTCTTTCTACCTCCCTCCTGAATGCTGCTATTGAGAGTTCTTCCTTCGGAGGAAGATACAAGCTTTTTCTGATCATTTAAATATCATTCACAAGCTGGATCATTCTTGACCCAGAATATATTATTAATTTTGATTATTTACAATTTCTACTTTTCCCCAGTGAATCATAACTTTTATACATAACCTAAGTTTCTCACGATTATTGCACTCCAAATTCCCAAGATACAGGAAGATGCGGTCTTTGATTTGAAGAGCTTTATTTCTCGTTTTATCCAAGATAGGGGTGAACATGAACAAGGAAAGAAGCAGAGAAGGAAAGAATAGTGGATTCCTACTCATTGCATAGGTTGATAATGTCACAGCTTGATGATGCCAAATAATTTTCAAGTATCACTTTTATAAATGAATAAATGACTGCTGTTGTTACAGAGATGTTTCACCGTTATTTTTTGGTTAGGTTTTTTTAAGTATCACTTGCAGAAGGGAGTCTTGAAGAGTAGAGGCACAGAGGAGAGAACAAAGCAAAAGACAACATGTTCCCATGTGCACGGAGTAACAAAGATAAAGAATGTAGAGAAGATTCTTCTTATGAACCTCTGCGTACACTACTCAGTTAAATTTACTTGGCAGAATGGTAGAATTCTGTGGTGCAAAGCACAAGAGGATAAGAATTGGAATGTAGGAGACTGAGAAAGGGCAAGAAGCTTAAAAGGCCATTTTATAACTATTGCTATACACAAAACCTGCAGGTATGTATAAAGTTCTAGAACTTCCACTGTGTTCTTATGCTGTATTGCTGATAAAGGTTGAGATGAGAGCTAACAACAGTCTTGTGTGGGTATGTACATGTGGGCATTGTTAATATAGGGAAGATTAACCTAAATGTAGTCATCCAAACATCATGCCCAGTCTAAATTCTGTAGACAGTCAGAAAAATATTTATACCTTCTTTTAAGTAGGTTGCAGTCATAAAAATTAGAACTGGACAGTGCTTCTGAAGTGCCCTATTTCTGTAGGATTAGCTGCTTAACTTGCAGATCCAAGTAATTACTTTCATTCTTATAGTCTTAATGTCTTCTTTCTACAGTATGCAAAGGAACATAAGGAAGAGTGCTGTCAGATTGTTGTTGGCATTATTATTATTATTATTAATATTGTTTTACTAGATTGTACTACTCAGAGCCGATTCAAGTTGTATATTTTATACAGAGCTACTAAAAATCTCCCCATGTTTCTTGTTGTTAATCAAGAAAGCTAAGATCAGTAAGTACTTTTTTTTTTAGATAAAATATTTCGTGAAACAATTTGTAGCAAAATCTGTGACTGCAGTTCAATAAGTATTGATCGTTAATAATCCAGCTTCAGATGAACTCCAGGAAGCACTGTAGCATTTCCACTTGAAAATGAAATTAATTGTGCAAATGAGGTGTCTTTTCATTTGAAGACCCAACCAGTGACTGCACTTTGCATTAGTATTTCTTAAAGGTTACATCACCTAAAGAAACCAGCTAAACACCTCCCGCTCAGCTGATTGTTCTCATGGAGCAGTTCTGCACTGTGATCCTCCAGGAGTTTAGTGTACCTATCACTGCCTTCACAGTGGGTGCAGCTTCTTGTTTTGAAGGCTATTTATACATGACAAGTCTTTGCAGAGATAAGAGTACGGGGAGAGAAGGGAAGAAGTAGCCTTCACAGTGCCCAGTAGCTTATTGCTGTCCTGGTCTTACCAAATTAATACAATTTTGGGTGACATCTATGTGGAAATGTCAGAAACTAAGAAAATTCCTGTTCTTGCATTTGGTTAGGAAAAGTGTAGGGTAAAGAGTCACAGGGAAGAAGTGTTCCAAAATGGAGTGTAGTTCTCGATTCTAAGGTGGACCAAAATGATTCCAAGATTGTAGGATTCCAGTATAGATTTTGCTTAGTAACTGGGGGCAGTCCATCCTCTTTCAGGTAGAGTGTGAAATTTTCAAGCACTATCTTCCCTGGTGTTTGCATTTATTTTATATTTTGAAGAACAAGGAAATGTGTATTTCAGTCTGTGCTTCTACATAAATTTTCTTTGTAAGATGTTGATTGTTTGCTTTCTTCTGTGCTTCATCTCCATGGTTGGGCCAACCTACAAATCAGAGTTCTGGCACTGGTACATTACTGTTTAAAAGAGGTCATAAATCCAAACGGGGTTACGAACTCAGCAGAATATCTGGATATGCTGTCACCTGAAGGTCAGTTTATGTTCAGAACAGCTTTTTAACCTGTTATCAAATTCATTGTTTAGGAGCATAGAGCTATATCTTATATTCCTTAACATACACTTCATGAATGAGGTGATATTAAATCAACTAGTTCACATGAATGATACAAATTTATAGTTTATGAAAAAAATATCCCTTACATTTTCTTAACTTCCAAAATTATAGCTGCTGGATCATGTCTTCTTGCCTTTATTATGGTCTCACCAACACTGGTATTTGGCTATTATGGTAGAATCCAATCCAGACACAGTGTGTAGAAGTTGTAGGACAAGTTGAAGTAGGTGAATGAAGTTATCTAAAAAAGACAATTGTGTTAGTCCGCCAAATATATTTCTAGAATCTGATGACTTCATGTTCTGTATACAGTGAGTGTTTAGACATCTTCCTCCTGTGTTGATATTGCATTGTAGACACCATGATGAAGGTGTCTGACTGTGAAGCTGAATGTCACCCATTAAAATTCCAAAAGTTGTTTGCATCTTTTCTTATAGAACAGCTGCTACAGGTAGATAATCTACTTGGATGGGGTGGAGTATATTTTCCCCAGGCTGTTTCTCCTATTGCTTATAAGTTGCTGTCAAAGAGCAAATCCTCCCCGATGTCATGAAATGAGCAGGAGAATGGAGTTATTCCTATTGCAATACCATTAAAAATATCTTCATGGCATGTAATTCCTCAGGGTTTTTATTAGACTACTAGGCTTAAGACAGCATTTAGTATCATCATGTTTGTGTTTAGCTGGAAAGATTTTGGTGGTTGGATTTTCTTCCTGTGTGAAATGATGAGCGTTATACAAGCATTGGAAAAGGGAGTGAGAGCTGTAAAATCTTTTGCAACGTGAATTAAGTTGACACATTCAAACTCCCTCCATTCCATTAGAATGTTTCCTAATTGTATCCTTCTATCCCCCAAGTGTGTTGTTAACCTTCTAATGACATAGCAAGTACACCTTCTGGATGTGCTTATGGGCTTGTTTCACTAAAGATAATTCAGTGATGGGAGTCTTATGAAATATCTTCACAGGGTTGTCCAGATTTAGGTTAATCTATGTACTGAATTTCTCTTTGGAATGTCCTCTTGGTAACTATATTCATAAATAATTTTTCTCTTTCTTGACCCTTGTTTTCCATGGTTTGCCATTCTCGTGTATCTTCATTGTGTAAGCAATTGTCATTACCTTGTTTGGAGAGCCACTATTATTTGTTTTCCACTGTCAGGAGTGGGAGAAGTATATAGGGTCTGCAAAATATCTTTCCAAATATGTAATAGTTAAAAGTCAGATGAGGATAAATGCACTTAAGGGAGAGGGAGAATGAGAAATAAATGCTTTTGTTACTCTCCCTCTGCCCTATTTCCATTAGATAAACCTAAATTCTGTCCTTGCTCAAAGTTGCACCTGTTGACATGAACTTTCTTTTATAGTTATCATTTGCATGCCCCTTGAGAGGAATACATGAACTTGACCCATGTTTCTCAAACTGATAACTACGACTCTGTGGAGAAAGGAGCTGCTCAGCTCCTATCCACATCACTGACAAATTTTACTTAGTTTCATAACTGAACTTAGACATTTTAATGTCCTCTTACAATATACATATTTACATACCATTGGGGGGTTCCCCAAACAAAGACAAAAAAAAGTTATTCTAAATTTACACAGATAACATCATAATTTTCCTTATTTTTCATGGGTACTTTTAACAGTGTCTGTCTGCACTAGTTTCTTTATTTTGACCATTTTTAAAGGAATTGCTATAGTCCTCTTCATTTTTTGTGATCCTGTGCACATCCTGAAGTCAATTTAGGGCATAAAGAATGGAGTACTTTTGGATGTAACATTACCAGAAGTCACAATTCAGAAGTGATTCTGGTCTACCAATGGAAGCTTAGTACATGGGTCAAGACTACAGGTACTATGAAGCTCCAACTTTAGATGACTCACACAAAGTGCTAATAGCAGACATCAGGAGAAATAGCTCCAGATGTTTCATTGTAACAATTGCCTCCTACTGTGCCATGCTATTTGGTAATATAGCAATTACACACTAATACAAGGCAAATAAGAGGTTATAGACCTCTATGTCGTTTACATTGTTATCTTTTTATAACTGCCTGTATCAGATAAGATGAGGGATAAGAGGAGCAGTCAGCCTCTATTTCCAGCTCTCCTGATACTCAGTATTTCAATACTTAGTAGTCTAATACTAACAAAGCGACCCCTGTATAAAATAAATCCTCTATTGTTCTAGTAATGTGACATTATTAATATATCTTTCTCGACCATTTCACTTTTTTTGGAAGTTGTGCTCTCTTCTTCACAACTATTGCCTTGTATTGATGTTAACAGCATTTTTCAAAGCATAGCACATCCAGAGTCTCCCAAGATGTTTCACTGTTTGGAGGAGCTATGGTGATAATTTCATCCTGAGTAATAAAAAGCAACTAACCAAGTCAAACTCCCAAATCTTTTTCTGTTTTTAAAGGGTCAGAATGCAAATGACTGTTTTGTTAAAATTAAAAAACAAAAAAAAAAAGGGAGAGAGAAGATTTTAAATCAACCAAAAATGGGCATTCTTAGCATCCCAGCTGCCAGCATTCAGAGCTGCCTGAAATCTCTTTTTTTTCCCAGACAAAACTCAAATCTTGCGAAGGCTGAGCAGGTACAACATCATCTTTCAATTTTTTTTTAGATGGAAAATAAATCTATTTCTCTACAAACTGGACCATGGCATGTCATGCAGAACATCTGTGTGAATGCAAAATAGAGGGATGAGTCCTGTCAGACATTACATTTTTTATATCAGGAGGAAATATGTGAGCCTAAGTGGAGGAGAGTGCCACAGCAGAAAGTCTAGGAATAACTAACCTATGCAGCAGATGAAAATGTAATATTATGAGACCAAGAATAATTCCCTAGAAGTCCTGGAAGTAATGCTCATTGATGCCTTTCCACTAGCAACCACATTTTACAACCTGCCACTGAACAAATTTTTAATCCATGCAATTTGCACATGCTAATGCAATGTACTGTAAGTTTTTAAATCATGCAGAGCTGTGTTGAAAACCCAGGAGAAAATCCTGTAAACAACTATGCCAGAACAGCTACCCGTAGCAAGCAGAATGGTAATCTTGTAAAAATTTAAAAACTATAAGCTTTTTTTCTTTTGACAAGATCTGATTTTCAAGATAGCATACTGACTGTCAGTTAGATTTCTAATCCTTAAGTCTATGTTGCAAGAAAAACAAAATATTTTTTCATGAAACCACTGAATCTATGCTACTGTCTCTGGTCACTGAACAGAGTCCTCTAAGCAATCAAACTTGATTGCAGTTCTTCATTGTCTTGGAATTCCCCAAATATTAAAGTTTGCTTTAAGTACTTCGTGTACTTAAATAAGTACTCTAAGTACTTTAATAAGACACCTCTTCTGGCATCTCAGCTTTCATTAATACCTTTCAGGAAAGATAAGGACCAACGGCAAGGAGTTAAGATGATAGAAGCAACGATGGAGGGGCAGAAGTAGTGAAGAAATGTTGAAATATTTCTGTAGCTATCTGTAGAAAGGATGATTAAGAAGTTTACAGCCTTCAAACCAATGAAATATCATTGTACAATGAAAAGACAAGTATCTGTTCTTGGCCTTTAAATTTGTTCTGACAACAGAGATTAAGGTTGAGGGTACAGAAAGCCTTCTAAAGACATGAGTAGCAAAGATGTATAGCTGGTAATATAGAGATTGTGTGTCTGTCACTGAATGTTTTTCTGCCTTGGTCTACAAAGTGAGCAGATTATCCCCTCAGGTCCCTTTCAACCCTGAGAGTCTGCGCCATGGCTGTTTGGATTGAGACTTATCTGTCAAGGGCCTTGCATGGGACTGTAAGAACAAAGTTATAAGAAACTCCTTTTCATTCAGCATCACTCCTTCCACTTCTTCCTGATGCATGCGTTGATATTTGTTTGTTTGTTTTTTTCTACATATCATTAAAAATAGAGCCTGACATTCTCATCATCACCACATTGAGTCATTTCCATTGTTATGAGCAACACGTTAAGTGAGGAAGATACCTCAGTCATTGTGACTTCCCCCTCTGTTTGGCAGTCTATATTAAATGTTACTTAAGAGTTATTTCATCATCTTTAAATGATCTTGGCATTTATCTTATTTACTAATAGCAAGAGTGTTATTGTTTTTGTGTGGGTTGCTTCTAGTAACAGGCAGCAACATAATAGAGGCTCTGCACAGCTGCTAGTGCCTCTTTTTCATGGAGAATGAGTGGGAAGAGTAAGGAAATGAGTGGATATTTGGCTTCTTTCCTTCAGTTTGCCAGCTAGCACAGCTGAATCAGCACAGCAGGGAAAATGTACAACTGTATACCAGAAGCAAATGACTTCCCTCTGGAGCCAGGAGCATTGTAATATACTTCTAGGTATTTCTCTGTTAAAAGCATGTCTACATGATACAGAACATGCTAAACACAGACATCTGAGTTATCCCCAGATGAGTTGGTTCAGGCATCAGATATCAGACAGATGCATTAGTAAAGTATCCTGCCTCACTAATGTTTCCCGATTGACTGTTTTGAGCTGCACAGAATCCTAGTGAGACACAGGTAAAATTTAGAATCCTAATCTCTGGACCACTACTGAAGAAGCTCCGTAGCATTTGGTATTGACATCATCTTATGTGGAGCTGAGTGGTGGGAGGGAGGGCATATCTGAGTGTATGTGTGAGTCTGTGCATCTGTATATGGACACCAAATATCTAAACCACTGAAATCTAACACATAGGTATTCCTTTCTTCTGAAGCTCTCTCTTAAGAGATTCAAGTCTGTCATTAAGAGCTCTTTGAAATCACCTTTTGGAACAAGTGCTACATAAGTTACAGAGGCAACCACATTGCCTTGAAAACTCTCGATGCCTTGTGCTGAAGCGAGATGAATTACCATTAAAATACTAAAAATATTATGGACCCAAATTAGACAAGCATTACATAGGGCATGACCTCTTACATAATAGCTGGGCAGTCACACCATCATTCTGAAAGACCCCTGGGACCTCTGGAGTCAACTTGAATCCTTGGAGATTGCTCACATCATAGATTTGATAGGACCTTATATAAATAATTAAAACACTTGGAGCAGGATTAAGAAACAGGTATATTCACGTCTCATACAAGCTTGCTTTGCAGACAGGTTCTACCTTTTGTCTTCCTATTCGTTCCCTAATTCTGACCTAAGAAATTTGCAGGCTTTCCAAATAGATGAATAGGAGTCAGAAGAGGTGAAGAGCTGGACATTGTCATGTTTCTCAGTACTCTAATAAATAGACTGTAAGAGGATGCTCCACTGTCTATGTCAGTTCCAGAGGGCAGACATCGTTTCTGCTGCAAGATATCTTCAGTTTTTCTCTGAAGAGTTAAAACAAGGCGGCGTGAAAGAGGCAGTGCTAAGATTCTAAGCAAATCTTCTGTTTGAAATGCATTTTTGACCAATTTGAGTTCAATTAATTGTATTGCTATTTCCATAATATATTTAAAATAAACCCTTTAGACACAAGCATATTTTACAGTCAGTTCCCTTAAGACCTGCCAAACTGCAGACTTTGCATAATTTTTTCAGGGGTCATTGCTGACTCCTGCTACCAGCTCAATTCTGTTTCCAGAAGGGCATCCACGTAGAGACAATTTGCCTCCCACAAGTTTCTGTGTGATTTTGCTTCACCTGCTCTGCTGATCCTTCTAAAGAACCACTCACAATAACATTTGAGAATTGGAGCTGCATCTGAACATACTCATTTAATCTCTCATATAGATATCTGCGTTTGAATGTTTATTCAAGTGTGGTAATATGGTAGTTCACTAAAATTCAAAAAACTTCAGAGGAACTGCTGATAGAGGTTCGTTTTATATTTTCATTCAGTTTAACTGCATTAATTATATGTTTTTTGATAAAACCCCATCTTCAAGATAAAATGGAAACATGATCCTCTACAACTTATAAAGTGTATGAACTTCTCAGGGATAAAAACATACAAATAGTTCGATTGCTATTCCATAGGTACTGCTACATAACGTATCTTAAAAGTTATATAATTTATATGCCTTTCAGCTTCTTGTTTTTTCCTTTAAAGAGATTAACAAAAATGACTGTTTTGGAAAACCTCAACAGGCAAAAAACCAAAACACAAAAAAAACCATGAAATCTCATGAAACAGATTTTTCTTCCTCTGCTGTTAAGTTGTAGTATTAAGATATTTGAGAACTCTAATTCAAAAAGTACTTGAACCCACATTCAAAAGAAACTTGTCTCAACATAGGACGGTATTCAATCTCAGCTTTGAACACTATCTTGTTTTCAAGTGACTGATCCTGTGGATCTCCTTGAGCCATGTGTTCCTGCTACAAGTACTTGCTTAAGAACTTACCAAATATTGTACTCCTTACCCAACTGCAAGGCCACCTGATTTCCTACCTTCACCTTCTTGTCTTATCCCTCACTCTCCAGTCACCCTTGCCCACAAACACTGCCATCAAACAGAGGAGGCATAGGGAGGAGTAAAAAACACGCTCAGTCATATGGTGGACAAGGGCCACCAAGGATGTAGGTCTTCACATTCAATACTCACAAAGGGCTATAAAATTTAGAGGTCATTCAGCAAAAGCTAGCTACCAAGAGCATAATGTGGTTTTGAAGAAAACACTAAAGGAATTTAGTTCAATTAAAACCATTCAGCCCCTAGCATAAGAAGTATCTTTATTGCTGTACTTCAAGTGATTTATTAGAAAAGTTATCTTGATCAAACATGTAGGCAGTTATTTTGTTAGGCAGAATTGTGCTTTACATGAATTCATAACCCTTTTTTAAAAAATGTTATGGTCAAACATTCCTCTCTCTTAAACCATGTGAAGTCCTGCCTAAGTTAGAAATGTTGCAATAGAATGGAGAATAATGTAGATTTAGAGTATTTTTTATGAGGAAAGCTGCAAAAGTAGTGCCTACTATTTTAAGAGGTTGGCCCACAACATCAAAGGCAGATGTTGGCGGCATGGCAGTAGAAGTTGAACCTTTCCACCAATATTTCTTTACATTTTGTTGCTGTGGAACAAATGACAGCAAAGAGACAATCTGGCACAATAGTGTCTGACATGGAAGTACAGATGGAATAAAGGGCTGTCATCTATCCATGTGGAAAATATCACACTCGCTGACATTCATTGACATATACCAGACACTTATGGAGGCCAAGCAGTGCCTTACTAATTTACCAATCCCATTTGGTTCTTTCTCTCATGTCAGAAAAACATGGTAGGGAACCTCACAGTTCAACAAGGGCATATATGGACCCATAAGAAATCCTTCTAGGCCACGAGCATCTAATGAGTCTCTACTCTGATTTTGGGAGGTTATTTTTTATTTTGTTTTGAAGCCTTTGTTGTAGTTTTATCTTCTTGGCTGTTTCAAAAGGTGTTGTTTGAATAGATAGCTGATCAGTTACAAGAGCTTTTTTTTCATACTTCTTCAAATATTTGGGAAGTATTCTTGTATAAATCATGTAGTTCAAAGGAATAGCTCACAAACAGCCAATTAAAAATATTGCTATAGTATACAAGGAATAAAAATGCCCACTTCTTTACGTCAGTGTTTCCTGACTTTTAGTTTTTAACTGTGCAACATTTTAGGCATCCTTACCTTAACAGCATTTTAGGAAATTCTAATAAAGAAACACACAGATAGATGTACCTTGCTTTAGGATCCACTGAACACTTACTAATCTGAGTGAGCCCTCCTTTTGCATTTTAGTATACGCCTGAGTGACTTGCAAAGCTGTGGCTACATTGACATCCTTGATATAGCTTGAGACTTTTGCTGCTGTAAGTCTTAACAGTAATCTTCCAGCTTCACATGGAAATTAAAAATTTCACAATTTGTTTAATTGCTAATTAAGAATCTAAAGATTGATTACTGTGGAAATTGACAAATTAAAAAATACTATATCACTTTTTTCACTGTTGATCATACACTATTTTTTCAGTATATGAAAAATGTGGGATTCTTACTTCCTTAACTTCAAAGCTCTTTCAAAATTACTTCAAACTCTTAATACCATAAGAGTGATTTTTTTTGTAATTCAATTAGTTTTTAAAGACAATACATAGTTAGATGCATGTAAACATACTGGTTAAACTGTATGTCTTCATTTCTTCCACTTCAGTGAGTGAGACTGTATAAAATAAACTATAAAAACCACACCAAAGGGTGTATTCTCTTTTTATTGCCTGTCAAATTATTGCTGTGACACACATAGTTGGCAGTGAAACATTGTGATCTACTGTTAGCAATAAAACACAGAGTGTGAGATGCTCATTGAGTTTAGGTAATGTACCATAAAACATTGCATGAAAACACTAATTTTCTCGATATATATTAGTAGACAGACACAGTGTTTACAAATGAGAAGTTGAAGATGCTTTTAAACATAGTTTATTTATCTGAAGGCTCTCCCAGGCTCTACTTAATCACTTTATATTTGGGGTTGCAATTAGAGATGAATGGCCTATGTGCCAAAAGAGTGGGCATGTACTTGATCTATGTGACCCTCAGTCCTGGATAAATGTCACAGCTAACAAATGCTGACATTTTTACAGTGAACTTTGTATGCATTATATCTTTGACACTGAGCTATCAGCTAAGGCATCTGTAGTATTAGTGTCTCTCATGAGTTTTGTCATTTTTATCTATACCATGTTGCTCAGATTATTCCTCGTTTGTGTTTGAAGTGCATGCAACATACAAGAATCGTGTAGGTCATGGCTTCCATCCTGCCTGGTATCTTTCCTAGTAGTCTAAACAGTGCACCTGATGTTTGCTTCTTCTTCATTGACCCACCCAGACTTCAGGTATTTTACAGAAGATGATCTTGAGACTGTTGTCACATTACGGCTTTAAGAGCTGTACAGATAAGAGATAGTTTTGTTTAATTTACCTGAACTATATTATGAAAATCATAAAACCCAATATTGTCAGCCTTTAATAATACTACCATTGAAACCTTTCATTATCTTAATATCAGTGTATTCAAGGAGAGGTTCTTTGTCTCTATCCCATTTCTTAAGATGCCTGTTTCTGTGTGTTAAGTAGCAAACATTGGCTAAGACCTGCAGAAAGGAAAGCACTATTTCTTGGAGAGCAAAACAGTTTATCTAAGCAATCATAATGAACTTTATGAAGAGACAAACAGTATGACTCACACGTTTGTTCATTATCCTCCCTCAGATTTTCCCTGTTAAGGTTGCTTTCTACATAGCTTCTTACACTGCCTTTGTGGCTCTAAATGTGAGGCTGCCCATAAGTGCTGAAGCTAAGTTCTGTTGTGTTTGCTCCATTCTCTGTCCTATTGTTCTCAGAGGGAAAATTGTATGTGTAGTGGATTGATTCTTCCAGGCGCACTGGTAAGGGAGCATCAAGCCCTATGTACTATAAGAAGGCAGGTAATAAGGATTCAGCCTAGAAGGCTTCCCCGCTACACAGCATAAGCCACAAAACTCATACCTTGCTAGAGGAAAAGAACGATAATGATTCTGGGAAGGCCAATAGCCTATACTCTATACTGTCAGTTGTTCAGACATCCCAGGAAGTGGTTCATATAGCATGAGAAAAAAATATATATATTGATAGTCTTTGTAAGAGAAAATGTTCCTTCTAGATCACAATGGTGATGACAGCTAATGTCAGTTTGTGAGCAAGGCACTACAGATGACCACAGAAAGGTTTTTATATACCATTATGGATAAATCTATATTGTCTCATGCAGCAATCATCCTCCAGTTCTGCAGACACTTCATCATGAGACAGGCTTGGCAGGAGACTATTCCACTGTTCCCTGTATCCTGATTTCTATCCAGGGAAAAACAACCTGTAACTTGATTGAGAGCAGAGTACGTGCAGAGGTGTTGATCTGGATAAGCTGGTGACTAAGACCCAGCACATGTCATAGTATATATCAGAATCTAAGTCTAGGCGCAGCTCCACTCCTGGTACAACCACCCCCATGGAGTTTTTGCTTAGGTAAAGTCTATCTCTACAGCCTCGAAGAAGGGAAATCTTTCTACTCTTCTACCACAACTGCTCTAAACTACGTCATCCTGGGAGACAAACTTCTCTCTGTCTTCTTTCTATGGACAAACAGAAATGTAAAGATAGGTGCTTATCTATCAGCTAATGAATAGCAACAGAACCTCTCTTCAGTTTCCTTCAAAAATCAACTAGTTATAACATTCTGGTGTTATAATACTTGAAATCTCTTTATTATTTTTTTGTATCAGAACCACTTTATTTTATGTTCACTATTATGTCATGGTGCTCACAGGAAAAATAATGTAAACTTGATGTAACAGCATTATTCCTTTGGTCTAAGTCAAATTAAATAAACAACAATTTTAATCAATGCTGCATATATGTGAGTAATTTGTTTTCCCTGCTCTGTAAATCACATGTATATTCATTTCTCAAAAATGTTTTCCATCTCTGCCTTTATTATTTGAATTTCATAATAAAGGTATGGGAATGAGCCATCCCTTTCATCCTACTCCAAAAAACATTTTTATAATGTAAAAATGAGCACAAACCCACCTATGTATATGTCTGTTGTTCCCTTTATGTGCCCTAACACCTGGCAAAATTATTCATTAATTCAACAGCCACATTTAAAAGCAACAGTTCAAAAGGCTATGAATGGTAAAATAGTGTGTTCAGAACTGAAGTACACTTCAGTAGCAGCAGTGTCAGAGTTTAGAGAAAGAACCACTTGCTGTCAGGTAGAGGCTTTGGAGATGGAGGTATCAGCTAGCAGAATCTGTACATTGTAAACGTGTTCCTTTAGCTTTGCCAGTGGCTTGCTAGAGATTAGCTGAGATTAGCTGTGCATTGAAGAAGGTATGCAGTGCAGGGAATTATCCACACTTTCCATGGAGAAGTTTATCATGGGTTGTGAGATATTTTTCCCCAGGGCTTGCTCGTCATGGGAAAAATAAATTATAAAAGAAGCACAAAGAAAAACAGCAAAGGGGAAGAGTAAGATTCTGTTGCAGTACCTGATATATGGTAGAAAATGGGTAATTTGTGGCATAGTTCCAATCGTTTGAAAAAAATGTGACATGCTTGTCACAAATCGCTACTTAGTGTTCCTCAGTTTGTTTGCAGGAGAGGAAATGCAACTTATGCAAGAAATTGTCCAAAACTGGACTTGTTCTGGCCTCAAGTGCTTTCATCCTTGATGTACATCCTTGAGGTGTGGCTCTCAGCTGCTCTGATAAAGAACTTATTGCTTCTATGCTGAAATGAAGAAGTTCTAAGTTTTGATACTGCATAGGTGTTTTTGCACAGGGTCTTTGCATGGACTCCAGGACACAGAATGATAAAGACTGGAATCAATGCCAACCTTAGCACAGTCCTAAACACCCTTGAAGCATGGAAGGACCACACTAGAGCATAACTGTCTACACTTGTTCAGACCGATGTATGCCTGCCACTGCAGACTAAGGACCATGACAGTCCTTTTTATAAATTCATGATATTGCATACCACAAGGTTTTATTGGATATGTTATCTGCCGAGATGTAGATGTTCTGAGGCTTAGAATATAGGTACCCAAAGCTTGGATCAGATCATGTCCACAAAACAGTTTAGAGAAGCTTTCCAAGTCAGACCAGTTCCAATTTTTTTCTCTTGCTGTGGCCAAATGTGTTCATGGCAGGAAGCCTGTTTCTCTGTGGGAGCGCACAAATTTGAGCTTCAGGAGTTAACATCTGTTTTGCAACAATTTATATATCTCCTGCAAAAATATAACACCATAAGGGGCCTCGTGCAACCCTTCTGAACTCCAGTGGCATCTTTCAGTGAGAATAAAATCTCCCGCTGACTGTAGTGGACACTGAATGAAGCCACAGGAGAAGTTGTTCCAGGGTTCAGAAACCAATTCCTCTTTCTCTTACATTTTTTTTTTCCTTGGCAAGAATATATTTCTCATATGATAAATCACTGAAACATGGACTCTCATTTACATCTTAAGACACTATCTCCAGAGAATGGAAGCAATTATTTCATAGCACCTTTTGCCTTTTTAGTCTATGAAATTTTAAATGCCTCCATCCATTAAGTGATTTTAAATTGATCTTCTCCCTTAACTCCCCAGTCTTTCCTCTCAAGGTTATTCAATTACATGTCGTATTGGGTAATGCTCCACTAAAGATTTTCATGTTTTTGATCCAGCAATATGTGTCTGCTGATGGTCTCCTACTTTTATTTTGCATTTTATTTTTGCTGGACTAGATTGTACAGACAGTTAACTCAGGTCTTTAAAAAATCTTTTATTTATTATTTGGGCTGTTTGTTTTACCCGTGGAAACAAGATATAAAGAGAGAGGTTTGCTTTGTATAAATACTTTCTCCACAGTTAAAAAAAAAAAAAAAAAGAGAAATTAATTCAAGGTTATATTTCCAGAAATATGTATTTTTAATTAATTCTATATGTTTCTGACTAGCATTAAATGAGACATTAGGCGCTGAATGCCTGGCAAATCCCCACTGATTTCAGGAGGAGCAGCAGATACTTAAAATGAAACTCTGAAGTCCCACTTATATATGTATCACTTTGAAAACATTATTCCTCATTTCTGTTTGCTACTATACAGCAAGAAAAAGTTCTAGGTGTAGAAGCACTGTGTGCTTTTCTATACACTTTGCCAACTTTTTAACTGAGTGCAAACAAAATAAGTTCACTGTGTTAAGTTAATGTGTTGCATTCAAAATAGAGACTTTATCAACCATGTTTTCAGAAAGGTGAAATGGAATTCATATTCACATTTACAAAGGGAGAAATTCCTATTCTCACTTTACCCTTGACTGCCCCAGATGTTGACAGTGGCTGACAGCAGACATAAGTAGCTGAACATCAAGAACTCTAGTTACCTTAAAATGCAACTTCAGATGTGGCATTTGGCACTGGGAGTTATTCTAGATATCTGTCACATTGTATACTGAGTCATCATAGGAAAAAGAAAATCAGAGATCCACTGTGGGATCAGGAGTGACAGATCACAGCAGCTCAGCAAGGGCCACACTAGAAGATTAGCAGTGGATAGTTTCCACTATTTTAGTTTGGATAGCAAGTACTCTGTAATGTTATATTGTGTTACAGGTAGTTAAAATGAATGAACAGCTCTCCTCTCAGTTGTGATTATTACCTAATGATGGAATCTAAGTGAGCACATGTATCTTTAACCTCAGGGGACTTTTAATTAGGTCATGTCTCTAACTAGCCATTAATACAATCTGATTAAATGAAAGTTGCGTTTGGACCATGGAATCTAGGTAACATGCACTCAGATATTCAATCCTCATTGATTTAGGTGTTTATATGTACAAATGTCAAAAGTGTCCATAGAGGTCAGAGGTCAGATGTGAACAGGTATTTTTGGGTTATGATTCGCATTCAGTGAGCAAGCTGCTGACTTTTAAACCAGATTATTTCTTTCCTATCATCTGTTTGTAAGGCACTTCTGCCTATGCTAGAAAATAGAGATGGCTGATGGAAGCACACACACTTCCTCCAAATGTTTTAGGTGAGAATTTGGCATTTTAGTGCATGCATGCCTCTCTCCATTAGAAGGAAGATTTAAATCAGAAAATGGTAAATCAGGTGTTTGGGAATTATGCGTATACTCAGGGTATTATCCACCACATATCAGGAATAGGAAAATTACCATCTCAAACTCTGCAGCTATATCTTTTTCAGTTTCTCTCTCACAGCCCATGTCCTGCTGAACAGACACTTTTGAAATGCCACCTATATGAACAAATCCAACAATCCTTTTGGAATTTTCATGGGAGAACAGTTTCTAGTAACTGTTTAATTGTTAATGTGAAATAAGATTCTAATATTGCTAATTTACATCACCTGGCATCCTCTTTTTTAAGATCCCCTCTTCTGTGGCCAATTCTGGTAATTACCATTTCTTCGAACCTCATCTGATAAGTAAATAATGCAAGTTATTTAAAGTGAATCAAAGATTCACTGACCCAGTGTGAAGCACATCACACAAAACAAATTCAGGTTTCCCACTATCCAGGCATCATCCACTGCAGTCTCTACCTGCCACAGTTCACAGGGTCACTGTTTATGTGCCTGCTTCTCAAGACATAATGGTAGTGTATTCATATGATGTTTTCACTTCTTTTTTTTCTTGTGGCCCTTTCTTGCAGCTGCTGGCTAGTAGCATTTTCCTCTCATTTTGTTCCATGCAACCTCTTTGCACTGAATCCCAGATGCATGTGAAATGGCCACAAAAGAACTATCTGGGTTAAATGAGTACTAAACAGGTTTAAAATTAGTGCTTATTGTTTGAAAGCAGATGCAAGCTTCAAACAAATGCAAAACACCAATGCAAATGCAAAAAGGAGGGCAATTTGAAAATCAGATCCTAAGTACTTGATTCTATAGGTTGTTTTTTCTAGTAGTAATACCCAGAACAGTTCTGTTAATGTAATGGAAGCATATTGAATAACTACTCCACCAGCATTTGTGTTTGCAGAGTTCATGAATCAGCAAAATAACTCAGGTTCCCTGCTATTTTCATTTCAATGAACTGTTATCCCTACAAAGCTACTTTTTTAGTAGCTAGTAAACACTGCTGTACATCTGTGCATTACAATCTATAGAAATTATTATTAGCTTATAGTCATATTTGTTTGATTTTCTCTGACTTTCAGACTTTTGTTTTGAAGGCTAGAGATATCCATAACCAGTTTACTGTCTAATGAATTCTATGTGTCCATACTAAAGGCAGATTGATAGTAGCATATGAACAGAATGTCTAAGCAGAAAATATCCAAATGCCTATCTTTTTCCTGCATTTTCCTTCCTTGTCCTTCTGTGCAACTTGAAATAAAACCAAGTAGTACATTTGTGCCAGCATTTCAGGTAATGTCATGGAGGGGATTTGCTTTACACATAAGCAACGCAGCAGCTTTCAAGCATAGCACATGAATAAAAGCAAAAAAATCATGGCCTAAAATGAGGGAAGAAAATCTCCAAGTTCTGTGTCTGCAGCCTTGTTATTTTGCTCTGTCTTTGGAGATTCAGAGTCAGAGGTAGAGCACTGCTCTTTTGTTCTGTCTTTACACTACTTACAGTTGGCCAAACTGGAGAAAGCCCCTGGTTTGAGCAGCAGAAAACCAAGGTTGTATTGCTGTGCCATTTTGTGCTTACTTCTTCTTCTCTTACACTGCTACTGCTACTGGGGGACATAGCTGCGCATGGAAGAAGGGAAGATGGGTAGTGCAAACTGCACCTCTTTCCAGTAACGTGGAAGCACTTCACAGTACCTGAGGAGGAGTTACTTGCCCAGGGATGACAGAGTAGCTGGGAACAAGAACAGAGAGAAACTATCTGCATGGGCACTGGGACCATCATTGCTTTCTTCAGGAACAAAAAGAATTGCTGAACCTGTTCCCCAAATCTGTAAGGAAAATAGATTTTTTCAGCCTGCATGCCATTTGGCCTCATGAGGCTTTGGACTGGCTCTAAATATTGGCCAATTGAAATACTGTGGTTTTCAGAGGGCAGGCACCATCCAGAGCGCCACTTCTGAAAATTCAAGTTGATCTGAAAATGCCATTTGAAACGAAAACTCCTCTAAGTGGCTTTCATAGCCAATATGCTTCAGCTGTAACTCAGTGGATTCTCCTTCAGGCCCTGTCTGTCATACAAAGTACTCTTCAGAGGGATAAACAGCTTTCAGGTAACATTAGCCTGCCAGTTTATGTTGCTTACTAGAAAAGCTCTACAAGATGTTGTGTCTTGGAAGACTACATGATACTGGAGGGTAGATTTGTAATCTGTATTTTGAATGAGATGGAAATTAACTTACTACATTTGCCTATAAAATGCACCTAGAATCTAGCAGCATACTCCAATTAAAATAGTGGAAATTTTGATGTAGATACAGTAGCACTAATATCAGAGCAAGGGAGCTCAGCCTGTTTCAGAAATGGTTATATATATTAGATGCAATGGATTTTAGGAAGGATGTTGATTTAATGACAACATTCGGGGGGGGGGAGAGGGGGCGGAGTCGGGGGAACAACAACTCTTTGGGAAAAAATGGATGCTGTCCCCCAAAGTCCTGTTTTTCTAGTGACATCTTAGGGCAACCTTGGGCCCTGGGCAGCCTGATCTAGTGCCTCATTCAGATGTTGGCAACCCTGCCCATGGCAGGAGGCTAGAACTGGATGATGTTTGAGTCCCTTCCAACCCAACCCATTTTGTGACTCTCTGATTCCATGATTCTATAATTATAGCTCATAGTTGACAGTAAATATTCACTGGGATTCAATTTCAATACAAACAACATTCACTTCTTGGTATTATCCATGTCACTACCACAGCTTTCTGAAGTAACTAGTGCCTCCGTTGCCTGCTATTTTGAGTTCTTTCAAGTTGGATAGAAACTGATATTTTATGCCATTTCATCTGTTTACTAGTTTATAAATGCTACATTTTAGATGCATTCTCTTTTTCTGTATTGGTAAATATCAAAGGTGTGAGGTTTAACATGAGCATGTCTTGTACCTAGGGAGAAATAACCGAGTGCACTGGTACAGGCTGGGGGATGACCTGCTGGAGAGGAGCTCTGAGGAGAGGGACCTGGGTGTCCTGGTGGATGACAGGTTGACCATGAGCCAGCAGTGTGCCCTGGTGGCCAAGAAGACCAATGGCATCCTGGGGTGCATTCAAAAGACCATGGCCAGCAGGTCATGACAGGTGATCCTCCCCGTCCACTCTTCCCTGGTGAGGCCACATCTAGTGTACTGTGTCCAGTTCTGGGCTCTCCAGTATAAAAAAGGCAGGGAACTCCTCAAAAGAATCCAACAGAGGGCTACAAAGATAAAGGGCCTGGAAAGGCTTATGAGGAAAGGCTGAGAGACCTGGGTCTTTTCAACCTTGAAAAAAAAACCTCAGAGGGGATCTGATCCATATCTATAAATATCTAAGGTATGGGAGGCAAAGGGATGAGGCTGGACTCTCCTCAGCAGAGTGTGGTGATAAGATGAAAGGAAATGGTCACAAACTGATGCACAGGAATTTCCACAAAAATGTGCGTGGGAACTTCTTCATAGTGAGGGTGACAGAGCACTGGATCAGGTTGCCCAGAGAGTTTGTGGAGTCTTCTTCTTTGGAGATGTTCAAGACCCGCCTGGACACCTACCTGTGCAACCTGGGCTAGGGAGCTGCTTTGGCAGGGGGTTTGGACTCCATGATCCCCAGAGGTCCCTTCCAACCCCTACAGTTCTGTGATTCTGTGATTCTGTGAATAATAGTGCAAGTGAAAGGAAGTGACCATACTTACTGATCTTAATGATATTTTTTCAGCTTATTTTTCTCTGAGCCTGCTCTCAATCTACTCAACCACTTCACCTCAGTATTCCAATGTCTGACTTGTATTTTTTGAAAGGGATACCAAAAATACTTTGTCACACTTCTCTCTTGTACACTCAAACAGGACTTAACATAGATCTCCATGGCAGAAGGCTGTAGCTGTGATTCCTCCTTTCTTACTACTGCCTCCACTTGCATCCTATCCTTCAGCTGCTGAGCAGGCTGAAAGCAATCAGAACCATACACGGTCCTTTAGATGTGAAGGTAAAGGTATCACCATCATGCAGGTGAGGTGGAGCTAGATGCTGATCTTAACCCCTACCAAGGTTTGACAAGACAGTTGTGCAGACATCCAGATTGTGACAGTGAGGAGCAGTGCCACTGTGCCATCAGTGATAAGAGGAACAGACCAAAGACTTTGATCTTACATTCAAGCCTCAAGTCTCACATTTTCATTGTAATCCATATAGTTACAACGGAGATATTTTTGCTACCCAACTGCTGACTGATTGTCATAAATACTTAAGTTTGCTTATAGATTTACTCTAAAAATTTTATTCAAAATAAAGTTGTTGGGTTTTTTTTCNTGACAGGTGATCCTCCCCGTCCACTCTTCCCTGGTGAGGCCACATCTAGTGTACTGTGTCCAGTTCTGGGCTCTCCAGTATAAAAAAGGCAGGGAACTCCTCAAAAGAATCCAACAGAGGGCTACAAAGATAAAGGGCCTGGAAAGGCTTATGAGGAAAGGCTGAGAGACCTGGGTCTTTTCAACCTTGAAAAAAAAACCTCAGAGGGGATCTGATCCATATCTATAAATATCTAAGGTATGGGAGGCAAAGGGATGAGGCTGGACTCTCCTCAGCAGAGTGTGGTGATAAGATGAAAGGAAATGGTCACAAACTGATGCACAGGAATTTCCACAAAAATGTGCGTGGGAACTTCTTCATAGTGAGGGTGACAGAGCACTGGATCAGGTTGCCCAGAGAGTTTGTGGAGTCTTCTTCTTTGGAGATGTTCAAGATCCACCTGGACACCTACCTGTGCAACCTGGGCTAGGGAGCTGCTTTGGCAGGGGGTTTGGACTCCATGATCCCCAGAGGTCCCTTCCAACCCCTACAGTTCTGTGATTCTGTGATTCTGTGAATAATAGTGCAAGTGAAAGGAAGTGACCATACTTACTGATCTTAATGATATTTTTTCAGCTTATTTTTCTCTGAGCCTGCTCTCAATCTACTCAACCACTTCACCTCAGTATTCCAATGTCTGACTTGTATTTTTTGAAAGGGATACCAAAAATACTTTGTCACACTTCTCTCTTGTACACTCAAACAGGACTTAACATAGATCTCCATGGCAGAAGGCTGTAGCTGTGATTCCTCCTTTCTTACTACTGCCTCCACTTGCATCCTATCCTTCAGCTGCTGAGCAGGCTGAAAGCAATCAGAACCATACACGGTCCTTTAGATGTGAAGGTAAAGGTATCACCATCATGCAGGTGAGGTGGAGCTAGATGCTGATCTTAACCCCTACCAAGGTTTGACAAGACAGTTGTGCAGACATCCAGATTGTGACAGTGAGGAGCAGTGCCACTGTGCCATCAGTGATAAGAGGAACAGACCAAAGACTTTGATCTTACATTCAAGCCTCAAGTCTCACATTTTCATTGTAATCCATATAGTTACAACGGAGATATTTTTGCTACCCAACTGCTGACTGATTGTCATAAATACTTAAGTTTGCTTATAGATTTACTCTAAAAATTTTATTCAAAATAAAGTTGTTGGGTTTTTTTTCCATATTTTTTTTCCCACTTTTTGGTCACAAATACTGTTTCCCTACGCATGTGTATCTATCAACCGAGGCTTATTGCTGTCTAAATGGAGTTCAGCAGAATGATTTGCAAATGATTTTTTCATCTACATATAACACTACAAAATAAAGCTCTAAATACAATTCAACATCCTGTTTGTTAAAAGAACCAGAACAGAAACATTAATCTTGTATTTCTGCTACAATTTATTCCAGCAGTAGAAATATAGGCACACCTTTTTGGCAGATATAAGTCCAGTTAAAGAACCATAACACTTTACAAGTTTCTACAAAATACAGTATGAAAGGCATCTTACAAATCAGTGATTCCTAAGAACTAACTAACATTAATGTGTGTGAACAAACTGGATTGGTTCTAAATATATAGGAAGAGCTCTGAGACACGATTCCCAAAGCATTCCTATTGGTAGTAGCTTTCCAATCTGCACAATATCTGCTTCATGGATACCAAAGTCCATGAAGAGCTTCTGCTACACTCCGTCTGCCTGCAGCATGGAGTAATTATTTTCTGGACATATTGCGTTGTTTCTCTTTTTCTAAAGCATACTACAACACCCTCTCTGCTCAGAGTCTTTCCCTAAATCCTATGGAAACAAATAAAAAAAATACTTATTCAGGTCATACAAATAACTCTTTAAAAATACTGTATCTATTTATCTATCTGTGCATGTATATAAAATATAGTATCTTTAATATCTATACAATTAGACATATAGGGAGAGAAAGAGATACTCTGTTTCAGCTGTAAAACACAAAACATAGAGAATCAGAAGACAAAATAGAAACAACAGTATGTAGAATAATTACTCTTTAAAAATACACTACAAATATTTTTAAATGAAGTTTCTATCATAGGTTGTGATGAAAAAGTCCTGGCAGAAACAAAAAACTACAACCACAATTAAAGAAAACATATTAAAACATTTTAAACAAGAAAAATTAAGAAAATAAATGCTGATGAGTAAGATCTTCATTTAGCTTATTGCAGGCACAAAAACGTATTTCCCATTATCAACAAAAGGTTTCAACTGTCAGGTTTTTTGAGTGTGTTGCATAAAGTAACCTTAATGAAGATAACTATAAAAGAAAGAAGCATGAGAGAAGCAAATTAAAATAATAGCCATTCAAACATTATCATGAATAAGTTTGTGGAAAAAAAAAAAGGAGGAAAATCAGAAGTGATTTTACTTGTGTAACTGGAGAAGGTCACAGACCTGATTTTTTTCCTTCATTTTAAGCAGTATGAAATAGAAAAAAAAAAAAAAGAAATTCAAAAGAAAAGAAGTTCCCTCATTCCTCCCAAATCCCCGGCAATTCTTCACCTGAGAATGATTTTGACATAGTGTTGTAGTCATAGAAATGTGTCAACACGATTACAATGTCCTATTGAAGAGCTTTATGTGCATTTTGATGAAAAGAATAATGAATGGCTAAATGCATCTTTCTTTATTGTTTTCTAACAGTGAAATAGATGTGCTCAGAAGTAGCTTTTAAGGTTTCATTTGTATCTGGTCTTCTTATGTATTTTGTTCTTTCCAGATGGTAAGTCCTCCACTCCTGGTGATAGTCTCTTATCAGGCCCATGCTTAGAACTGAAAGCTTTTGGTGCAGCTGGTCTTCAGCAATATCAGGGCACCAGTGTTAGCTGAGGCTTCTGTCATGCTTCCCTGTGATGGTGGATCCATGACGTGGGAATCTATGGTTCAGCAGTGATCCTTGTAAGAATTGTGGGTCTTCAGAGATACATGGGTAATCAGAGTAAGAGATGTGGACTTTTGAAAAAATGCTTTCTTAGGTACAAATACCCACACAGACCTCTGAGAAGACTTCTAGGTCCTAGTGATGGAAAAAGGCACAACAGAGAGTTTGCAACCAATGTTTTTTAACCTGAAGTTATATGAGCTAGGTATCTGTGCTGTGAGTAAGTTGAATCAAAGAAAGCAAATAATCAGCTAACAGGATTTGTGTTGAGGGGAGTGAATAGTGGAAGGGAATACAAGAGGCCACAACAAAAATTCTGACAGAAAGTAAGGGAATTAATTATCACAGAGAGAGTGGGCAATCAATGAGAGAGTTGCCTGTGGGATCTCCACCTTTGGAGGTACTCAGTAGTACACTGGACAGGTCACTGAGCAAACATATTTAACTACAGACATGGCCCTGATTTGAACTTGGATCCGACCAGGTACCCTTCAGAAGTCACACATAAATCATTCTTATCATTCTCAGAAATACAAGTAAAAGAGATTTTAGTGCATGATCTAGTGCTTGATCTAGCAGCCAGCGACCCTGCCTATGGCAAGGAAATTAGAACTACAGGATCTTTGAGGTCCCTTCCAACCTGAGCCGTTCTATGACTCTATGAAAATACACAAGAAACTCACGTTTGCCACACGTACAATCTTTGCTTCAGAAATCTCGTGGTATGTAGTAGAGACAAAGGCAAGTGAGAAGGATGGGGAGAGAACCAGATCATAATGCAGCATTCAGGCAGAGAAGATCACTCCAGATAATGAGACTGCAGCATGACAGCAGGGCTGTTATTTGCATTGCTCATCCATGTGGAGAGAATGGGACATAAAGCTCAATGACAGACAGCAGGTTTATTATCTCTCACAAGGTCTTAAAAGGTAAATACAGGTAAATTGACTGGAATTCTCTCTTTTACAACCCAGATATGCCAAGAAATATTTGGAAAAGGTGAAGAAGCATTACAAAGGAAAAGACATACATTGTGAGCGCTGCTTGAATTAATACTCTCAACATTTAGGATTTGGCTCAGTGGCATAGAATTCATGACATTGAGGGTGAAATTGGAATTAGGCATATTACTGCTGTATAACATAGCCAGTGTAAGCAAATTACCATCCATTGAACTTCTTGATTTAGTTCACTCCAGTTTCATTCAGTTATCATTTAATCTCTGTATTCTTCTTCTGAATGTATTAATTTAATTGAAAGCACTGCAAGAGGACTTTGCTTGTCCATGTTGCAAGCACAAGTTTATAGAATGCAGATATTGGATTGAAGTTATGGACACTCAAAAACTGTTAGCCCTCACAAATGCACTTTCACTGAGGGACAGCTAACAGCACAAAACCAAGCTGAAAATGAGCCAGCAAGTAGCCTGGCTATCCTTAGGGTTAGCACTGGACGTAATGACACCTGCTACCACACATATTATTTTAACACATAGATTTAGGGGAGAAATAAAATGCTCTGTGAAGGAAATACTGTCCTGATACAATACTGTAAAAAGACACACTAAGAGAATAATTCTAAAAATATTAAGTGCCTGTGGATAAACTGGGAAATCTAGCCAATGTGTATCTGAACACTGTCAGGCAATACTCAAGAAGTTGTTAAGAGAAATTCTGATGAAGTAGAATCATTAAAAAAAGTATGATACAGACTTTGACATGAAAACTGTTCTCTAATGATACTAACAGATTTATATAGACCTCTTTACCTCTTAAACATCCTAATGAAAATAATAATATTCAATAAAAAAGTTTGTGTTCTCATGCAGTCCAGGCTTGAAATCAGGATTTGCTTGTGCTTATACAAGCAATGTTAACGGTTAGAAGATCTCTGAATCACTACATATGCTATATTTGGCTTCTTTATTCATAAGAAATAGAAGTGGAATACTTTCAAAGACCTAAACAGCCCGTTTTCTCTGCTACAGTCACCACTCGCACACTTCTCTCCTAAATACAAGAAACTAATGAAAACTGCAGAGCAGAAAGGATTGCTACTTAAATAACCATACACTAATATCTGTACATACCATTCCTGATGCTTTTCTGGACTGGACTGTTTGCTTTGGACAAAATGTTAACTCATGGTGACCTTGAATAAAACTCAGGCCAAAATTTACAGATTTTGAGAACTGAGATTATGGTATTTAAAATAAAACAATAAAGAAAAAAAATCCTACACTTACTTACATGTAGTTTTTACCTAATTTCATACTGTGTGAAGAAGTATTACAAAGGAAAAGACACACATTGTGAGTGCGGCTTGAATTAATACTCTCTACACTTAAGATCGGGCTCAGTGACTTCCATAACATTGAGGGTGAGCAGACATAGAGTCAAGATGGTGACCACTTAGATATAATTCAACAACAGAAAGCACAAAAATTAAAAATAAGGAAATTAAGAAGGAAAATGAAAACATGTTTAGATGGCAGGCCTCAAGACTGTATTTCCATCTAGGACATGATCCTTTTGAGAACTCTAGAATTCTAACCCTGCTGAAGACAAAAGAAAAATTTACAGGAGGTAAAAGGTAGAATGAGAAATAGAAAAACAGAGAGAATTTGAGGTGCAGATACTAAAAGGCATACAAATACAAAATAATGCATGACGTAAATACCTGCCAAACAGGATGATTTTGAGAAAGTTAATGGTTCTACTGGGATGTCAGGAAATTAAAAGAGGAATAAATGGAGATGAGGACACCACAGAGCTGTTGAATACTTTATTTTCTTCAAGCTTGTAAGAGAAAATACCTGTTCTCCTCATGGTATAAAGAAGGCACACTGTCAGAAACTAAAACTTCTGAGATTTTCTGTAAGAGCTTTTAAAATATTTTAATTAGCCAGAAGCCATCAAGGAACTAAGACTTGAGTAGTAGTGTTTAATTGCTGCCTTATCACCACTCTCATCAAGAAGTGATCCAAACTTTTTAGACAGCTTTGAGCTAAGGGGTGCGTACAGAACCCTGGACATTTTGCAAGGAAATTTCATGGTCCTCCATTGCTGAAGACCTTAGTGTTAGGTTGTGCTTTTTAAGAAAAAAGTTGTCCTTTGATCACCCCTCACAGATCTCTTGCTGCTTCTTCTGTCTACAAAACCTGTCTTGGGCCACTGAAACAGATTTTGAGGCCATGTGAGCCACCACGACTTTGGTAGTACCATTAAGGAAATGTCACTGTTCTGATATGTCAAGGGAAAACTGTATTTTTCTACAGCTTGTCTGACTGACAGGTGAGAGAGACATCATGGGACTTTTTGAGACAAAAGCAGTTCAGAAAAGTATGTAGACTGAGGGACGCCTACTCAGTATCAGACTCATCTGCTGTACCATCTCATGTGACTGACTGGGGATTTGAGCAACTCAGAATCTGGCACATCTATTGCAGATTAGGCTATGCAACCCCCTGCACTCCCTATGTTCCAGTTCAGTTTGCTCTAATGTGACTTTAAATAGGAAAATAGCTAGGTCCCTGTTTCTAATTGAAAAAATTAACCTGGTTTATTCTTCATCTATGTCAGTTTGATGCCAGGAAGAGCTCTCACATCCCTTGGAAGCAGTGTGGCAGGAGAGAGCTTAGTTCCTCCCAGGGCTCTGGGGTGCACAGCAGATTCAGCTCTCACCACTGCACACCAAACATTGAGCAAAAGCTTTTTTATTTTGTTTACATGCAACCCTGCTTATGTCTCCTTCCATTCCATTTGTAAGTAGGTGACAGCTGCAAGTTTATTACTATCCTGTCAGATGGAAGAATTCAGTGCTTTCTATTGTCTTCACCGTCTCATCTCATTTATGCCACCTTCCTTGCTCTTGTGATGTTGGTCATTTAGGGTTTCTTTCAAAGGTGACTCTGGAAGCACACCCTCTCCATCAGTTCAAGTATTTTGCTCTCCGTCTTCACAAAACAAAGAGTCTGTGCTTGCTTCATCAGAGAACAGGATGTAACAATTTTCTGTCCACTGTGTGAACCCTCTTTCCTTCGACTGACTACGTATGCAATTTTTTTTTTCGGTAGATTTTTCATTTTATCATTTTAAGATGGTGAAATTTTTTTTAAGAGTTGCATAATCTTTCTATATGCCTCATTTTTGTTAAATGTACAGAAATTTCCAGTATATAAATGAAATTAATTACAGAACATGATTGTGTGAAGCACTTCAGTGCTGATGTGTATCTGACTGGGATACAGAAATTAATGGAGGCCTATGTTATGCGAAAAAAATCACTTTTCATTCTGAATAGCTCAAAGGTCCTACAAGAACATTCAGCAGTGAGAAATGGCGACAATTAGATTTGTTCCATATATCCTGTCTTCTTCAAAACTTGCAGCGTAAGTGAGGGAATACATTTCTTATGCCTTCTTCATCATTGATGACAGTTCTCTTTGCTGGTATTTTAGAGCTTTTTAAGTTGAATACATCTTTTTTTTCCACAAATAAATAGACAGATTCATGAAGCAGTATCTGAACTGACAGTGAGTGTACACCGTATAAAATACCACTGGGCCTCCTGTTTCTGGTGGAATCAAGCTGCTCAGCCATGATTTCTCAGCTCTGAGCTTTGGTAGTGCTATTTATCAAGATAGCTGGTAACTGCTTCCTTTCCCTGATTCTCCTATGAGCGCTGGATTCTGGGAATACCTGATTTCCTGTCTGATGCTTCAGAAATAGCTTTAATGTTAAAAGCATGGTTTGGGTTGAAAATTAGTCCTTTTTTTTTCTGATGTATGTTTTTAAAATTGTCAGGATGGGGACAAGATAAAGTAGAGAGAATAACCTAGAAAAAAATAGTCTTTAAAAACTCCACTTGTGGCAGAAAGAAGTCTGAAATGCCACTCTAGTAAGCAAGTAGATCAATAAATAGTAAAAATAATGTTTAAAAGGTTATAAATAGACTTCAAAGTAAACACCCCATTAAGATGAACGGTACAGTTTGCACTCCTCTTAGAACTATTGATTTGGTCTGGATGCCTGTAGACTCATGAAAATAGCACTGTAGCATCCACATTTTAGGTTTTCTTTCTACCGAGAAATGCTGTCTTTCAAAACAACAAGAAAAAAAAGAGTTTTAAATGGTACAAAACACTTTTCAGAAGATGCTACATGTATTTTCACCTTTGTGTTATTAAATAGTGAGGGGTTTTTCCCGTAAAGAGAATCTGCCATTTTAGTACCTGACCACAAAAATATTAAAATTAAATTGACATGAAAGAAAAAAGGCACTCCTATTTAACAGTATATTCTTGTATTATTAGAGGCCACCTCATGAGCAGTTTTGAGAACATTCCATTGATGACAGGCATTTATAACTTCATTTTAATGTATATAACCCCTTTGTTATTTGTGGTGTGTTACAAGTGGGGTATCAGGATCCATACAATGGATGTCCCTTAAAAAATCGGTTTTTAACAAGGTTGAAACTTTTATTTCATAATTTCATTGAAATGAAACCTTTTTTTTTTGTTTTTTTTGGTCTTATTTGTTTGTTGTTTAATTGAATATTAAGCATGAAGGTGCTACCTGTTGGAAACAGTTCTAGCTGAGCCAGTTTTCCTCCACCAATTAGCCAAATGGTTTTCCTCACCAATTAGCCATTTTCACTGTGGACCTAAAGCTAGGTAAGATGAATCTAGCCGTGCCATTTTGTCACTGCTTACATGTATGCCCCAGATTTCCAAGTTTGTTTTGGTCATCCAGAATCCTCTCTACCAGCAATAAAAATGCATCACTAATAGTAATTTCAAAAAATATATTTCTCACAGAGCACAAACTTCAGGAGTTGATGGTACCTCCTCTATATATTCTAATGAACACTGGAGTTCTTAATGGAGATGAGTTCTTAAGCATCATGACATGTTATCGAGTAAACAATTTTGGTGTGAGACAATCTCTTTTTATAATTGAACCACAGAGGCATTTTATTTATCATTTAAATTGCATATAGGCATAAAGGACAAAGATGTCTTTTATTGACTTTTCAAAAATTTTGAGACTCTCCATAAAGAAGATATGACTGGTGATAACGTCTTATATAATCAAAGCAAGCCAGAGATCCCTTGAACTGGGTAATAGTTACAAGAGATTATGCCAAAATGGAAGTGCGATAAACAATCACCTTCTGAAAACTCCTGATGGTTGCTGATGGCTGTAAGGATGGATATGTCTGTCTTTCACACAGAGCTATATATACTCACAAAATCACTGGAAAATTCTGTAATGTCTCTTGTTCTCAGTGGTTTCCGGAAGTGTACTATTCTCAGGTTTTTCTACCTTACTCTGTCTGTCATATAAGTGGTACCAATCCTAAATTCCATTCTTATTTGATGGTTTTGCATGTCTCTTGGTCTCTCTTTCTAGACTGAATATTAATCTGAACAAGTGTGCCAGTTCTGCCACACAATCCACAAGACTCAAATAAATGGTTGGTCGATTCTTGATGACCTATTCTTTTATTTTTTATTGTTATCATTTTTCTTCTGTATGTGGTTGATTCAGGAGGTGTTACTGAAAGAGATCTCAGACAGAACATTACTATGCTTCTGGTTCATGAATATAAAGTTATTGAAGCCAAAGCAACACTGTCTCATACAGGAGTGGGAGGAAATGCCAATGGACTAGTAGGAACATAAAACCACTCCTTTCTGCTGCTATATAGATAAATTTGATTTAATTGCTATTAATTGGGTGCTTCTATTGGTAGTCGTCCAGCATTCACAAGAATACAGTGATCACTTGAGCACTGACAAAATCTAGTTGGCTGTGATCTTTCTCTCTACTAATTCACAGAACACACGAGCAGCATACACAGTGGGCTTGTGACTGGAGTTGAACTGTTATGATCTACTTCAACTTAAAGATTCATTGTCTTTAAGTGTGGTATTTTGTTGTCACTTCTGTTACAGGATTTTCCTCTGAAAAGTATATCTCAGCACTGAGGAAACATTTAGTTCTTTATAAATTCCACTGTATTTTCCTTTAAATCCAACAATGTTCGGGTTTGTACTGTTTTGAAGTAGATTAAGACAAATTCTAAGACATAATTTTGTCAGCATATTTTATTAAGCTCATTTGCACTATATTTCTTTAATTTATATGTGAGTAAACTTACCATATCTAAAAAAGACTACTTTGTTTTGCAAATCTAATTTAAGCAGTAAAGAGAAATGGTCTTGCCTGATGATATGGAGCATCTTGTTGGCAAAAGAATTGAGGATGTTCCTGTAACAATTAGAGAACTATCTGTAATATATGCATCTTGGTATTTGCCCAGAATTTTGTAGACTGTTAATCATATTGGTTTCATTAGCCCCAAGTATGTTTTTCATTACCAGTTCCTATGAGTTTTAGTGACTCAGTTGTACATCATTAGCATAAAGCAAATGTTTTCATAAGTGAAAGTAGTGCTGGTATGGGAAAATAAGAAATAGGGGTACCATAGCACTTTCAACATACTCAGCAAAAGGAGGCGTGGTTCCTTAGAGAGTTTGCTTTCTTAATCTATTATTTGAATCTCCATTTCTGTTCTAAAACATTCTTTTAAAATTTATACTGCCTTGTTTCATGTTGCAGAGGAATTAGTAGAATCACAGCATGGAATCATTAATAGAACCGTAGAATTTCTGTTCATCTGCTTGGTATAGAATCATAGAATCACAAGTTTGGAAATGACCTACTAGATCATCTTGTGCAACCACCCACACATTACTATTATTACCACAAGCTATTAAACCATACCTCATAGCTCCTCATCCAGACATCTCTTGAACACTTCCAGGGACGGTGACTCCACTACCTCCCTGGGCAGGCCATTCCAGTGCCTGACCACTCTCTGAGAGAAAAAGTTTTTCCTTATGTCCAATCTAAACCTTCTGCAGTACAACTTGTGGCTATTTCCTCAGGTCCTGTTTGTTGCATGGGAGAAGAGGCCAAACTCCTCCTCATCAAAACCTCCCTTCAGGAAGTTGTACAGTGCAACCAGAAGCACTACTGGAGAGAAAGGCACACATTGGCATGAAGGTCTCTGGGGCTGTGGAATTTCCACAGAAAAGCATGGCAAATCTTCCTGGAGGATGAATGAGGAAGAGCATTACAGGGAAGACTCATGACAATCTCCTTCACCTAGGTACTTTGCTTGCAGTTTTCTCAACTTCTGATTATTTTTTAAATCATGCTAATTAGGAAGTACATATGGGGATCATGTAGATGTGAACACTGTGTTCTACTAATGGAACTTCAAGGATGTTGTTTTCTATCTTGTCTAAGAGGCCAAATACAACCAACTTTATATTATATTCAATCTGTAAAAGCATTTGTTCTGAAAACTACAGTCTCCTCACAAAGACAGGTCTCCTGTTAATGGAATAAATTAGTAGAGTTCATCATATCAGCAATGAGAGCAAAAAAAGCCAACAAAATCCTGGCTTTAGATTTTTATTCTGAATGAAACCTGTTGGTTCTTGCCTTTCAGACCCATCCCCTTTTACTTGCTGCTTGTTCCACTGCCATTATGTCTAAATTAATGATGCCTTTGGCAGTCAGACGACTGATCCAGTTGGCTGCAATGTCAGTTTGAAAATACTCATCAGTCCTGCAGCCTCCTCATTTTTTATGACTGACATTAACACAACCATTCAACAGTGTTCATACTCCTGTTCTCTCCACACATTCCGCACCAAAATAAGAGCTTTCACATTCATGTGGTGAATATATAGTCATGCTCAATGAGTATTGGGAGCCCTAACACAAATGAGTGGAGGGAATCCTTGCAGCTGGCTCTGGGAGTCCAGCCTAAAAGTTACACAATCCCTTCTGGAATAATACAGGATACCTTTTTAGAGGGGGAACACTTTTAAGCAAGGAAAGTGACACGATTGCATTTCTAACTACTTGGTTATAGCAAGAAGACATAAAGAAAGTAAAACTGTTCATATCAGAGCCTCTGGTACTTACTCAAAAATGAAAGGATTCATACGTCTTGCACTGCTAAAATGGGAACCTCTCACTCCATCCAGAGTAATGACAATAATCAAGATAGAATCCTGTGAAATTCCATGCAGTTCAGCCTTTCGGTTTGACAGTGAAACATCACTAACTACTCTCTAAGTACAATTTTAAATCTCATTTTACATACATCCATTAATTTGTCTATTTATTTCCTTTGCTTGCTTATGTAAATGTCATGTCAGACAGTGTCAGAAGCTTTATTAACATCAAGAAAAATAGCAAATTATTTTTCCTAAGTCAACAAGGTTTGATACCCACTCTGAGAAGGAAATTAGACTTTTTTTATATGATTTGTTCTTGGCAAATCCATAGTGAATATTCCTCCACTCCTTACCTTTGTGTTGCTTACTAATATTTTGTTTGATTACTCAATGCTTTTTTAGAAATAGAACTTAGTCAAGTGGTCTGTAATTTTTACACACCTTGTATTTTTTAAAGATAGAAAACATTGTTGCCCAAAATCATTTAATTAGCAATTAATTCATCTTTCCCAGGCTCTCAAATTATGAATATAATTTGATCAGGCTTACATGGTCAAAAATCTCTTTTCTGCTCCTTTTCCTTTAGATGTTGAGATCTTACTTGCTGCAGCTGGAATTAGATGTACTAGTTGGTACCTTAAAACTGACGACTTTAATGAAGAATGATGTAGAAAAACTTTTATTGTTCACAAGAAGAAATCTCCTATACTTCAGTGCTGATGTCATAGAGTCATTTTACCCTACATCAAGTGGAAAAATCTTTGGAAATTAACAATTTTTCCCTTCTAAATCCTTTATCATTCATTCTGCAGCGATTTTTTCTTAAGCTTTCTGTATGGCTACACAGTTAACACAGTATTTTCAAGGACACGAAGTTCAAAATTAGTCTCACCATCTCACTTTGTTTTGTAAGTAAGAGAATTTTATCTTTCTTTCCCTGTGAAGAATCCATTAACTATTAAAGCAGTTCCAGAACAACTCCTATCAATAGGATGATATCTAGGTAACTGGTGTAAGGACAGAACAGTGCTGTTCTCTGAACCAGTAAGTCTAAAGCAATTCAATAACACTACAATGATGTAACATATTAAAGAATATGAACATCTTTCTTTGAAGCGTCTACTACTGGTTTATTTTAAATGCATGATTGATGGATTCCTCCAATATGCCAATTCCTTCTACATTATTAACAACAAAATTTCATCAAATATTCTTTTCTTCAGGAGTGTAACAATACTAAACATCCCACAGCAAAAGCAACAAGTCCTCTGACAACCAATTCACAAGGCAAGAAAAATTTGGAGAATAGCAAATGAGACCACCCATGCTTTGCAGTCAGGTTTGTGAGATCTGCAACAACAAAGCATACTTTCTTATTTTAAACCTTTTACTGCCACTGACTGTTGGAATGCAAATCAGGGCTTATACAAGACAAGCTGAAACTAATATGAGAATGAAATGAATTGGTTCGAAGACAATCTTTCCACCTTTACATACCTGATCATTTAGAATGTACTTCAAAATTAGAATTATGCATGTGAACCAAAAGTAGTCTGTTTTAAGTGTCTGAAAGTTTTTCTAACTGCAAAAAATGTCATTGACCTCCTTGATTCACATAAAGGATGTGTGCTTTGTGGGCCTCTGTAAGAAATACTTCTTTTGTAAAGTAAGTATCTTGCTCAAGCTCTCTTGGTCAATTTCCAATTCCTCTATAACTAATCATGCTTTTCAAAATAAGCTGATTTTTGTAAAATCAGAAACCATCCTGAAATAGATTTTCTTGGATAAACAACTGTTGAGAGTAGAAGTGCAGAAGATCTAGCAGCTGTTGAAAAACAGTGCCATGAAAAGTACAACTATGTCAACATAGAAGAAGGTAGGAAGCAGAGAAAGATGAAAATATGGAAATCTTTGAAAATCAAAAGACAAGTGGGAAAGGAATATATTATAAGGTATTTCAGAACAGCTTTTGTATTTCACCCCTAGCAGTGATTTACACTAACCCACTCAGTATACTATTGAAATGGATTAGCAAGGATGGAGGCTGTAACCTCTAGCAGTGCAACAGTAATGAACAATAAGGGGCTTTCTCATCTACTCCACTAAAATAAATTAGAACACCTCCGTCCATACCCATAGGATATTTATAATGAGAAAACATAAGCATGATGGACAAAATAAGAAATGAGGTGCAAAATGAATTAATACCAGCTAAGTATATAAAATCAAAAAGGATATGTATTTGAAATAGGAGGAAATAAAATATCAGATCATCATTTAATAGAGAAGAAAAGCAAGTAACAGACACAAATAAAGATGAAAAGCAAGTAACAGACACAAATAAAGATGAAACGAACTAAAATGTCTATTTTGCTTCAGTCTTTACAAAAAAAATTATATATTAACTGAGAGTAAATGTTAATGCATTTCGTTTAGAAAGAGAATAGTAGGGAGGCCAGAACAAAGTTGTAGATAAAGTAATATTTAGATAACATAAACTTATTTAAGTTAGTGGGTCCTGATGGAGTTCATTACTGAGTTCTTAAAGCATCAGCCAGAGCTGATCTAGGACACTAGACCTACCTTTGACAACTTAAGATGGGTTGGGAACAACTCTAAAGACTGCGGGGCAATAAGCATAGTATCTGTCACTAGAAGGGAGGGTATAGGACCACAGTCAATTCAGTGTCAAAAGCAATATTAGACAAAGAATTATATAATCAATGTATAAGCATCTTGAGGATATTAAGGTGATTAAAACCGCCAACACGGATTTGTCAAGAGTAAATCATGTCAAATCAATCTACCCTCATCTTGCAGGAGAACAACTGCTGTGGTGATGGAGAAAAACACAATATCTGTGATATTGTGATACTCTATGATAAGGGCTTTGAGTTTGTTCTGCATGTCTTGGTGTATAGAAGTAACAAAAACACCAGCTAGATAAAATCACCATCAAATAGATGCAAAACTGACTGGAAAACAAAACAAGCGATCAACTTAAACTGCAAATACCTAAAATGCATTTTCAGCATAGGCATGCTTCAGACAGGATTCTGCACTGAACTGTTCTAGATCCAGTTTGATTCAACATGTTGATTTGGGTGACAATGATGATTGGGTGACAGAACAGAGAATACACTGAAGACATTTGTGGTGACATAATGTTAAACAGATGAGGGAAGACAATATCAGAAACCTAATTGATCTTGATACACTGGATGTCACACTTGATATTCAATAAGGAGAAATGCACAGGACTGCACCAAAAAGAGGCATCAAATACACATAGAATGGAAAACTGAAGAGGCAGCAATTCATCAGTAAGGGACTTACTGTTACAGAAGTTTGCTGAGTGGATATGAGTAGAAGTTGTAGCACTTCTAGAGGTTTTTACATAAGACATATCTAATTCTAGATGAAACTCAGGGGAGAGTTGGAGGTAAGAAATGCAATGCACTGATTCTGTTCCAGTTCCACTCAGTCATGCATCCATAGTGCAACATTTGCTTAACAAACCTTACTCAAAGCACAGTTTAAGGGGAAGTCAACAGACAAAGCAATGAGAAAAACGGTTTTAGAAAAAGGAAAAATAACCTGGAGGAAAAATAAAGCTAAAGAGGAGACACAGCATTCTTTTAATATGTAAAAGCAGGGAGAGCTCTTTGATGGGTAAACAGAGGTGACTGTGGCAGACTACTGGAGGCAGCTAAACTGGCATTAGGTTTGTTGTTCACAATGCTATGCCAGAGCCCTAGAAAGCCAGCCAGGCTGGCTTCTGCTGTTGCTGCTTCCAAGAAGCAGGCTGTAGATAGATTTGGGGCCATTCTGGTGAATCCAGAAGAGGGAATCACACACTAGGATTGGAACAAGTGCTATAAGAAAAATTTTCTACATCTTCTCACTTGTGAATTCAATCTGGTATCATTCTCTCACATGGAAGGTTGACTTTTAGTCTTGCCTGCATTGCTGAGAGGCTTGGAGATGCACTGTAACTGACAATTATAGAAAGTATGAAGATCAGTTTTTGATGTCCACCCAGGGAAAGATAATGAGAATTCAGTATCTTTGCAATGGAACAGGTTTAGCATAGGTATTAGGGGAAAATCCTAAAGAGAAGTCCTGGAAATTATTCCCCAGAACACTACAGAATCCCATCTGCTCGAGGTATAAAAGAGGCATTATGGAAAATATATATCAACATCTATACATAGATGTGTTTTTCTCTGGGATGGAAGAAAAATACTGACCTCCTGAGGACTCTTTCCTCTGATTAATAACATTGCATTATGTCTCCACATTTTAACAGGGAAAACTGAATGTAGCACATTGTGTTGTATGCTGATGCTGATTTTCAGAACCCCTCTTCACTGCTCTGGGTCTTGTAGGATACAGTTCAGTATAATTTTAGCTAGGATTACATAGTGTGTGACATCAGCTCACTGAAATTGTTTCTGGCTTCGCTCTCTGGCATCAGTGAGCAAGTGCTAAGTCATACATCTGTTTGAACGCAATCACATTATTATCTTCTGACAGAGAACATAATCAACTAATTTCGGCCCTGGTATAAATGCATAACCATTTATTATAAATGGATAACCATTCTCTGTCACTCCCTGAAGAAGCCTCCTTGTCTCCATTACCACCATATAGGAAAATTAAAACTCCTCAATTTATGTGCTCCAAATTAGTTAAAATAATTTAAAGTAGATGGAGTTAACCGCTTGGAACTTATTTCTCTATAACTAAGCTATTAGTAATCATTCCTAGGGCTCTTTATAATCAATGCTGGATTGTTTCTCAGTGAATACGCACATCTCCTTGCTATTACTTCAGTGGAGTAATACTGAGTTAAACCAACTGAGGATTTGGCCCGAAATATCTCAAGGGTACTTCCTTTTAATTCAGCAATAATTACACCCTGGGCTAATATACTAAAAGATCTTTGGCCTTTGAATAAATGAAAGAATACCAACATGGACCTCAGAATCAATTTATTCAGCAAAGAGAAAAATTATTATTTCACAAACAGGAAGCAACCTCAATTTATTATAATAAACTTCATTGTGTATATAAAAAGGAAAGAAAAAAAAATAGAGGAGAAGAACAAGTAGGAAGATAATTTTTAATATTATTTTCTATGGTTCTTATCTCCCTAGTTTCTGATAACCCAAACCAAAAGTATAAACAAGAGGTGCACACACTTCTGTGCATGCATACAGAGATTAAATGAATCCCAGATCCATCATCTACTAAAGAAAGACCTCACAGAATTATTGCAAATGCTACCAAGGGGTGAGAAGCAACATATGTTCTGTCGTCCATGGGAAGGATTATATCTAAGTCTAGATTAATGATATCCAGAGAACACATCTTCCACCCTTTCAGTGAACTAATAGAGAAGCTAAACTTGTGGTCTCAAGCCTAGAGACCTGAAGAAGGAGATTACAGCAGCTCTTCTGTTCTAAACTTCTCAAGCAAGAGTTGTTTCATCACTCTTTCACATATGTCTCTTGCACAAAGAACTGCTTTGTCAGGAAGAGCAAGCAGAGAAATATAATATAGTCCTTGTTGTTCATTTACTTGAACCAAATTAATTCTGCTGACTATTACAGAGACATATAATTTTAGGGTTTACACAGAGAGAAAACCAGGTTCTGTCAAGATCAGAAGAAAAGTTTCAGTATTATTCTTTAAATATTATATTATTCTTTATTATTCTTAATACAAATTTTATGTATATGAATTCTCACAAGACATTAAATCATGCTGTTGAACAGAACTGAGTGCTGGATTTATGCATGAACTGTAAGAGTTTGAAATATTTTGGGAGAATGCATTTGTAGGCATTTTTGAAAAAGAATGTGTTGTGAACATTTTGCCTTATAAACTTGATAGATTTGTAATTTTATATCCTACTATGTATTTAGGTAAAAATAGACTGTTCCAGATGATTTTTTATTTTTTCACTTTTTTTTTTTTTTAATTTAGAGAAATCTGGGTAATGATAGAGAAGAGGACAGATGAATCCTGCAAATATTGAAATCAAAGAACCAATGTGTATGAAATGTTCTGAAGCATAAACACAGTATTTTGCAAAACATAAAGGAACGGAATGTCAGATGTATGCTTTATTGTGTAAACTTGCTTCTCCAAGACTTTGTGTGTTTTCCTACACCAGTTTTGTCTAAGCAGACACATAAACACAGAGAAAAAAATCTGCATGCTTATGCAGACCCAGACTCAGGTTTTCATTTCAAATAATGGTAGGTGTGACCAGTTGCATTCTTTGAGTGTTTATCCATTACAGAAATATTCTCACTATATTTACCACTCATACCATGAGAAGGCAATACTGTTAATTATGTTTAATTTATATATAATTTAAGCATAGTTCAGTCTTCCCATGAGCAAACACTGCGTCATTTTGTCCATGCCTTTTTATTTAATAAACATTTTAGAAAAGCCTTGAATGGTTCTTGTAAATCAATATGTAAGGGAAGAATGCTCTGAACAAAATAGACAATGCTTCATAATAAGCTTTTACATAGCAGTATTGTCCTCTTGATGTACCCAGTGACACTGACTTCCTGCAGTGAATTCAAGATAATTTTACCTGCTATGGAATGGTAAGATTTCTACATTTGTCTCAAATATGGATTAAAATAAAAAGTCACTACAATTAAAATTGTGGAGAACACAATTTTGAAAATTAGATGGCATCCAGAACTCAATTAATATGGAGTCTCGCTTTAAATCTTCTGGTGCTTTGGCAGGGACAAAAATGAGTTGAAGTCCTAAGAAATGCTGTACATAGTCCTACTGACCCTACAATATCATAAGCAGTACTAAGACTGAGGGAGATATTTTGATGAAATTTGTATTGCAGTGGTAAATTAAATGAGGAAACCATACGATTTGCTCTTTTACTGATTTTCTCTTCATCAAGCTTACCACCATGTTTGTAGATCCAAGCGATATTATGAAAATCTCAAGTTTAGCTTTTTGTAAAGGATTTTGTAGCTTTGCTGGAGGGAAATACTTGAACAGGAAGTGAGTCTCTTCCAAGTCTGGATTCTCAACTGAAAGCTACTGTTCTGGAAGCATCACTTATGCATGTAATGGACATTTACTCTTCCAATGAGAAATAAGGTTCTTTATCCAGACACTCAAAGAATCTGGTTGTAACATAACGATCAACTCTTCTTAACTGAGTGTATGACTTCCTTCCTTCCTTCCTTCCTTCCTTCCTTCCTTCCTTCCTTCCTTCCTTCCTTCCTTCCTTCCTTCCGAGTTCCTTCCTTCCGAGTTCCTTCCTTCCGAGTTCCTTCCTTCCTTCCGAGTTCCTTCCTTCCGAGTTCCTTCCTTTCTTCCTTCCCACAGTTCACCTCAGCTGTAGGTATTGAGAGTATTTGCCTAGACAAAACACAAAGCCTTCCAGACTGTGGCAGCATCTAACATGAGGCTCTTCATTAAACTGAAGAACCTGCCTCTGTTCTAAAAAAATTATTTGAGCTGCAGGCAATTTGCAGATCATATATAGCCTTAGAGAACATTTGTCTTGACTAGAAGTGGTGGCTGGTGACGTTGACTTTCCAAACCACCTCAATTCTCCATGCTCAGTTTGGACTCTGATTTGGAAACCATGCAGTCCAGACTAGTTTACCTCTGATTTCTGTTTGTTTGGTTTTTTCTACTGTCAAAAAACAAAATGCTTTTGCAAGTCAGGGGGACATTACCATGCTATGGTAAAGATGATAAAGTTTCTTATAGAAAATAGAAAATATTAGACACACTAAATACAGAGTTTGCTGTCTTTTTTTTTTTTACTTTATACATCAAATTTTGTATGGTTTTACTCAAGCTGGTTTAATCCTGATTTTTCTGTTGTGCTGTTGTACTTCAAAGGTACCTTACAGAATGTTATGGAAGTTACAGAATGAAGCTGGTGCAAATAATACAGGGATCTGACCATTCGAATGTGATTTTCAAACCTTGCATTATCAGACTGTAGGAATCTAGAAAACGTTGTCAACATTGTTCCAGAAAAACCCAGCAGGCAGCTCCTCAAGAAAAGAAAACACACCAAAAATAAACCTGAGTATTTCCTATGGAAGCAGTACAGAATGACATGAGTATTTCACCTTATTTTAAAAGCTCTTTAGAGTATATGACATTTACAATTTTTCTATTACAAACAAGTAGAGCTCTGCACTGAGATAGTCTCATTGGGCAACAGTGAACTGGAAAATATAGCTAGTTCTAATCCATTTCTAATAGTCTTATGTTGGCCTCAAGGCATAATTGAAATTCTAATATATAAGCCTGTAGCAGCTGCTAAATTTGAATTTATGTATTAACTATTTGGAGGAATTAGTTAATTAACTTTAACATTGTTATAGTCTCTTTAAGAGTGTTTCAAAATAACTGACTGTGATTAATAGACCATGATAAGAATTTTGATCAGCTGTGATCTAATGTTCCTTGGTTTGAAAAGGAAGAATTTATTATACATTAAAATTTTGTTTGAATTATTTAATTGTAGATTTCAATCTTGTCTGAAAATGCAATCTTCATCCATTCAGTGTCATAAGAAGTTAGTTTCCTCTACCCAAACACTTACAAGCCTTGCCTTCACTTCCCTTCTTTTTACCATTATTTCTTTTAATTTCATGTAGTTTTAATGACTGATTGTTTTCAACAGTTTCTTAGAGTTTCAGTCAGCAATATTTCATTCTGGAATAAAAGCTAATGATCCATAAATTCTTAATGTTATATTTTTATAGCCAGTAAATTAGTCTTAAATGGGTTCAGTAAGTTCTGTGATGTATGTCATTAATTGTTAATGGTGTTTTAACTAGATGATTGTTGTAAAAGGTTGTTTATCATTGCCACTTGTGGGTAACTGTTCCTTGCGATCTGTTCCGCTTGGTACTGCTGAACTTACATCATCTACCATTGTATGCAGCAAAGAGATCAGGAGACTGTGAAGCATAGTTTAAATACCGAATTCAAACATGTCCAGGGGATAATGAACCTATCGATCATCAGACTTTATAAGATCAAATTACTTGTCATTTTTCAAACAGAAGCAGGTGTGTATCATATCATATGAACAACAAAACTATTTACTATCTAATAACTTTCATATCATGGCATTATCTTTTGCGCTCCTGGTACAGTGAGTTGACTGTATCCTGATGCATAACACAGAGGTTCTGAAAATAAAATAATTTTGTAGAAAGTAATTGGCTTATTTCTCATTTCATTAAAAAACAAAGAGGTCATAGTCAAAGCATCTTATTTTATTATTCTCCACACAAAATGCTTCATGAAGTTTGAAATCTTCAGTTTAAAAGTAAATGCTGTTTCACTTTACTTTTGTAAGTAAAGAAATAAAAAAAATCTTAAGACCTTGTTATTTCAGTTGACTTGAATGAGAAGCATACAAAAAAAAAGAAACCTTTCTGATTTTGTGTCCTTGTTCTACAGATGCTAAGATCTGCCATACCTTTTTGTTGTTTGTAAGTCAGAGTTCAAAGTCTTTGTATTAAAATGAATTCAGGTAGTGTCATGTAATTTAGTTTGAGCAATATTATATCTTAACTTGAATAAACAGGCATTAAAACAGTAGAGGCTAGCCTTGATCCAACAAAAGTTTTAAAGTATGTGCTTAATCTTAGGCATATATTTAAAGAGAGGCTATGAGAAGGAAAGAGACAGACTCTTCAGTAGGGTCAGTTGTGAGAGGACAAGGGGAAATGCTTTCAAACTGAGAGAGAGGACATTTAGGTAGGATATAAGAGACATTTTTTTATAGTAAGGGTGGCAAGGCACTGGAACAGGTTGCCCAGAGGATGCCTCATCCCTGGAGACATTCAAGGTCAGGTTGGAGGAGCTGTTCATTGCAGGACAGTCGGACTAGATGACCTCTAAAGGTTCCTTCCAACTAAAATTAGCCTATGATATCCTAGCATTCTTTGCGCATGGCACAGATAAGTTATAAAGCAGTCCTACCTAAGAAGTAAAAATATCCCAGCTTAGATGCAAGCCAATTTAGGCATTAAACTACTTAAAGATTATGCTATCCAATGAGATAGTTATCTGAGTAGCAATTGAAACTTGGATAGTCCTTAGTAGTTTATCTTTAAGACATGGAGGTAGTATTACCTTAATGACATGCAGTAGAGCATAAGTTCCTCAAGTCCTATGGAAAGTGAGCTCTTCAATACACAAGAAAAGGCAGTAGGAGTGAATTTTGTCTCCTCTTCAGTCTTGAATCCGTAAGTAATATTATGATTTTACAGGCTGTTTCCACCAAATTAATTGTCACGTAAATAGGTATCTTTGGTAAGGTCATATGTAACTATAAAAATAAGAATACAAAGTCATATTTGAATAAAGATAGGAGGCAGAAGTATCCAGATGCAATGCCTTTGTTTGTGATTCCAAATCTATTTCAGGGTTTCCCTCTTTCCTGTAAACATACATGCTCTTTTGTCCTAGATCTCAGGGTGGTCTTGCCATAAATAAATTTTGCTCATGCTATACATCAAAGTGTTTTACCCATCTTATAGGCTGCTGTACCTGCTTCATTCCACAGTTCTTTTCTTTCCCTTAATAATGTGCTGCAACTGCTTTCCAGCCCTGCAAAACTAAGTAAGCCTGCCAGAAACACAGTCCTGAAAGGAGTCATCAGAGTTTGTCAGTAGCTCACAAAAAGAATAGCGACAAGTTTTGTGCCCTGGAATACAGTCTCCTCAAACACAGGCCGGATGCACTATCCTTATCAAAGCAGTGCTAGTGAGTTTGGCTTGCTTCACTACAACCACCTGCTAAACATGCCTTGCCTACTCAAAACTATAACTTGTGTCTCCCAACAATACCCTTTTCATCACTGTCCTTTTCTCCCCACATTTTGAAGACTATCCCATATTCCCATGTTCTACAGCCTCGCTTCAAAAATCAAGTAGGCTTGAATTTGGGAGTGCAATGATCAGAAACTTCTACTCTTACAGCCACAGTTGATATCCATCCTGCTTTTCCTCTTGAAAAGGGGTTTGAAACTTTTCTTTCCAAAAGAGAAGAAACACATTCTTTATTGACAATGTGAAGCCAAAAGATGCCGTCATTACCATAACAATGTGATAAACAGTAGTGGTTATAGCATACATGCAAAAAAGTGCCAAGAACCAATCTTCCTGAAGAAAACCATACCATGCAATTACAGGTAACTCTAGAGTGAATTCAGGGGCTGGTAGGAGTTCTGCCTAGTTTTCTGGTTGAAGTAGCTTCTTTGTACACAGAAAATTAAATATTCACTGAGAAGGACTGTGTGCATGAACACAACATTCCAGAAGGTAAAAGATTTGATTTCTAATCCCTATTCATATATGCTCTTTACAGGTGGTCTTAGATTTTACCTGCAGCTAACTAAATAAGGAGAATCAGCTGCCTGGAATTTAAATTGCTCAAAAACAATCTTTATCCACTGTGTCAGGAAGTCACATTCAGTCTTATTGCTTCTGTCCAGCCAAGGTCTTCCATGCACGGAATAACCTCAACAAACTGAACAGTAAAACAAACAGCCACACCTCACTGGGCTAATGAATGCATCCCACAGAGACAACTGAATTTTGAGCGCTTCAGGTAGAGGAGAGAACTGACTGATCTCACATGCTAGGTCAAGCTCTCAAACTACTCAGGTACTGAGTACCACCACCTCTTTCTTTAACACCAGTAGTGTTTCATGTGGAGCCAACACTAACTCTGAGATTGTCTACCAGCCCGTAATATATTGTGTGAATGAGTGAAAATGTGTACAGTGAATAAAGCTTAAGTGTAAGAGAGGTGACAGCCTTCTCACTTTTGGGTGCCCAAAGCCACTGAATTGTAGGGAAAATTTGTAGTAGGGAAAGTTTGTAACTGAGAGGTTAGTGGATTTTTGGTCTTTTTGATTACACTGAGCAGGAATTTAAGGATCATAAATTTGAGTATCATATGTTACATTTTACAATACGTTCCTTAGCCAGGTCTACAAAGGCATTTAGACATTCCAAAAGTTTAAATAAAATTCCTAACAGTCTTTGACAAGTTTGATTTCTTTTGCGGATCCTCCTACAAATTGTCTTCTTCCCATTTTCATGTCATGTTCCTCATCATCTGCATCATCTTTAACAAGCTGTGAATTAAAACGAGGAATTAGGTGCTACCCAGGTACCATTGTGAAAGACTCACTTGTCTTGTGTATGCAAACTGTCAACAGATCTACCTCTGTTACTGTTCATGAGGATAAACAAAATGCCTTTGTATTGTGTTGACCCACTGTTAAATCCATGAAATAAAAACAAACTTTTTCTTTGAGGAATAAAGAAAATGAACACTTTCTGAAACTCTCAGCCTGCAATAGCATGTGAAGCTCCAGTTTTTTAGGATCTGAACTAGCAATAGTTTCATTTGCCATTATATTAAATGTTATAGCAGTGTCAGCTAAATTTTCCCTGTGTACTAGAAGTGATACATAAATATCACTTATCTGAGTCTCATTATGAAATGTCTTAAAGAACTTCAAAGGGTCTTCCGCTTATTGAAATGGACTCATTACAGAAATGGTGTTAAACTCCCTTGGAGTGAGAGTTCCTTTGAATATCTAAGACGTTATTCATAAAATCTGTTATTTCACCATACACAAACCTCTAGAAATAAATCACTGATTATTTCAGCTCAAAACTAGTTGTTACTGCTCCTTTTTCTCTATTCGCCATATTTCTCTAAATAGTTATGTATTTTGTTTGCAATATTTTGATTAATATCAACCCTAAGCCACTACATTTTCTACATTTTTTTAATAAAGATTAATTTGATGAGTATTCAGTGGGTGCTCTTTTGTAATGTTCAGTCATTGTCCTACAGGGATTTTTGAAAAAAACTAGATTTTGCAAATACCAATGAACTTCAATGACAATAGATTACATAACATAGGCCATTTGAGAATTCTAGCTTTAATTATGCCTGCAGTCACTGTTGAAATATCTTGTGCATAACAGCACACACACACATACGCACACACACACACACACACAAAACCAATGAGAATAATTAAAAAATGAGAAGAATTGAAAATTTAATTCTTATATGTGATACTGTGGATGGGCTGAGGGTGATGATAGTTTATGTCAGCAAAAGGCCCTTGGTTAGTACTTGTCTTCAGGACTGCAAAAGAAGGTTTTTCCTTCAACATTTTCTATCTTATCCTTTTTCTCTTTCTCTTTATTACAGTCCATGCTTTCGTACTGAACCAGATCCTTAGAATATAGTCAGTAGGAAGGTTCACCTCTACAGGGATTTTTCACTTATGAAGATGTTTTGTCTGCACCCATTAAATGTTTAAAACTGGCAGAAATGTCTTTACAGGGAAGGCCATAATAGATTCAGGCCCCTATAGAGCTGACAGAGACCTCATTATCAAAGGAGGCAGAGTTAGAGAACACACTAAATAAAATGCGACTCAATTTAGCACACAAACAGCTGAGATAAACATCTGATGAGATGTTTCTGAGCCCTGTGATTCCATGATTTGTTGAGACAGACTGGTTGTCATGTCAAGAATGTGAATGAATGCAAACTTCTCATAAATACTGACTTTAAACGATATTTGGTTTCACTGGCTATTGCTTCCCTTTTACACAGGTGACTATTAACACTGCTCTTGACCTCCTCTGTTCCCCATGGAGATTCTGCTCAGGAAGTCACTGATGTTTCCCCATGCTGAGAAGGAGGGAGGAAGTGCACTTTTCCTAAGCTCTGTGGGCAGTGAGGAGGAAAGAGAGACAAAGAGTCCTCTGGGAGCATAAAAAATATCTAGAATGGTCCAGCTCCTTTTAATCACTGAGTAAAAATGACCTAAAAATGACCTTAATGATAATCTATCTCCAAAAAAAAACAATAAAGAATTGGGGGAAGCAACATCCCTTGGATAAACTCTTCCCCCTTACAAAGGCTGAAGGGTAGAATTTGAAGATATGAGCAGTGATGGTAAAGGTGGCAGCTTTCCAATATTAATGTTGACAGTCTATCCTGAAAAGCTGACCTTTTTAAACAAGTACTGAATCTTTTCTCTTTCTGTATGACAGTATTTCACCGCTTTTGTGGAAACAGTTCCCTAACAGGCTTTCTCTTTGCTGTCTATTACACATCAAGTGCTAGGTTTGGTTTCTAATAGTTCCTTTTCATCTAGCTGCCTATTGCTGACTGTGGAAAGTGTAGGTTTGGCTCCACTGATGGCTCTCTGTAATGGCTGTGATTACACCCTCTGCATCTTCTTCACAGTGCCAGCCTTTCAACTGAACAGCACATTATGCCTGGATAGGACTCAAAGAGCAGCTTAATATCAGGGTTCTCTGGAACTGTAATAACTGGTTCAAGATCGAACAGATAAAACCGCATCAATATTTCTGCATGGCCCATGAAGTAAAACATATCAATCCCGCAAATGTCTTTCTGTGAGTTGAAGCTGTATTTTAGGATAGCTCAAGGGAAGAGGGATGAGAATAAACCAGTGTCATCTGAACATCCAGAGGATGGTGAGCACAGAGTGACCTGCCACCTGCGGCTTGTGTCGGGGGTGTGAGCTCTTCACATCAGATCGAACAGATCGCTTTGCAAGTCATAATTCTCAGGCATGAGAAAGTGTGATTTTGCAAAATATCTCATACTGGATGAACCCAGTTATTTCCAGAGACTCTACTGAAAGGTTTCTGTAAGCACAATCAGGATAGTGACTTCACAGTGGGGCCTGGGGAAAGGCTGAACGTGAGAGACAAGCTGCTTGTAAGTTTTTAAATATAAATGTACTGTTCAGTTTTGTAGTTCTGGAGAGTTAAGAGAGCAGATCCAAATCACAAAATATAGAAGAAAATAAAATGGCATTTTTTCATTTTCTATCTAACATTTAGACTTTACATATTGATTTTTTTTTTTAATATATATAAGTAAACTTTAAAAAGAGATTTTTTATGTTCAGAATAGGGCGAAAAACAAAAATAAAAAAGGTGTAGAGTCTGTAGGGTTAAATGTTTGAGGAGTGGCTGATGTCCCTAAGTGTGATGAGCACAGAGCAGAGGAGCTGAGGCCTGCTGGCGGCTGCAGCTCTCACAGGGAGCGGAGGGGCAGCGCTGAGCTCTGCTCTGTGTGACAGCGACAGGGCCCGAGGGAACGGCATGGAGCTGTCAGGGGAGGGGCAGCTGGGGGTTAGGGACAGTGCTTCACCACAGGGCACTGGGCACGGCCCTGAGTGCAGAAGTTCAAGGAGCATTTGGACAGCGCTCTCAGACACAGGCTTTGAATTTTGGGTGGTGCTTTGTAGAGTCAGGAGTTGTGTTCTGAGATCCTTATGGGTATCTTCCAACTTGGGATATTCCAAGATTCGTTCCATGATTCTCTGACTTCTTTAACTTGACTTCAACTGTTGTATTTTCTTGATTCATAACTGGGAAATAGCTTTAAAAAACGCCACATTGTTCAAGGACTTCTCATGAACAAAGAAAGAATGATGACAGGGCTGGGACATTTTTCTCACATCGGTCTTTTAGACCACGTTGTCCACAGAACTGCCTCCTGCAGGCTGTGTCTCCATCAGAAAAGGATGTGGATGAGTACAAACAGGTGTCTGGAAGGTAAAGCAATTGGTGCTGAGAACCAGTTCTCACAGCATACATTCAGTAGTTTTGTGTGTGTATTTGCATTTTCACTTCTAGACTTGCTCCCATCTGTGTGTTTGTGGTTAAATATCATTAGGTGCACATCTGGAGTGTGTCTTCCAGTCTAGTTTCATCTGAAAGTAATCCAGTTTGCTTAGTCTGAGACTTGCACAATGCAAAATAAAGTGCAAAAGGGAGATCTATGTGGTAAGACACTCCTGCTCTGGATTGAAATATGAACACAGATTCAACATTCAGGAAGCTATTCTCTGAACAGCTTGAATTTGCAAAGTGCTGATGTAGTCTGTGGGACATTGGATTTTATTTAGATAGCTAAGTTCATAGGTTCATCAGAATGACTCTGTTCTTAGCCTTCTTCTACAAAACAGTTCATTGGAATGGATTTTATAAAATACCAAGCATATCTGTGGGGAAAGAGGATTTTTGACATTTATTCTGCAAAGCTGCAGGTGTTGTATAGGTACCCCTTCAATGCATACATTTTTTCTAAGTTTCCACTTGCCTCCAAAGAACGAATCATAGCATTCCATTCCAAATTTTAACTCTTCTTACATCTTTGCAAGGGTAGAACAATGCTGAAATAACTACTGGTGTGTGGAACCACAGAGGAGCACAGTGATTGTTCAGCAGAGCCCATGTTATCCATTTGCCTTTACACCTGCCACCAGCAGACTAACAATCTGAGAACAGATGGAGAGAACTGCTCAAGTTGTGCTCCTCCCAGGCTGCTCTCCTCTCTCAGGTTTGCTATCTCACTGAGGCAGTCACTTAGTCTAACTGCTATCAGAGAGATCAGAAGTGACAAGCAGAAATTTCCAAGTGGGTTTAAGCAGAACTGGCTTTGAACTTTCATTTTTCTTCTTCTCCCTTTTTTTTTTTTTCTTTTTGAAGGGAATCTGGCAACCTTACAGGAACTGAAGCCTGAGAAGTAGTGTGTTAGTGAAAGTATTCCCACGAAAACATGTCAGTGTTATGTATCTAGTTTCCAGAACTCCAGTGCCTCCCTTTGCGTCCACCTTCAGCAATGCAATCATTCAAATAAGCTGAAATCAATCATATAATGAGTCCCACCATATGATAGTTATCATTGAAGAGAATGAATAAATCATTGTGCCTTTGACAGGGTATTTATGCCATAAATTGACCTAGGAAGTGGCATAGCAACACTTTGATAGCTATGGTTGTGATAGTGTCAATTTAGGAATGAATGTATCTTTGTACTTGTACCAGTTCAAATCCTGCAACTTGTTGAAACTAAATCTGTGCAGGAAAAAAATCCTGCAGCTAATAGAGACGCTGGAAACAAAACCGAGTGCTGTCAGGAGAGAATGCAGAGGACGCCTGATATGTCACCCCTCCTGCCAGAAGGAAACATACCTGGGAGCAACAGGAAATTGATAAGCTCCTTTCTCTTCAGTGACAGAGCAAAGCCTGCAGGTCTGAACGGAGAGAGAGCAATCACCAGTATTCACCTTTCAGCACTGAGCCACACACTGTAGCAAGGAGTGCTCTCAAACTGATCACATCCATTTTTTGGGTGTTTCTCCATTTCTTGCTGTTATCTGTTCATACACAGCAGGTTTCTCATCTATAATTAATATTTTCATAAATAATGTAGTCAAAAAAGCGTAGATTTGTGGTAAATGAACAAGTATGTCCTTTCTGGCCAATATTATCTAAACCTGACTATTATGAAGGGTTAGAAGCAAGGTTTATTTGCTCAGAATAAACCGAAATTTAAACAGAACCTAGCTCCCTATTGCTTAGGATTTGGGTGGTTTTTTACATCTACCACCTGCAAGCTTTGTGTCCTGAACATTATGCTATTGAAAACATCAAACATTGAGTGACATCAGTCATGCAAAGTGATATTCTTACTATAAATGCTAAACACATTATTTTTAGGAGTGCAATACAGGTGTGAATAAAGTATTATATTTTCAGGGCTTTTGGAAACTATGGGCAGGATAAGTATTTGTGAGGAATAAGGGAAACAGCAGATTAAAAAGAGAAACTATGTATTTATAACCTACCTACTAAAGTGTGTGCTCAAAATCTTACACTTCGTGCATATCTAAAGAGAAATAAAATATAAGGTATATTAAAATAGGAGTTAAAATATAAAATGTAAATAAATAAATATGAAAAGAGGTGTATGTATATATACATATTCATATATGTATATATACATACATATATATTTTCTTTCTCTGAATGTTTAATGCCTCTCTGGAACCTCCTAATGAACTGTAATAATTTTGTGTACAAATGTCTATACTTGGTACTCTAGATATGATTCAAAGAAGTCATGTGACATACTTAGATATTGTTATTCCCATTTATCAAATAATTACGCTGAGGCATAGGGGTAGATAATAACATTGAACATCTATGTTTTAGCATGGGGTTTAAAAAATACCTTCAAATCCATCAAATCCAGTCCCTTGACCTTCATAGATAAGAACATTGGAGATTGGATTTCATGAACTGTTCTGTTCCTATCTGGAAAGTAGTTGGGATGTTTTGCCCACACAGGTCCTTTGGAAGATTGTTCCCAAGCCCTACAACTCTGACATTTGCAAGTGTTTTTTAATTTCCACTCTTAAGTGTATTCCTAGCTAATTTACAGTCTTTTATTCTTATGTCAATATTACTCTTTAGTTAAATGCTTTTTCTCTTTTCTGATTTTCTTTTGACATATCAGCGGAGCACAGTAATTCCCTCCCTCAACCTTTGTTTTTCTTGGCTAAACAAACAGAGTTCTTCATCTTGTCTTGCAAAACAGGCTATCCTTTCCTTTGATTACTGTAGAAAAACTTCTCTGTAACTACTAAAACTTGAATCCACTTCATTTTAACACAGTTTCATCACAGAAGCTTCTTGTTCAACAGCATTCCAGTTTCCATTACTACTGGAAACACATAGCCTAACAGCTAGAGTAATATATGTTTCTTTTCTTTGCTGCATCGTAATAGTAACTTAGAGTCTTTATGTACTACCCTCCCTTCTGCATCCTACCTTCTATCTGGATGGTATTCCACCTTTTATGTTTTTAGCAGGTAAGGTTCCTCTCTGTACAGCTAATTACTTCTGGTAATTAGTAGATATTGTGTACATAGTCTTACACTATTCCCACTGAATTTTGTCTCACTTGTAGGAATTAATCTAATCTATCCCGGAAACTATTGTGTAAACTTCTTTCCTTTCACTGGCTCTGCAAACCTTTGTGTCAGTAAACGTGAATAACTTGCCCCTCTTCATCAAAGAGAATACTGAACAAGCAATTGCTAGGTCTACTTTGATAAGTCTGCCCAAAGTTTCTCTTCAGCCTGATACTTCTGAGTGGGTTAGGCTCAACATATTTTCTTAGTTAGGTACTCTTGTCAAAGCAGGGCAGTACATTAGGCACTGTTTTTGAATTTTGTCTCCCTTTGCCTTATCATCAAGCTTTTCTTGAAAGACTTTCTTGAAAACCATAGTGAAAATTCAAACTATTCTTCAAAGGGTTTCCCACATGTCTTCTGTTGAACCATACTTCAGTCTGCAGTACAGAAAAAGTTCTTGACCTCTCTCATCTATGTGACTGTCTTAGGAGTAACTTCTTCTCGGTTTTCATCTTTCCTTGATTTAATGGCTAGAGCTAATGTCAGGTCTTAATTTCCTGGCTACCAGATTTGTTATTTCTAATGTTCAAAACCTTACCTACGCAGCTGATAAATAAGTGCATAGAGAGACTGTAGCTAATCTGCTGATAGTAGTTTGTACCCTCAGTAGCATGACCTTCTTTGTGATCAGACTGGATGCTTATCTTTTGTCCACAAATGAACTAATTGGATTGTTCGACTTCTTAGTCTGAACTGGCTTTCTAGTTGAGTATATTTGAGTGAATTTGAGTCTTTGTGTCATTTGCAGATCTGTCAGACTTCAAAAAAATAAAAACAAAAAAACCCTACAAACTTCTGATTTTGAACTTTCCCAGCTTTCCCATACTGCAGATATACTGTGATCAAATCCATGGTGTCTGCTGCTTTAGTATCCATTTCTGAGTGAAGAACAAAAGGAACCAGTTTATAACTGGGATGAATCACAAATTCCAGGAGGTCTTATTTTTCCTGGGTTTCATACAAACACTATAGAGTTGTTCATTAAAATTAACTGAACTTCCTTGTACATCAGTATCAAAAGATCAGAGAATTCTAGTCTTACCAATGTGACTCCCATCTACGAGAAGGGTTGTAAGGACAATCCAAGGAACTACAGGCCTGTTAGTCTGACCTCAGTGCCAGGGAAGGTTATGGAGCAGATTGTCTTGAGGGAGATCATGTGGCATATGCAGGACACCTGGGGAATCAAGGCTAGCCAGTATGGGTTCATGAAGGGAAGGTCCTGTTTGACCAACCTGATCTCCTTCTATGATCTAGTGTCCCATCTGGTGGATGAGGGAAAGGCTGTTGATGTCTACCTAGACTTCAGCAAAGCCTTTGGCACTGTTTCCCACAGTATTCTCCTGCAGAAGCTGGCAGCCTGTGGCTTGGACAGGTACACTCTTTGTTGGGTAAGGAACTAGCTGGAGGGACAGACCCAGAGAGTGGTGGTCAATGGAGTTAAACCCATCTGTTGACTGGTGTTTCCCAAGGCTCAGTACTAGGGCCTGTCTTTTTCAATATCTTTACTGATGACCTGGATGATGGCATTGAGTGCACCCTCAGTAAGTTTGAAGACGACACCAAATTGGCTGGAAGTGCTGATCTGCCTGAGGGTAGTGAGGCCTCCAGTGGGATCTGGACAGGCTGGATCACTGGGCTGAGGCCAATGGGATGAGGTTCAAGAAGACCAAGAGCTGGGTCCCTCACTTTGGCCATAACAACATCAGGCAACACTACAGGCTTGGGGCAGAGTGGCTGGAAGATTGTGTAGAGGAAACAGACCTGGGGATATTGGTCTATGCTTGCCTGAACATGAGCCAGCAGTGAGCCCAGGTGGCCAATGGCATTCTGTCTTGTATCAGAAATAGTTTTGCCAGCAGGAGTAGGGAAGTAACTGTCTCCGTACTCAACACTGGTGAGGCTGCACCTTGAGTACTTTGTTTTGGGCCTCTCACTGAAAGAAAGACATCAAAGAGTGGAACATGTCCAGATAAGGGAAACAAAGCTGGTGAGGGGTCTAGAGCACAGGCCCTATGATGAATGGCTGCGGGAGCTGGGATTGTTCAGTCTGGAGAACAGAAGTCTGAGATCTTATTGCTCTCTATAACTACCTGAAGGGAGGTTGTAGTGAACTCGAGGTCAGCTTCTTAACTCTTGTAACTGGTGATAGGACTAGAGGGAATGGCTTCAAGTTGCACCAGGGGAGATTTAGACTTGATGCTAGGAAGTACTTCCCCAGAAGAGTGGTTAGGCATTGGAATGAGCTACCCAGGGAGGTGGTGAAGTCACCAACCCTGGAGGTATTTAAAGAACGTTTAGACATTTTTTTGATGGACCTGGTTTAGAGAGAACTACTGGTGATATGTGGATGGTTGGATGAAATGATCTTGTAGGTCTTTTCCAACCTTGGTGATTCTATGATTCTGTTTCTGGTGTTAAACTGCTGCTGACTCGACAATTTATCTGAATTCTAACTGGTATTTGACATAAGAGAACACCTGCAGATTTTCAGACTTTTTCTAAAGCATTCTGTCTTCAGAATCTTATCAAATTTCTATTTCTTCTTCTGCTTTTAATTTATCTGTAACAAACTTCACTTATTTCCATCTAATGCTGTACCCATTCAGCCTGGACAGTTAGCCATAAACTAGTCAGTGCCAATTAGCCACATGCAGCCAACAGTATCTCTTTATAGTCTCTGGTCACCACTTCTGGTTTGGGTATCCATCACAGGCTAATTCAAGCCCATCCACTTTCTCTAGCCTCTTTATGATGCTTCCTGTTTATCTGAGCTGCTGGGAGCACCAGCACAGGTCCTGTTGTTGCACAACAGAATTCATGAATGCACAGTAGTAAAGATACAAAATGAGTGATGAAAACTGAAAAACCAGGGCTTCTGGATGACTTAATCTTCTCATTAACAATGGGAAGGCAGTGAGAGACAGCGACGTTTACCATGGAGATAAAACATCTTCACCTCTAAATCCAAAGATAAGTTGTTTGCTGGTATTGCCTTTTCTGGACCTGCTGAGAATCAGCATGGTCATTGGCTTTTGTCAGAGCAGTTCTGATGGAGCCCTAACTTGTGTTCTAATTGCCCTGACCTCATCAAGGCAGAGGAAAAAACAAAGCAGACATGGTCTGGTGAAGCACTCTTTTGTGTTGTAGACAAGCCTAGCACCCACATTTTGACTCCTTTGATTTTATCATAAAAAGAAATCATGAGGCAGTGGTAAGAAGGATTTGAATCACTGGCTTCTTGGTTGAAGCACTTTCTTCCATGCAGAGAAAGTGTCAAATGCACACAGGCCAGAATCCTATCATTTTATACCCAGCAGCCTTCAGAAAACAATTAAGATTCAAGTCCTACAGACTCCAATCACTTCTTGTCTAACTTCAATTCTATGCCAGAGTAATTTCACTGAAATCAGATGAATTACTTCAGTATTATGCAGCATGAGTAACTCCTTCACTTTAAATGGAATTACACTGCCATGAAAGCAGTGTAACGTGGGTGACATGAATCAGGCCTCATGTTTGCTGTGGCCTTGAATGCACTACTGTTGAGAGGACCTTTGGAGCAGGGCCCAAAGAGCTCACAAAGGGAACTCCTGCTGTTATCCCAGCCCATAGGCAGCTCCCTGAACAAAGGCCAATTATCTGAGCTTTGTGTGAAGGGGGTAGGGGACATGCACCAATATTCATAAATTAAGCAAGCCTGGTGTTTAGTAAAGTGAAGGGCTTCGTTACAATTAAAGTCTGTCTTCATTCCTTCTGTGAATCTTAATTTCCTTTTCTTTTGATATTTGTTAGTTTTCATCTGCATGCTATGATTTACTTCACAAATGAGATGAAATATCTTTATTCTTCTTCTACAAATATGGAAACCAAAGCATAAAGTAGTGAAATGACTTGCCCAAGAGAATAGTCCTGAGGTCAATGGCTACCTAAGATAGGGCTTTGACCACATGCTGCCTCCTATTAACAATTCTGCACACTTCTTCAAGTGGTATGAAATAAAAAGAATGGAAATTAGAGTTTTTCAAAGGCTTTCTTGAACTCCACCTTAAAAAATGCAGCTTTTTTTTTGTTTTTGTTGTTTTTATAAAAGAATGTGTAGCCATAATATTTCCAAACCACTTAATCGTGCTTTAAATCTATATGTTAGAATGTAAAGTATTCAGTCAGAGAATTATAAAATATTTAAGATCATTTGTTTTGTATGAAAAGGCCAATTAAAGATGGAAAAAAATTCAGTAGGAATTTTGATAATGTCATTATATACAGTATAATAACAAGATCATTATAAGTTGTAAATATCATGTCATTATCCATTGTAATTATCTGATTACATTCACTTACATTAACTTTGTAATTAGATGTAATTTCACACTTATCAAGTAAAATCATTTTTAACATGCATGGAAGTACAGCTCTGTCTTTCAGTGTGCCCTGAAAACAGGAGGGGGGAGAAGTTCTGAGCAAGAGGTCCAAATGCAGGACAGCGAGACCCTGTTTCTATGTAAGATCAAGAAAAAAAAAGAAAGAAATTAAAAAAAAAAGAAAAATTTTATCTAATTATCTTTAGCCAGGAGGGTGGGAACCTTAAGAACTAACTCAAGGAAAGCAGAGGTAAAGGGAAATATGAAACTTAAGCAAAAGAGAAATTACAGTAAAGCAGAGAAGTCATTTTAACATGGAGCTAAGACTACATTGAATCATCTAGTGGAAAAAAAGAAATTACTTATGAATGTATTATTTATAGAATGCAAAACTGTATTTAAAGGAATAATGCCAGCTTTCCTTTAGTCCTAAATTTCCCTTATACTTTGCCTTTTCTGACAAGCATTTCTGATTGATTTTCTATTTTCCTGGGGGTACATCATCAATATATCAAAAGCTCCAGAGTTCAGACAGTGGTTGGACAGGTACAATGGTACAGACACTAAAAACATCCATATTGAGTGAGCCTATGGGACCCTCAGACCTAGCACCCTGCTTCCAACAGCCAGTTGTCTTCCTGAACCTCTTTTAAGTGATGCTTTTCTATTTTCTTTCTCTCAGAGACCGATGAAGTAACCAAGACCACCTCATATCCTCCTCCTGGTCCCAGTCAATCAGTTTTCAAGACATCAGCAGGAGGAATGTAGAGGAAAACATTACTGGGAGCTAAAGCACCCATTTTTGTTCCATTTTCCAACCGTGTTTCTGGGAGGGTCAAGACATGTCATCAGCTTGCTGGGAGTTGTCAGAGCACTTGACATCCCTTCTGCTTCCTCAGTCACACATTTTTGATCCTGTGGCTTTCAATTCCCTTCCCTTTTCTCATCTGTCTTTCATTCTGTTTTCTCCTTGTGTTCTTTTTCTCGTAGTCCTTTCTTTCAACAACCAAGTAAAGCTTTAGGAAGAAGCACAGGGCCCATCATCTCACTCTTCTCAGAAATCACAGGCTCAGGGAGAGTCAGAAGAGTCATACTCAAATGTATTTCCCTCTGAAAAATTATTATCCTTATCTTGTACAATTCTTGAAGTCAAGAAGCATTTGCATAACCACATCTTCTGGCAGTGCTTTACTGCTTGGAAATGATTTCCCTTCTTGCTTAATATGAACTTATTCTCTGACCTAGCTGACTCTTCCTAGTTTTTGTACATAGAGAAACAGAGAATAAGCATTTTCTGTTCAGTTTCTGTGTTCTACTTAGGATCTCTAAACCTCTTCAATCACCTCTTTTTAAGAAACAGAGCTTTTAGTCTATTTAACCACTCCTTGTACAGAACCATGCTTCTGTCACCTTTGCCCATCTTCTCTCATTCTTCCTTCATCCTATAAGATCCCTTAGGAAAGACGTTTTTCACTGCTTGTACATCTCAGTAAGGAAGTTCTGTTTCTTCATCTGGCTTCCCTATTCATTTCTCAGTCCTTCACCTCCTGCGTTTTGTCTTTCAAGAAAAGTACTGGATTGGAGCATTGTGAGAGACAGTAATATAGTTTTATCTCAGCCATGATGAGCAAGACTCATCAAATCTAAACATTTTGCAGATGTCAGAGTCTTAGTGAAAGACCACAGTCCCCCCTCTGCTTCCTAGGTGGAACCTCAGGAACTTGAGGCAACCCAGATGCTCTGACATCTGTACACAGCAGACCTGCCCCTTTTATCCAAGCAGTCCAAGGAAACTGTCTAAACACTGACCAAATCCTTTATTACAGTGAGATAATTTCTTAAATAATCTTTGTTGGAAGAACTGTGGCAAAATGGTTCATCTCTGAAGCTAACACTTTGCAACAGTATTAAAAATACTGTCCATTCAAAAATGTAATCTTTGAATAATAAATTCTCTTCATTTAGAGAAACATCTTTGCTTAAGCAAACCACGTGGGAATTTGCCATGTGTTGACTGTTTTTCAAAGTTAGAAGGTGAGGAGATTCAGGTTGCCTACAAGGAGACCTGGAGAGAACCTAAGATACGGCCTGATCCTTACTATCACCCAAGGACATCTTTCCCTCCATCTCTGCACCTTATCCTTTACTCTCAGTGATTTTATAAGCACTAATTCTTCCTTGTCTACAGATCCCACTTGAGCCAAAGGTGAGTGAATCTGTTGTAGATGATGCAGGTAGAGACTCGTTATACCTCAGGAAATGAAATCTCTTTATAACATTATAGTCCAAAGCAATTATGCTGAGCATTAAACTTAGATATCTGAATTGTCTCACTGAAGTCAGTAACACAACAAAATTGCTAAAGCACACACTTCAGTGGTTTGGTAGAACAAGCCTACAGCCTATACAGGCTGATGATATCAGCTAACATGCCAATTTTGGAAAAATATGCCACAACACTGGTCTAGGAGTTTTTTCATTATTTTTTCAAATGAAATTGAAATGCGTTGATTGATTATATGAATTACTTTCCTCTCCTTGCTTTAGATTACACATACTTGTTTTTTTTTTTCTCTCTCACCTCACATTTTCCTTTCTCTTGATGTCAAAGACAGCATCAGAGTAGACAGAACATGACCAAGATTTCACTAAATGATATTTCTGAAGCATAGCAGGTGCAGATGAGGAAAATGATCAGCCAATTTTTAAGAAGTCAGATGGCATTGTGCAGCAAACAGAAGGCAAAATACTGATTTCAAAACACAAAATCAGGTCCTTTTATTTATGTACAATGCACCAATTCGCAGCATTTGAAATGGCTGCTACAGAAATGCATATATTTCATCATAGTTTAATTTTCCAAGGGCTGCAATACCTAAATCAAGAGAGCTGTGAACATGACATATGCATTGACTCATTTCAGAAGAGTCACCTGGAGAGTTTTTACATAGAGGATATCAAAGATGCAGTTTACATTATCCAGTGAGAAATTTTATCATGAACTTTATTTTTGGAGTATTATCTCTATCTGTACCAAAAACAAAAAAAAATTAAATTAAAAAAAAAAAAAAAAAAAAAAAAAAAAAAAAAATTTTAAATATATATATATTTATATATATAAATAACATAGTACGTTATATCACAAGCATTTTTTTCATATCTTGTCCTTACTAGACTTCCCTGCCTTCCTGTGAAATTAATAAAGTACAGAGAAATGTGGTATCAATGAGATATATAAAAAACAGGTATGCTAAAATGACAGTGCCGTTAACAGTGGAACATCAAGCTTGTAGCTCCTCAAGGTCCTATAACATAGGTGTTTTACAGAAATCTCACATTTTAAGAATTGCCAGTGAGATCACTCAAAGATCTAAAATTTTCACACAAGTCTTTGCTTTTCAGTTCTTACAAGACAGCACACTATTTACCAGTTAACTATTTTGAAAGTTTTTTGACTAAGTGGCTGACTTTTAAAAAGTGAACCTAGCCCTACATTGCTCCACAATGCTGTGGGTGTGAAGAAATCCAACTTAGCTGTGTATACACATGTGGTAGAATTCTAATTAACTCCTAAAAACATTAACTCTGGTAGAAGAAACGATGATAATTGGACCAAGAGAGCTACAAGTCCTAAAATGCTGCTGTAGTTTGGGAAGTTGTAATTTTGTCTAAATAGCTGTAAGATTCACTGCCACGACAAGGTACAATTATAACAACTGAATATTAGCAAGGAGATCATGCCATAGCAATGTCAATGGCAAACCTGCTGCTGTCCTCAATGGACTCAGGGCACCACACAGGATTTCATAACTTGCTTCTTCTACTTATGATGGATTTTTTTGAAATAAGATAATTAGTCAGGTTTCTCTCCTGGTGATAATTCCCAGTGTTAAGATAATTTTAATCCAAGCAAGGATATGTCTTCTGCTAATTAATTATCATGGTTAAAGTGGTGCTGCAGTGCTTGACAGAGCTGCAAGCAGCATCAGTCAGACCTCTATACACCAAACAACATCTCTTGAAATGACTTGGCACAAAATAAAAGGGAACTCTGCAAAGTGTCCAATCTTCCACATCCCTCAGGCAGCTCCTGGTAGCTGAACCTGAGTTCAACATCAGCCAGATCTGCTCCAGCATTGCCATCTCTGCCAGCTCCACAGCCTTCATCTGTGCATTGCCTCTGAAAAACATTTCCCCAGAACACGGCATTTTTTCACCATGAAACCTTGGAGATAGAGTTCATTCCTCTTAGAGATAAACTAGTTACCAATGGCATCACTGTGAACCCTATCATGCATAGCTGCAGACTTACTGTTCCACTTATACTTAATATTACAATTGTTCCTTCCCACTCAAAGTAGGTGTATTAAGGTAATACTGTAGAAGTTTGAGGAAAAGGGAGAGAAAACTGGATTGTTGCAACAAATAATCCCAGTGACAATGGTGTCACTGTTCAGCAGACCACATACACATGTAAGTACTTAAAATCTGGCCTTGTGGCAAAATCTTGATGACGGAAGGTCTCCAATACTGATCTAAGTATATTTTTCTTCTCATTCATTGAGTTGTTTTTTTTTTGTTTATGTGTTTGGGTTTTGTTTGTTTCTGATTATTGTTATTGTTGTTGTTGTTGTTGTTTCTTCTTTTACTTTTAGTGAACCAAGTAAGACTCCTTTTTGTTTTCCTGTCTCTATGAATTGTTTCTCTCCATCACTTGGTAGGCCCCAAAGAGACTAGGAGACTTGACAGTTTTACTGCCAGTTTTCTTCCATAGCTCCAAGCAAGGTTTCCTCTAGTGTTTACTGTTCCAATCCCAAGAAGAACTGTTCAAGGATAAGTAATGTGGGAGTCAGGCATGTTTCTACCTGTCAGTCCCATGAGCTTCTTGGCAGCCACAGTCCCTGGCAAGATGAGAGATTATTGCATTCACAGGGAAAACATACAAAAGGCGACATCCAGCAGAGCATTCACTTTCTTAACTTTCAAAAAGAAACTGGCAGAGAGCCTTCTGCCTCAGGAAACTGTTCCAAATCCTCATCTGAAGATTTAAATACTGGCAAGCTTAAAATAAATTAGATACAGTGTGCACATTCACATGCACACTTAGGTACGTCTTCACTCAGAAATATGAGAACACTTTTAACAAAAATGTTGCTTTTCATTTCATTCTGGCACTTCTAACAGGCCAGTTCAGGCATCAGATCCCTTTGACTATGTATTGTGTCAGGAGCACAAATTAAATCTTAGCAGAGAAGGGCCAGTATCCAGAATAGGAATCGTGGGATCAAAACCATATTGCTTCAGTTTGTACCAAGTCCAAGGATGTTCTCTCATGCAGGCATAACTTTTATAGAGTTTCTCTTCTTTCTCGAGGGTTAAGAATTTGTCAGATCTGGACAGGAAACAGAAGAAACTTCCTCTTTGAGGAAGAAGAAGCCAACTGTCTTCCATTCCCACTAGGAATTTCTAAATTGACTCAGCATCAACAGCTTCTAGAATTATCATATGCCTTCTGATTCAAAGCAGTTTTATTGTAGTCTATATACTTGGAGTCATGAGATTGCTTGAGAATCTCATTTTATATGATAGTAAGAAAGAAGAATGAATAGAAATCCAAGAAAGAAAAAGTAACATTCAAAAAGAACAATTTTAGCCTAATAACATTACTTTCCTTCTCTGAAGTCCTCCGGAGCTTACAATCTAATTTCAGCTGCAGTTAATTTGGATCAGTAGCAAATTTTGGTTACCTTTTGTCAGCAAGATACTGTCATAAGGTTGGCAGTACTAGAAAGAGAGTCGCAGACTTTGCCTTACTGAAAGGAAACTGGGATAAAGACAAGCAGATATGGAATACAGCTGTCCTGTTTCCAGGAGGAAAATCTTATTTTCCCCTTTTTTTCAGATGTTTGATGTACAAAGCAGACAAATTAAGGGGAAAGGAAAAAATGAAAAAGCACTATATGCACAGTATTTTTCACTTGTAGTGAACTGAAGAATATCAGTAACACATATTTAAAATGCATTCTATTTTCTGAAAGTTGTGGTAGAAGCAAACAAATTCTTACAGACCTATCTTCTTCTGTTTCTGTTTAAAAATGAATAATATTGGCATTTTCTCCTTCAACAGTGCAATCTTTTTCATATTTTAGAGACATGTCAACAAGCAGAAGCTGCACTTAAACATTTTATCATTCAGCACAATGACATAACTGGTGCTAGATTCATTTGTCATTACCCTAAAAAATGCGTGTACATTTGAGTTTACAAATATGTGTACCAGTACTTCCCATGTGCTACCTAAAATGACACATACTACACTTTTTAGTATTAAAAAGGTAAATACACACTTCAGCTTGAAGAAAATTGCTAAGTTGGTTACAGTCCTTTCCCCTCTTCTCTGTTCTTTCCTATTTTTTTTTTATATGAAAAATATGAAATCTTTAAAATTCTACATTTTTACTGTGGGAAAAGACCAAATGAGAACCAAAGCAAAACCAATAAGCTTTGCTGGAGAAAAGAAAGAATAAAGCATAGGATCATCAATTTGAAATTAAGAACTGTAAGTTTTTATGTAATGTCTATTCATCTTTAGAGGTCTGTTTCCCGTTGTAAATTCCAGGAGCTGTCTAAATATCATGTGGGTAGATGTTGGAATTTTTTTTATTTTTTTTTGAGAATTGCAGTTTCATAGACAGATATTGCTTTCTGTCCATTATAGTTGCTTCTTGGCCCCACAGAGAAGTGCACATATAACAAATTAGTAGACATGACTTTATGATTAAAACAGATTTGTTTAGATTTACAACATATTTGTGCTTTGTCAGCATAAAATACTCATGAAATGGATACAACATCCTCTCAAGTGAAGATTACCCTGAAAGTGGCTTGTGGATGCCAAGTATAAGTGAGAATTTATTAAAGGAGGAGAAAGTCTGGATTTTTCCACAGAAAAAGGTAATTCTGTTATGAATTAAAGGGGGAACTGACCCAGCACTGTCAAATGACAGTTCAGGGATGGTTCCTGAGTAGAAAGTTGTCTGCCACCTAAACAATTACAGGACTGTAAAGGTGATGTTGGAAGTGATAACTCTATTGCACCAGTTCAAGGAGGCATTCCCAGAGGAAGCACAAGAACCACTCAAAAGGTGAAAAACAGCTCAGCATGGAGGTTCTTCACCCAAACTGGTTTTGGATATGCCTTCCTGAACAAGGTGCAGTTCCTACTGACTCCAACAGGAGCAGTGACTGTGCAGCAGGCACGTATTATGTGTAAGGGATAGGAAAGAAAGGTGGACAAAAGAGAAAAAATGTCCTTTGGGAAACCGTCCTTCAAGTGTCTGCAGCACCTAGGGAAAATAGCATGAAACTGATGATTAGCAGAACCAGTTATTGATGGAGAAAAATATACCGCTTTATTTTTGTCCTCACTGTCCAGAATAACTGTGTTAGCAACACAATTGAAGGATTCAGGTGAGACCTGCTGCTCTGTCCCTAGAATGTGGATGGATAAATTCCAGTGCAAGTAGGGCTTGGTAGGAAGAGGTTTACTTGTCAAAAGTGAGAAGTGGATTACATCTGCAGACTTTGTACATGTGAGAGAAAGAGCTAACTTGTGTGCCCAATGTGTGTGCTTGTATGTTCAAGGCAGCAGCAGGGGATGGAGCATCACAATGCTTGCTGACGTATGATGGCTGGGAAGCAGTGGTACAGAAGTTGAGAAATCACTTGTCACAAGGATAAAAGCCTAATACACTGCTTTGGGTGAGACGCAGCCTGACAAACAATCTCCTGTGACTGACACATTTGAACTACTAATACACTCTCCATAAATGCCTTTTTTCTTTTTTTAATTTTTTTTTGACAGCTAGCAGTCACTTCTTCTTTCTCATAGTATTTCTGCTTGCTCATGCTGAGATTTATGCCTTAATAGCTATCAGATTCCTTGATAAGGGATACTGGGGGGGAGAACAGTTCTTTTCAATAATGGCTCCATGCCACAACTTTAGGAGAAAAACTAAAAAAGAATGAGAAAGCATTACTATTCCCTGGTATGTCTCTCTTTAACTTTGTTTTTTTTTTTCCCCAAATGTCATACAGTCTGCTGGCCAGCAGGAACTTCATTTGTAACTGTCAATTTAACAGTTCATTTATTTCATTGAAGCAGTGAGACACAACAGGGGTGTGGTAACCATGAAATAATCACACCTCTGGGGTCTTACAAGGCAAGGAGAAACAGCCAGTTCTCTCTAATCCCACAGGGATGTGATTAGTGCTCCTGATAACTACAGCTGAGGAGGTTATGAGATAAATTGTTCATTTCGTTTTCTAGAGAAAGAATTAAATTAAAGTGAAATGTTTAACTAGTCTCATTTGAGTTCTGTAATTCTTTTTGATTATAGATATATGTGATAATGAATACTGATCCATATACTTTTGTCTGATTTAAAATATTTGACAGATAATTGGACAAACATTTGGATCTAGAATTTTACTACTTGTAGCTGGTATAGCATATAGCTGTCTGCCTGTCTATAGGCCCTATAGGTAGGAATACATCATCATGATATTCTAGAGCTCCTCTGAGTATTCTGTCCTTACACACATATCTGTACGAATTAACTAGATCCCAGCAGCAAAGACACTGACATTTTCTTAGCAGTTGTAAGTAACCTCGGTGTTTCATTAAAGGCTTGTGTTATATCTGTGTCTGCTATGAAAAATCCATTCATCTCTTATATGAAGCATTCACTAGAAAGTGTGTAATAGGTATTTGACAGGCAGACAACTGTATCACAGAGAATAGAAATTACAGAATTAATGATCTTGTCCATTAGGTTATATTGCTCATATCCCTTTTCTAGTGTTGTTCTCTGTAGTGTACATTGTCCTGTCGAGCTTTAAAAGATTCGCTGAAGAGCACCAATTTATTTTTAAAGTGAAGTATTTTTAAAGAACAATTTTTATGATTGTTCTGAAGACTACAGCAGTATTCTTTGATCACTGGCACTGGGATATGAAAGAGCCCATGTCGACGTTGTGTCAATTGTTCCTCTTCTTGCTTCTTTCTCCTCCTGAAGTTCTGACTGAAGTAATGATGTTACTTGTGAGATCCACTTCTCTATTTTTATCAGCAGGCAGTGCCCTGCGGTGTCTGAAGATGCTGTACAGGTATGAGTACCAGTATCAATCATAGTACAGGTACCTTGAGGTCTCCTGAGGATAAGGGTGGTGTATTCGGGTTGACAAAGGGGACTGTAATGTAAAACTGACAACAACAAAAGGTATCTATTTCATGTGTATAATGATCTTTTACAACTAATCAAGCTTCCATTATTGTGTGTTGCTCAGTTGGCTCATGGTGGACCTGCTTGACAGGTAGTTTGAAGTGTCTTGTTGAAGAGCTGAGATGTGGAGGTATGCAGGCAGAGCTTCTTCAGTGTTCAAAATCTGCATAACTTGTAGAAGTGTCATACAGGTTTGCTGTCTCTGTGGAATGGCACAAGTACCCCCGGTCAGACAAGTCTGTGTTTCTGACTCCTCAGGCTGAGCTTCTGTGAGCATCCTCAGATGGGGATAGGGAAAAAGATAGTAAAATTCCCTCAGCTTTTGTGGCATTTTCATTTGTCAAAGTCTGATCTGATACCCTTCAAATCTTTTTAGTTAGTTCTTCTGAACACTGCTCACCCACCTTGGGAAGGGAAAAGCATGAACTGCATACTCTTAGACCTTCTTGAACACTTTCACTAGATTTTCCTGCTCTTCCCTTTTTCTTTATAACATGAGCAGCGTGAGAGTATGGATAATGATATACTTTGCTGAGATTTATTTTATAACGTACAAAATGCCATATGAAGCGTCATGGACCTAATTCAAATTTTATTCTTATTCTACAGAACAACATAAAATAGCGCAAAATCAGAGTTCTAGGTAAAAAAAAGTAAAAAAAAAAAGAAAAGAGGGATGGAGATAGCTGAGACATCTCCCAGTCAACTCTATTTTAAATGTGAGAGATCTGATATCTGATTTGTCTGATGGTGATGGGGGTAATCTCAAGGAAAAAAAAGAAAAAACAAAAAAACCAAGACAAAACAATTGTTCAAAATTTATTTTAATGTCATTATTCACCATATATGAGGTTATTTGCTGTCAAGATTATCTGAAATTATGGCTGTTAGTTCAAATAACTGCTCACATTTTCTTCCATGCTAAAAGCAGTTTGATCTGGTGGGTGCTTTCAGAGATCCCAGGATGTGTATTTCATGGCTTCAAACAGATGGTGCCCTGATACACACCATCTCACTACAGTTCCAGTCCAGACCTTGGTCTTCTTCTAAACGAGGTTGTCAGTTTATGGGATGGAAGTTTTAAAACTCCATGGAGGAATTTCATGCATGCCATTCACAACTGCTTTTCAGTGGATATCCCAGGACCATACTGCTCCTCTGAGTCTGGTTTTCTTCCCACTCAGATCGGAGGTGGTGCTGCCTCATCATGTAGCAGTGATACTGCTGAAATGTGAGACAAAGCCAGGCTTTTCTGAGTCACCTGAAATGTTAGAATGGAAGGGTATACAAAATATGTAGATACTCCTTTGAATGTCGTTTTAGTGTTTATTAGAGTTTTTCTTTCACAGTAGCCCTTTGAGGCTGAACCTTACCAGAAGAACATTCCCCTGTTCTGTAACAATGATGCAAATCCCAGCAGCACTATTTCTGCAAGAGGTAATGCTTTAGAGCAATTCTGGTGTATTTCTGTTACTAAGGTAGGTTTGGGAGAACCAACACTCAGATACCTGGGGCACATTGCAAAAATTAAAAGACTTCTTAAAAAATTATTCTTCTTTCAGAATGAAAGAGAATTATAACCCTTTTGTCCTAATGATAGGGAAAGGGTTTTAAATTCCTGAGTGTTCCCTCCCTCTAGCCCCAAATTTTTTGTAGCTGTGGCACTGAATGAAGTCCCATTAATTTTAATGATATATCAGGACTGGGTAGAAGAATAGCATACCATATATCAAAAGCTACACATTTGGAAATAACATAGCTTTTCAAGAAGCCACCAACGGGTTAAATGGTGACCTGACCAATTTGCTATGGTTCATTTGGTCTATGCTAATTGTTTTAAATGCTCACTTTGTGGCATATTCTTTATTGTGCTGATGGGAAGTGGGGCATAATTCTTTAGAGCAGGGACTCAAGGATACATTTATATTGCAAAGTCTTTCTCAGAAAAGTACAGGCACACCTCAATAGCACTATGTAAATCGTAATTAAGCTTCATCATTTATCCAGTTGAAAGAAACACGTGAAACAAACACTTTTCAAAACCTTTTGCTTTGCTTGTTTGATTTTTCAGTGTCACACTTTTTCCTTTGTTCCTCTCAAATGCTTCAAGTTTCTTTCCCACTACCAGGCTTTTGTGTCTGCCAGTCTGGTGGGTGGCATTTTTTTGTCCTTTCAGATCTTGACCTGGTAGTCATTGTTCTGCCTTTTATCTTCATCTTTTTTCCTCTTTTTATCTATTTATTTTTTTGTTTATTATTAATCTAGTCAGCCTTGATATTAGTTTTTTCAAAGCAACTATCCATTACACTGTCAGCAAAGCAAGCTGCCTTACTGTAGGCCAAGTGTCAACAGAAGGTGAGGCAGAAAATCAGCCACAATCTAAAGCTAATTACCCTGCCTAGAAGTTAATTAAATACTTGTTAGGAGCAGCAGGGTAGATCCTAATTAAACTTGTCTAATAACAGTATGCTGACATACTCTGACACTGGGAATTCCTACAGGGTTTAAATAATTGTACAAAGGGCAATAATACCTGTCACATCATGGTGTGCAGGCAAATCCTGAAGATGCACATTTCCCAGTATTTTCTGTACTAATTTGCCACATATTGTGCACTTCACATGTGTTTAATTTACACAGGTTTTAATTTTGGTGCCCTGGATGTTTCTAAATGACTTTGCTGTCTGTGATCTAAGTGTAAACCACTGCAAAGAGAGATGGCTATTAGCATTATTTTGTATTATTTAATACAGTAATCCTAATAAAACCACGAGGACAGTTGTACCCTAAGTATCATCTAAGTAAAGCTGTGGCCTTTACAGTAGTGATTCTGCCTGGAACCAAAGAAGAAGGAAGACCTGGCATACCTCGGCACCCTTCACACATTCTCTAAGGGCCAAATCCTGCACTGAACTACAGACTGGGAATGTCTGAATTGAATTGTTAATTCACAAGAGTGCAACTGACAAAGATTTTCACCTCAACTGCCATGCATGTCTGAAACCCAACATCTTTTTAAACTAGTTAGATCTTCATTTATAGTCAAAGCAAAAGGAAGAGGGAACTGCTAATCGCTGTACCTGCCATTTGTACTGAAAGGGGGAAAAGAGGTAAGGTGAAATGCAGGAGAAAGGGATGATGACAGAGGAGGATCTTTCTGTTCTGGTTATTTCTAGCATTCTGAGGGGAGGAAATACTTTTTTTTTCCCCAGAGAGGAAAACACAAATTGCCATCATTTAAAATAAATGAAGACTCCCCACAAACCACAGCAGGGCTTTTGTCGAGTTGTTTTTAAGGGATTCTTCTATGCCAGCAGTTTCAATGCTGGTTAAAAAACTGACATTTGACCAGGTTCTGTTTTTCAACTGATGAGTTGTCACACTGTCTTGCTTGAGGGTTAATCCCCCATTGTGTTGTCTATGCAACTGCAAAGAACAACATCAATAACAAATATGCAATTGCTGATAAAGCTTGTCTCTTCTAGAAAACCCCCAAGAGGCTTTGTTGAATGTTGATGGTTGTTTACTGCAGCAAAATGCTGGATGTCAATTTTACAAAAGTGATGTTTTGAAACTTTTCCTTCTCTCCTAGTAAATCAGTTAGATTTTTCCCTATTCTTTTACAGCCCTCGATTCATTTCACTTTTTGATAAGAGGGGTTTAGGTTTTTTGGTGGTGAATGGTGATGGATACTCAAAAGTAGATTTGATGTTCCTGTCATTTAGACCAGACTTGAAATGCCTTGTCGGTGAAACTAATGAAATGAAGTGTTGTGACGTGAAACTAATCAGACAGGAGACAACTTTAGTGGGGAGATGTGAGAGACCTGAAAAATTTAAGCCAATCATAACACTGCTGTTTTGCACCCTTTCCCTGAACTGCAAGGATTAATAGAAAGATGTAAGTGCTCTGATCTTTTCTGGCAAGAGTGTTGAAGAAATAATCAATTAACCTTGGGAGATCAAATTGACAGAGCTTAAATGTAAAGTTGTTTAAAATGACAGATTATCTAGGCAGATTAATACATCTGTTGCAATACTAAAAGGAAAATGAAAGTATTTTTCCAAACTTTTTATTTCTGAACTGGTTTAAGATTATTTCCTCAGGAGTCAACTCTGCCTTTTTCAGTGTGTACTTTTACACATTAAAACAAAACGAGGTTTGATGTACTCCATGAAGAGACTGCCAGTTTTTCTGTCTTCCTTCTTGGAGTGGGAGGGCTATTATAAAAAATAGCTAATAGTAACAACATGCCTTAAGCTTTTTACTTTTGTTTATTTGACAATTTGCTTATTTGAATTTCTGTCTAATGTCGTGGTTTTGGTTGATTTACGTGCTGTCTAAATCATCTGCTGCATCATGTATGGGGTAAGAATTACTGTATTTTTCTTTTGTCTTTTAATATACAAAGAATGTGAAATATGTGACAATGTCAATTATTTTTATCAGATGCAAAAAAGCTAGTCAGATATTCTTTAAACAATCATTTTAACTTCATTTGATTTTAAGACCTAGGAATTTTATTTTTATTATAATGCTTTAAGCTGTGTTAATCAGTTTGATAAACTCTCTACTATTATGTCGCACCGTAATAAGATGAGGGCAATACAATGTTCTACCAGCACTAGGCTGTAACTTCAGGCCTGCTGCTGCAAACTTTAGCTGCCATACAGAAAAAGAGGTAAACATATGCTTAATGTAAGCATATAAGAAATGGTATTGCCTGTATACTTAAGGGTAAGTACACGCACACAAGCTTAAGTAATTTAAAGAGAATTTGTAAATATCCTCATTGATTACACTGATATAGATCTACAGTTATGAGAATTGCACAGATCTTACCATGTTATATCAGTTGTTTGGCTAAATTGGAAAACTAATTATGTTTCTTCTCCTCATTCATTCATACTTTCATTCATTAGTTTCTGCTACTTATTCTTTCTTCATTTATTTATAATGTTGCAGCAGTTTATATCAGATGCGGAAGTGTAATTTCCCAACAAACTAGAGCTAAGCCTGTCTTTTAGAAGCTAAACAGACTAAACAGAAAGTACGAATTCATTTAAGTCAATAAAGAAACATTTGAACACAAAGATATATAGGATTAAATGTGAAAACATAATGTGTGAACAAGCTCAGGATGATCGCACTCATCCCGTTACAGTTTGCTAGCAACTACATCAGTTTCAAAAATGGTCATCCCTAACTCTTCCTCCACCAGCACTGGAGCTTACATAGCCTTAGTGGAATAAAATAACACACTCACGCACCCCAGCCTCAGGCAAACCAAGACAAGCTAGTTGTGGTGAGCCAACTTAGTTGTCTTTGTCTGGAGCAGGGCAGGGAACATCCACAGAGCTCTTCTCCAAAGCTGTATTTCAGCTGACAGTGGCAAGCTGTTGCATGTACTGATGTGACCAGACACTTCACTTGCATCCAAAAGGGACATCTGTCCATGCTCTCCTTCTCTTCCTTGAATATTTACCTTTCCACACCATAAAGCTGTCAGACTAATAGGTAAGCTAGGACGGGAAGCAGAGGAGGCTCTTCTTGGGACCAGCACCCATGACAAGGGACAAAGGGACTGGAGAATATCTAGTATCAAAAACAGTGTGTGAAGAAGGGGTTAGTTATGAAGCAGGTGATTGTGGAAATTAGACTTGGAAGTACTGAGAGGAAAAGTCGTTTGAAAGACCTTGAGCTTTTACACATAGGCAGAAGTGCTAGAAACTGTCAGAGAAGGGATTGCTTTTATTGACAGTGAGTCGTGGAAAGGGATGATTACATGTCACAGAAGCCACAAATAAACTATTGGTCAGTCACTGATTAAGGATACTCAACTCTCAGTCAAATTCTTTCTTAATATATTTATCAGTAAGCATGCCTTTTCTCAAGACTACGACAGTGAATCAAACATTGCACTTTTCAAAGCCTATCAAGTAGCAGGAATTCTTTACAATGTAGTCTGGACAGAGCAATTCATGCCAGCAGAAAATTACCAGCTGTCTTAAAGACTGTAAGAAATCTGCCTTCAAGGAGAAAATGTGTTGGTAGCAAATGACATTTCTCCTGAAAGATAGACCTAAAAGTTCATATGAAAACTAAAATCTTCATTATGAGATTTGTTTATAGTGGAGTCCTAGAGGTACTCATCTTATCCTGCATTTCAAAAACAAAACATAAAATCTTTACTGCTAATGTAGCAGACAGATCCAAGGTCAGTGCAGTTGCAAGTAATGATGAAAAAAAATCACTGAATTTTACTGTTCAATTAGCTGCAAGTAAAAGTCACATTCTTCATGACACTTCAGTGTGAAATTAGACTGGAAATAACAAATTCAGGTCCTACTAATAAAAAAGCAGTAGTACCCAATCCTGGAAAAATGACCTGGAAAAGACTTAAGGCTCATGATGGACAATAAACTGAACTTGAACTCAGTCTACTACTGTGGTAAAGTACTAGTACAGCTCTTCAGTTCATTAAGAAACAGCGCTAGACTGAATGAATGCTGGAAGTGCTTTTCAGATCCGCTGCCTGGCTGTTATGTCCACAGTTCAAGAACAAGGATAATAAATTAGAGGTAATTTAAAGAAGAACCACAAGAATGTTTAAAAAGTTGAAAACACAGTTTATAGCAAGAGAAGTTCAACTTGGTTAACTGGGGAAAAAAAAAAGAAGGTTAAGAGGTGACTTGATGGCAGTCTGAAAGTACTCACACAAAGAACAAGAATATGCTAATGGAGGGCTCTTCTAACTAGAATGCAAACAAATGAGGAAACTGGAGCAGGAAATTAAAAAGTGACAAATACAGTCTTGGAATAGCGTAGTTGTCCTTTGCAGTAAAAACAATCCTTAAGCAATTTGTAGCTATAGTTGCTTTTCCATCACTAGGAATTCTTACCTGAGACTCAATATTTTACAAAATATTATCCCAAACATCGAATAAAACTTAGTCTACAAAACCAATGGCCTGTGTTCCACTCTTAGTTGTAGCAACTGACTGTAAACAAGTCCTTCCGGCTTTGCAGCAACTGAAACTTCTAATTGGTGACAAATTAGCTGAAGCAATTAAAAACTTAGAAAAATCAATTCTGGAATTAAAAAGCCTAACCGCATAACTTCTTTTATAAACCATTGTTGCCATCACCTTCTTTCATTTTTTAATTTCACTTCACTCCAGAAAGCAGCCACCTGTATATTACATAGTAAATGGCGCTAACGCATGTTATTCTCTTCAATATCTAGCTTTAGGAAAATACAATGGAAATAATAATACTTGTGCCTCTTGTGGATAATCTGTATTAAACAATCCTCAACCACTGTATCATGGTAACGCAAAGGGAGAGAAATACAGCAAACCAATATTGTGTCAAAAGAACGAAGTCCCTGTGAACATTCTGGGTCATCAAATGCAGTTGCCAAAAATGAGTGGCACCAGGCATGGCAATGACTGAAAGAACTGCAAATTATAAAAGCAAGAATGCACTACCCTAGCACATACCAAAGCATTGTAGAAGGAATTCCTAATAGCGTATGTTGCAGAGGCTGAAACCACACAACTTGAGAGCATGGACTCTCTTCCATGCACATAAGGGGAAAAATAATTTATGTACACTGAATATATATCCTTGCTTTGAAACGGATTCTTGCTTTTCCGTTTCTTTTCCCTGAAAAGATGAGACAAGAGAAAGACAAGTGACAGAGTCAGAAAGTAAACTGTATGTTTTCTCTCCAACACTCCACTCTAAATGCATCACAGTAGACCTTAAGCTATACATGCAGTCTCAGAATAATGGGTAGTGGCCTTGCTGAAATCATCAGCATTACATTGCTGCTTCAGTGTACATCCTGATTAATTGCAGTCAAATCCTTTGGTACATTAGGATCAAACTGATTTTTGTATCAAGCAAGAATGCTTCTGCAGCCTTCCTTCAGCTTTTGCCATTTATCGTGACCTTAGGGAAGTGCAGCCTGCCAACATATTTGTCCAGCACAGAACTGACAGGTTTTGCCCTGTCAGATTCCTTTGGGATTATATTTAACAATTTAATCATTCTAAAGCTCCTAAGTGATTATTTTTTCCAAAGTAAATGCAGTTCAAGGAGATGGAGAATTATATGATTGTAGCGCTAGAGTAGAGGATCTGTGAGAGACAGAAATCCATATTCTAGGAAAGTAATGAAAATAGCAAAGTATGAAAAAAATAGCAACAGCATTCATAAAAAAAGATGCATCTTTAAAAGCTTCTGTGAAACATGTAGATGTAAACACGCTCTCCCGCCACCCTGAGGCACTGAAGAACAATCTGTAGAGCAAGTCCAATCTGTCTGGAAGTCACTGTAAGTCTGAATATTACGGATATCCTACTGTAGATCTGCCTCTGGCAACATCTTCCATAAGACCAAATCTTCAATCGGTCTGTAGTCACACATAAAGTCAGCAGAATGACACAGAAGAGTATCAGGCTAAGGAGCAGATTTGGCTATTTGGAAGATTTGTGTGGGGTCAAATATATTTAGAACAGGAATTTAGGAAAGAAAACGTTACAGTCTTCTGCCTATCAGATTCTTGTACAGCATAAAGTTTTCATATCAAGATAAGTAACAAGTGAAATGCCTCCTTTTACCCATCTACATATGACAGCTGAATGACAAGCATATTTTAAGTGCAAAATATTGCAATCATCTTCAGTTTAATTCACTGTTACTGATTTATTTGTGGGTTGTGGAAATTGAGTAGCCAGCATTCTTGTGGAAGAGAGAACTCTGAAAACTTGTGCGTAGTACTTCAGCCACTGGTACCATTCAGACATCTTGAAAACAAACCTAATGTACTGTCAAAGAGAAATTTAGTAAATACAGCATGTAAGGTAACAAATAATGTTTTACCTGTCAAGTTTTCACTTCTGAAAATGAGGCTTGGATGAAGATGAGAGAATGCAGAAAACTAAAGGGTAAAGGAAAGGAATGGCTAACGTAGGAAACCAGGAAAAGGGTGAGAGGAGATATGGTTAAAGGAAAAAGAAATTTTTTACAAGGATACAAGAAGAAAGATTAACAACTAGTTAGTGAATAAAAGGGAAAAAATAAAAAATCTGTAATACAGAAGTGATGAATTGAGGCAGTGGAAGAAAGGATTAGAACAGAAGAGCTTTAATATAGTTAGGGGGGGAAAAAGACTGTAAAAAGCTGTAGTGCATAAACATCAGCAGACAGAGGGGAAACAGAGGGGGGAGAAAATCGAGTGAACGCTGAAAGCAAAGAATCATCAACGTATGTCTGTTTACTGAGCATTCCACTGAAGGACACTGAAGGATTGGATAATAAATACAGTTTTCCTTTCCCATTCTTTATTTTTTTTATTTATTACAAGAAATGGTAAAACGGAATTGAAAATAGTGGAAAAACAGATGTATAGAAGCCAGTATAATTAATAGCTTAGAAATGCTATGCATCCATTACCATTAGGTATATTTTTGCCTGGATTCTTTTTTTATTTTTATATCTTTATTCTTACCAAGGATAAGTCAGGCTTTTGCCAAGGCTTACCAAGGCTATTGCCAAGTCCAACAACATTTGACAGAGGAAGAGTGCCTCTGAGTTATTCAGTCTTTATTTGTTTCACGGAAGCAAGAAATCCAAATCAATCCCTACCCACCCACCAATGACATAAGATTGCAGTACATGCACAGATGTTCTCTCTTCTGCAACTAGTAAATAAACACTGAATAGTTAATAAGCACAGATGCAGCACAGAATCATCCACAAGACATGCTGCCTCCTATTCAGCTGGTTTGGAGACAGAAGGGGGAGCCAAGGAAAGCAGAGATCTGCAAAATGCTCATCAGGGATATCAAACAATCTGGGAAGTTGCAGGGAACCACAAGGAGCTCTAAGGAGAGGTAAAACTTTAGAGTAGGTGCATTGGTGGGGATGATCTGAAGTGTTGGGATGTAGGAAAGGAGCTCCCTGAGGATCTATGGAGGAGCTAAAGCAGTTGTGGAGGGGAAGTCACAGAACACACAGAGGAGAACCATGACTCTTGCAGCTTCGGTGCTGTAGGAACATAGAGTGCAAAGTCATGCAAAACCAACCCTCTGCTCCTGAAGCTACTCACTTCCTCAGTATTCTCACAAAGCGTTGGTAAAACATAAACAAAATGAAGGGCTGTTAGACTACTTAAAGATTACGGGCACATATACTAGTGAATTCCAACTGGATAACCAAGGGCTCAGGCCTACCCAGCATGGGTTCATGAAAGGCAGGTCCTTCTTGACCAACCTGATCTCCTTCTATGATCTAGTGTCCCATCTGGTGGATGAGGGAAAGGCTGTTGATGTCTACCTAGACTTCAGCAAAGCCTTTGGCACTGTTTCCCACAGTATTCTCCTGCAGAAGCTGGCAGCCTGTGGCTTGGACAGGTACACTCTTTGTTGGGTAAGGAACTGGCTGGAGGGACAGACCAAGAGAGTGTTGGTGAATGGAGTTAAATCCATCTGTTGACTGGTGTTTCCCAGGGCTCAGTACTAGGGCCTGTCTTTTTCAATATCTTTACTGATGACCTGGATGATGGCATTGAGTGCACCCTCAGTAAGTTTGCAGACGACACCAAATTGGCTGGAAGTGCTGATCTGCCTGAGGGTAGTGAGGCCTCCAGTGGGATCTGGACAGGCTGGATTGCTGGGCTGAGGCCATTGGGATGAGGTTCAACAAGACCAAGTGCTGTGTCCCACACTTTGGCCATAAACAACACCAGGCAACACTACAGTCTTGGGGCAGAGTGGCTGTAAGACTGTGTAGAGGAAACAGACCTGAGGGTATTGGTCAATGCTCAGCTGAACATGAGCCAGCAGGGTACCCAGGTGGCCAAAAAGGCCAATGGCATCCTGGCTTGTATCAGAAATAGTGTTGCCAGCAAGAACAGGAAAGTAATTGTCCCCCTGTATTCAGCACTGGTGAGGCTACACCTCAAGTACTGTGTTCAGTTTTGGGCCCTTCACTGCAAGAAAGAAATCGAGATCCTGGAGTGTGTCCAGAGAAGGGAGGTGGTGGAGCCACCGACCATGGAAATATTCAAGGAATATTCAAATATTCAAGGAATGTTTAGACATTGTGTTGAGGAACATGGTTTAGTGAGAACTATTTGTGATAGGTGGATGGTTAGACTAGATGATCTTGTAGGTCTTTTCCAACCTTGGTGACTCTATGATTCTATGATTCTGTGAATGGTTCATAAAGTATGGATTTGTAAATGAAATCAAGCCAATGCTTTTTCATCTTTGAGGTGAAAAGACTATTTTCTCATCTTAGTTACTCTGGTATAAATCAGAAGTAACACCAGGGTGGCCTGATGTGAGTTTTATAATTTTTGGGAAGAGATAAAACATGCATATTCTGTGCAATGATTTCCACATTTTATTATTTTAGTTTTGTCAGGAATTCTGGATATTCATTTGTAAAGAATAGTTTCCACTAGCACTTAAAAAAAAAAGTAACCAGAAGGTCATCAGCAAGGAAGCTGAGAGAACTGTATATCATGAGTAATGTATTAAATGATTTCAGACTTTATCTATTAATGAATTATCTTCAGTCATCTTATAATTTTCTTGAAAGTATTTGTATTTTAAAAGTACTCCCCATGCAATTTCTCAAAAAAGTTATTTGTCTGAATTTTTCTTGGTCTTCTTGTGTATAGAAAGTAGCTGAAATTTGGGTTGAATTAGTTTCTAATAGGACATACCTCATAGGAGTTGCTGTTTCTTTCCCTCATAAACTCGAAATCATAGAATCATTGAGGTCAGAAAAGACCACTAAGATCATCTAGTCCAACTGCCAACCCATCCCTGCCATGTCCACTAACCACGTTCCTCAGTGCCACATCCACATGACTCTTCAACACCTCCAGGGACAGTGACTTCAGCTCTTCCCCAGGCAGCTCTTTCCAATACTTGTACTGCATTAAACTTTTAACCGTGAAATCTTGTCCTCCAATATTTTGTTTAAATGGTCCATTTTTACCAATAGCCTTATACAAAATGCAGCATACTAGGGTAGCCAATGAAATTTCCCACCTATGCACCACTGCCTCCTCTTGGCAAAGTTTCTTCTTCCTCAGTGAACACTCCTATGAGTGTTCACCCACCTGCTGAAGAACGTAAGGGTTGGAAAGTCATAAAGAGTAAAATTTCTTTTGGGACACATCAGATGGTAGCAGTGCTGTCTCTTTTTATCCTGTATCAGGCTATAAAAATCTCCCTGTGACCAAAACAGAAATTTTCCAAACTCCGTGAAGCTGATAGAGGCACACCTATTGCAGTGTCTTCAGCAATATAACTTTTTGGCCCCTCAGTAACTAGTGGTGTCCAGTTGACATCTCGTGCATCTTTAATAACTCTTCAGGAATGAAAATATGTGGCTGACCCAATACATACATAAATATTTCGATAATATTTAAAAAATTAAGAACTCCCATATTTGTGTTTTTTTAATATCATTTAAAAATCAGTTTCTAATAGGCAAAATGCATCAGTCAGCAAATTCCCCAGAATAAGATAGTGTGAAATTTCTATCAAGTTGAAAAGAATAACTTTAAGCCTTCTGAACAGCAATGAGTCAGTTCAAGTCTCCATCCAAGTTCTACACAATTCTCTATTGGTCCCTAGCCTGTTCATTTTGTTGGCACAAGTTTCATTTTTTCCTTGTCGTTTAGCCAGACATGGTGACACTGACTGCACTGCCCAGGGTGCTGCCCAGTGGCTGATGATGTCCAGAGGAGTGTGTTTGTGAAGGCCCTTGAGGGACTCTGAACCAAGCTCTGACAATGATGCTGTGGTAGCTGTAGATTCTTCTGTGAGCTCTTTCTGCTGACTTTATGGCAATGCAGGAAAACCCTAGTGGGAGGACACAGACATCTGTAATCAGTGTTGACATCTAAGCACTGTCACTAAGATATTTTGTTTTTTTTTGGCACCAGCTCTAGAAGGCAGCAAATCAAAGTGAATGTTCCCCCCCCCCTCCCCTTTTTATTTTTCCTGGAAACATATAGTTTAATCCAAGTACTATTTTCCTGTGAATAGAATCAAAGATTTTAGAAAAGTACACAGGAACACAGAGTTTCCAGATTTAATTTTAATTAAAGGCTATAAATACTCATAAAAAGAGACAGGCCCTCAGCTCTAGGGATCAAGCTGAGTAATCCTCATCTGGAGCTTTCTTGTATTTATATGATCGTGTTAGATCTTGATAAAGCAGTGACTTATCTAAAGCAGGAACTCACGAAATTTCCATCCCATCAGAACAAAGCAAATTCTGCCAGCCTTTTTAATACCAGAAGAAGGCAGGCAGGCTCATCTCCAGGCAGCTCTAATACAGCTGGAAGCCCCCCCTTGGCTCCCAGAGGACAGGATTCTCCAGTGACTTCAGGCAGGTGTGCCTCCCCGCCTGGCCCCCACCTGTAGAGAGCATACTGTTGTGCAAAACCAAGTGCCCAGTTCCTAATCTGACTGTTGGAGCTCAGTCGGCAATCACCCACAGTGAGCAAGGAGCAGCAGGACCAACAAATTGACAAAAAGAAAAAGAAAAAGGCAGACTGGTCCCCTAGCACGACTTCACAAATCCTTCCAAATGTGCGCGAGTGGTGTGATGTGCAGCAGATATGCTGTATCGCACAGACACAGGCATGCCTGCATGAATCAGAAAGGCTGAATCCAGCAAGCAGAGTTTCAGCACATGAGCCCTTATGGAAGAGTGGAGAATATAAAGGGAGGGAGAGGAGCTGGTGACCATAAAACTTCCTGGCTTCAGCTGACACAGCAAGGGCAGAAAGGACATGGCTAATTTTAACCTGTCCTCTTCGTGTATGTTTTTTCCTTTCCATCAAACACAGCAAAGATACTCTCTCTGACCATAGGCTGTTCAGCAGGGATGCTGCCTGACTTAGTAAAGGAGATATTTGGCCAAAAATTGTTTGGCAAAGTTGCTGATCTCCATTTGCAGGCTCCAGTAGTTTGTGCTGGCAAGCAAGTGGGGGGCAGTGGTGGGAAAAGGGGGAGAACGCAGCTCATACAAAGTGTCCCCCCTTCCAAAGCACACAGGGAGGAGGGACAGCTTTCCTGTAAAGCGGTGCGAAAGGCATGGTCTTTGTCCAAGTAGGTCAAATCCTGAGCATCTCAGCCTCCTTCCTGGCTTTTGCATCTGCTCTTTAAGACCGTTTGGGCTCTGTGCATCTAACACCGCCTGCACAGACACTGTACATACCCTCTTTCAGACAGTCTTCTCCAGAGGCTCCTTATTCCCACTGGGAATGGCCTCCCAAGCTGACAGCTTTCCCATGGTTGCTTGAACAATCACTTTTCCACAGAAGCATACAGAAAACCCACCAGATCTGTGTGTTTTATATAGACATAAATTGTTAAGCTAACCCAAAAAACATTTACTGGATTTGAAGTTAGAGAGGGAGAGAACTCCCATTGCATTTTACCTTCACAATGGTTCTGGAACAGTTGAATAAAGTGTGGCCCCGCTGCCCATATGCCATTCAGCTTCTGTCTGTCTTTTTGTTTACACTGGGAGTACAATAGGAACTATAGTCCTTCCAATGCATCATTTATAAGTGTATTCTACCTCTGAATGTACAGACAGAACTGGCTCTGTGAATGAGCTCTGTGAATATTGCCAAGACACTGTGCTTTGTTCAGCATTATTCTTCACAATAGATACCACACTTTGGAAGTAATTTTAAAAAGGGAATCAAAATAGTGGTACTTTTAGCCTTTGTTTCTTTTATACCACACTGCATTCTCTGTCTCTCACTCAGCTGCTTCTATTATACTGACAAATTAAATAAACCACTCCATTGCTAAAGAGGCTTGGGCGGGCTGGGCTTCGTACACTGCCGCACTAGGAAGTTGAAATAAACATTTATCCCGGTCTTATTCTTAATAAATTTAAGCTAACTTCAGTAGAGGTTTGTTTTTTTTTTTTAATTTTTTTTTTTAATTTTTTAAATTATTTTATGAGCAAATGAAAGAAAGAGGGAAATGGAAAAGAAAAAAAAAAGGAGTACTTCAAATTTTTGCACCGATCTGCAGCACCGGGGAATGCGGCGTCTGGAGCAGAGGAGTAAGGAGAAGCCTTGTGTCCAGGTACCAAGCCTGTTTTTTTAGTGCCCCATTTCCTAGCAGCGTTTGTCCCTGCCGCGGGGCCTCTGGGAGTGGGAACGGGTGAGTTACGGGCAGAAGGACCCAGAGCAGGCAGGATGCACTGCAGCTTGCAAACTTCTGAAGCAAACTCTTGTCTCTGTCTGGGAGCAAGTTCCTCTTGCAGCAAGCGTAGCTGTGTCCTGTGAGGCGCCTTGTCCACATGCTCTTCAGCGTAAGGAAACAGGGGGGCTGAGCACAGCGTGCTGGGTGGCAAGGGCAGGTCTGGCTGCTTTTGGTGTCTGTTTATAGGTAGGCAGAGAGCAAGATGCATGCATGGCAAAATATATTGATCTGTATTTTGGTTACAGACTCTTATCTTTATCAAAGACTCTCCTCTGTATCTGCGTCGAGATGCTTTCTGACTTTTGGCTACTTTCCTCACTAAGGCAATAAGCAGAGGGGAGAATTGAGGAGCAGTTTGTACTGCCCTGCTTTAGCAAAGTGTGCAAGGCCATCTTCCATGCTTGCATGCCGAAATGCATTCTCTTTGGGAGGGCTCGTCTGTACACCCCAGCATTCTTGAAATGAAAAACACTGAAAAACAGCTGTTAAAAATAATACTGTTGAAAAACAGCATTATTTTCACAAACAAGCTCAGAGCAACAGCCGCATTGCTGCCCAGATTAGGTCCAAAAGCTCCTCTCGTACTCCTAGGCTAGCAGTGTGCGACGTGGGGTGAATCTCACCACCCCACACTGCCTTTCCCCTCCTAACAAAGCAGATTGACCACAGGCAGAGCCCAGAGTAGGGAGTTTGTTTGATTTCCAGTTCTGTGTTTGTTCTAGGGCAACTTGGGAACCATCCATTTCCCCCAGAATTGGACCCAACTGCCAAATGCCAGCAGTGGGCTCTGCAGCCGGGAGCTCTGAGCTGTGCTACAAGGGATGGTGCAGAGGGGATGTCTCAGGGCTGAAAGAAGCCAGTGCCTTCAGGCTGAGCTGGTAGGGTTTATCTTTTATTACTACTAGAGGAAGAATTCAAAATAAAAATCAGGTGAAATTTCCTTCTATTGTCTAGGCAAATTCCCTTTAATTTGCCCCAAGGGAAAGTCAGTCGCCTTGCAGTGCCTTTTTTGCTTTTTTTGAGCTCATCTCTGTCAACATAAATGCCTGGGGGAGCTCCCTGGGGGATGAGTGGGGAAGCTGAAGGTCAGGGCTACCCACTGTGGCATGACTTTTAAGCTAAAGGGGTTTTTATTTCTCTTGTTTCCATGTCAGGTTTCATTTGGGCAGCATTATTCTGAAAGGGTGGGCCTGCTCTTGACAGGAGGGGGTTAAATGGGATTACAAGCTTTAGAGGCTGTCAGCAGCCACTGCTGCCTGGGGATGTTAAATTGCAATTTAATGGTCAGCTTTATATGTATAGTATCAGTGGAAATCTGCTGTTTTCAGCAACTTAATAGGCAGCGTGTTTTCAGGAGGGGCCTGATTTGGAGAGGGGGTGAGAAACGGGTCTGTTGGCACAGGGTCACACTGGCAGCACCTCCTGCCAGGCAGGGGCCGGGCACCAAGGGGGTCTTGCAGTGTGTCCCAACTTTCCAAAACCAGCTCCATGCCTCAGGCAGGGGGAGAGCAAGTGGCCTGCAGCCCTCACTGCAGCATCGGAGAGAAGGGAGAGTGGGCAGGAAGGCTCTGAGGGGGATGAGGGTAAGAAGGCAATGAGGGGATGCGCGGTGTGTAGGATCAGCCCCAAAGGCTGATCACCAGACGAACTACCAGTGTGGGGGGACCTGTAGAAGAATGTCCTGTGACTATCAGTGCATGTAGGGTTGCTGTGATGGGCAGCAGGGTAAAGCATGTTGAGGGCAGACAGCGAGGCCCCACCAGAGGGCATCGGTATTGTCTGTTGGCGAATGAGGGGTCAGCCTGGAAAGTTCAGGATTAGTAAATTTAATATCCTGTCAAAATTCTCATGATAATGAGTGCTGGCTCGGCTGGCTGGCGGGGCTGGCACAGTAGCCTGGGCGCTGCAGCTCCCGAGATAGCGCCGCTAATTTATGGGCAGGAGATTGTGCTGTGCTGGCATGGGCCGAGGCGAGAGCAGCTCGGCGGTGGGGCCTCTTGGCTGTGTGCAGCGGCTGCTAAGCTGGGGAAAATACACAGATCTGGATCATTTTAAGTGATTCTTATTCATTCCAAAATCCTCCTAACCCCCTGCAATAGCTTGGCTGAAGTGACAGAGGTGGGCTGTTCTCAGCTTTTCCTCTCCCTCTGCTGTGCTTACAGGAGCTTCTCTGCACTCAGGAATTCTGGCTTTAAAATTGACAAGAAAGGCAGAAAGAGAGGCAAAACCAGGATTAACTGTGTTTGTTGCACTGCAGACTAATTTTTGGGAGAATTTCCTTTACCTTTTGGAGCTGGTAAGTTTAAAACAGCAAACTGGAGGGGAAGATGGGGAGACAAGAAAGCACAGAGCAAACCAGTACAGTCAGAACAAATAGTAAACTGCAACCCCAACAAAGTAATTTTTGAGCTGATGGATGATATTTAAAATACAGTTCCTAACAGAAAAAAAAAAAAAAAAAAGAGGGGAGGAGGGCTGGATAGGGGAAGAAAAAGAGGAGGGGAAAGAAAGTTCCTGTGCACTTTGTTCAAGGTTCTGCACCTCTCTAAGCAGCTGTCACATCCGTACATTATGGTACATTGAATCTGAATGAGGCTCTCCACATCAAAACCTTGCATCCATTATGATATCATCTCCTGCTCTAAGCTGTAATGCTTATTAATTCTGCACCCATACTCTCCAAGCTTCAGCAAATGTATTCCATCAGCCTAGCATTTAATTTAATTAGTACAGCTGGGCTCTCATTCTCCTTTCTGTGTCAGAGGTATTGTCAGCACGTTCTGCTATAACACAATTACTGATTGCTTTTAGATAGGCAGAAATATGATTAGGGTATTGGGTGACTGTATCATAAGCCTTATTAGATTCATTTGAAATCTGGAGATAAATAGGAAACTTTTATTTGCAGTGTAATGAGATTATGCTTATTAGGCCAAGGCCTCACAACCTTTTGCAAAGAACATAGTGTATCACTAGGATTATACTCTGGAACCACACTTTTTGCTCATAGCATCTAAGCAATTTCTCAGCAGCTTTGAGATTTAACTGTTGTAGCCCTGTATGCATTTTAGAATTGTTTTCTGGCTTGGCGGCTCTCTCATGTGATAGATGGTGCACACATTCTGCCGTGTTTTCTTCTGATTAAAGGAGGAAATTTTTGGGAAGGTGTTTTGTTCAGTGTGAAAGATGTTTGTGTGGACCATGTCCATGTGTGAATGAGTAAATGCGCCAATACACTGGACAGAAAAGTTTCTGCTAATATCAGTCCTTCAATTCAAACTCTTTTTTTTTTTCCTTCAGCAAAAATCCGCAAGAACATTTCAGAATCAGACATTTTGAGAAGATAAAAAATATTGCTGTTAAAATACCTTCTGAGGTTCAGTCTTACGAGAGAAATAACAAGTTAATTTCCTTATGTAAAAATTGCTGGAAAGGCAGCACATTTCATGTCACTTTCAGAGACAGTGCATTTAAATCTTAATGTATACATCACAACCTTTTGTATCATACTATCCTGACAAAACACACAGCATAGTGTTTGAGAAGCAGGAGTTACGTTCTTAAAAGTTCATGTATTATAGGAATTCAGAATTCTGATCAGGTAATTTCCCTGTAACAATCAAAGGTACAAACAACTTTTCACTGACTTGACAGGTTATAGAAAGGAGTCCATCAATTTTAACACTGGTGTCAAATTCAGGTTTCATTCTGTTTCCACATAAGGTTTGCTGCAAGCTCCAGTGGGAGCAAGATTAGGTTCTTACTGGATCCTTTTTCTTTTGACTGGTATTATACTGTATGAAAGCATTTCATGACTGAGTGTGGCAAACCCCTGAACCTAGGTTTGTATTCCTCATTGTATCATCTGCTTTCAGTTAAGATAGAAAAAATTGTTGGGGTATCGGTATCTCAAGCTAAGGATGAGATTTGGGGAAGAAACTCTGCACAAAGAGTTTCACAGCCAGAAATCTCACAGTCTTTTATTTTGCATTTGCCTAGCATGGCAAGCATGTCCACAAGGTCAGGCTTATCTCTGTCATTAGCAAGTTCTATGTTGCATAGCTTGTTTCAAACATTTGTGATATCTTAAAATGGGTGTAAGAGTCTACTTTGAAGAGGTCAGGTAAAAATTCTTAAAGATAATGTCTGTATTTTTCTTCTAAGGGAGTTCTCCAAAGAGAAAGTAACATTGCAACTGCCCAGTTGAGTCATCTGCCAAAATGGACTGTGCTGTGGGGTTCCCAGCCCTGTCAACTAAGATGTCTGCAGTGGCGTCATTGTATGGTTCTGTGCGATTTCCCCATAACTGGGGAATCTCATGCTCCAGCTGTCTCTTATCTTGCTAGGAGACGAATCCACATCAGTTTGCAATGACTGCTGATGTGCCTTACATTACATTGTGTGTATGCGTAACCAACAGCAGCAAACGGTTACTCTAGGAAAATACTTTTATGAACAGGGGACTTCAGTGTTTTCGGGTATACTCTTTAGTTTTAGCTTAAGGCAAGCTGCAGTACACAACGATGCATCAGCCCAAGTTATACTGCCAGAGCAGCAGCCTCACCAATGTTGAATCTAATAACATGTCAACATTGAAAATCCAGTGTTTGCACAATACAAGAGCGAGCTATTTTATTACTGTATATCTCTATAAAGAGAAGTGTCACTTTATCTAACAGGCATGTTTTGGAATGGTGCTGATTTCACAAATAGTTTTAGAGGACAGCACATTGAGCTTTTCTCTGTCTACAAAAAAAAAAAAAATTGTGTGAACAACAACTCTGTTTTATACTGGCTCCAAAAACAGCAGAGATGACAAATGCTACAATTTTCCAGTATGTTGCTTCATCAAGAAAATATTTTAAAATATGCTGTAATTGCTGTATGTGAGAATGATCTGGTGGCCCTGTTCATTTGTCCCCCCATCAACATCATCCTGATTTGCAGTGAGCAACAGGGTTATTCACATGCGTAGATTACACACATGCTTCGGTGCTTTGCTGGATCAAGGCCTAATTGACACCCTAATTGACAGGCTCAGTGGAGAGACTGAAGACTAAATTGGGCTTGGAAGCTGAAACGTGATGTATGTTTTTACCCTCAGAGGTGGTTTGTCCAGGCTGTGTTTGAGATGTGTTACCAAATAATGTGTTCCACCTTCTGCTGTAGCTTTTGTTGTATTTCTTTTGTGGCTAGATAGAGGACCTCAGTTGCTGGGAAAAATAAAACAAAACAAATAAATGTGTTATTCCAAAATAATGACATATTGCATATTGTGAAATTGAAACAAACAATATTATCTGTGGTCTTTCTAAAAGAACAAGTTTGTTAAAAGAAATACTAACAGCTATTTATTCAAGAACCAGTTGATTAAATGAAAGTGCAACTGATTGTTAGATGTTTGTTTCATGTAGACTCAAAGGTAGAATCACAACAGAAGTAATTAGGGTAATTATTAAGGTCTGTATTTAATTCAAACCCTTAGAGAACATTGCATATTCATTCAAGTGAGCTATATTTCCTATTAAAATGATAGCAGTTTATCAAAGCTTTCATTTACAGGTATGTTTCTGGCGGTGTCATTTTATATGGTATCATGTCATCTTCTTCTTTTTCTAATGTGACAGTGTTTGTAATTCGTAATGATTGCAATCAAAGGGGAAATGTTACTGGTAATTTGTGTGCACTTCTAACCCCCAAATATTTGCAGCAGTCATTTACCTAAGGCATTTGAGAATCTGAAGATAGGAACGCTAGGATGAACTTGCCTTGATCTCTTTGAAGTATTTACACTGTACATTAAGATACTAAAGCTAGGCATAGCTATATAATCCCAGGGAAAACGCAGGGGAGAGATGTTATTTACAGAATAACTGAAAAATAGAGGCAGTACTTGTGTCCTTTTACTAACAGTGAAGAAGAGTCTAATTCTGTTTCACATACAATTTCTTTTAAAAACTAGTCAGTCTTTAAAAAAATCTAAAGAAAATCTACAAAAGAAATTTTTGTAGGAGCATTTAATACGGAGAGGTTCTCAAAGGGCTGTTTCACACTGTAAACTGAAGATGAATTTGTATCAGAGCATTTTGAAAAAAATTATATGCTTCATGGACCCAGTATTACCAAGCATGCATGATACAAAGTGCCAGCATTTGTTGCTGGCAGATGACATATACCATCTTTACAGGGCAATTGAACTGGTATGGTCTCCTCCTGGATGGATTTAATGCTTGGATCTAAATCCAGATCCTGGGCTCAGTGGAGCCAGGTGTTCCTCTTAAATTCCTAAAATGCAAAACCATGACAGTAAACGATGTTACTTGTTAAATTTGGGAGCACCTTTTTTCCCCTATTATTTTGATCCTGCCATAACTCAGTATGTGTAAGCATGTGTATTTGGTAGAAATGAATAGGACCAAAGATATCTCCACCAGATTCCTTAGACCATACCACTCACATCATTAATAAGCTACTGTGATATTTTTAGTGTTATTGTTTAAATAGATACATAAAGTACTGGAATTAAAAATAGCACTTTGTGCAGTTTTGTATTGCCCTTTTCTATTACTGTAAAAGTGCAGTAGCAGTATTAGTAATACCTAATTAACCTAATTTACCTGTACAACAGTAGAATGATAATGGTCTGATGATGGCATAAACAATTGGCGCACTGTGGAACTGATCAAACAACTAAGTGGAGAGAAAAAGAAAGCTAGTACAATCACACACACACACACACAAAAGAAGTGAACAAGAGTTATAGGTGGCAACATTACAATTAGGATAATTGTAGCTCTTCAGTTACAGTTGTTTTCTGCATTTTTGTTGCAATTCATGTTTTACCCTGTTGGACAGAAAATATTTCTTTTGGCACCGAATGTGATAGCCCTTCTTATTTGTGACCATTTAAGTGCATATTGTTAAATGAGAACTAAGGTTGTGCAGGCTCATTATGGAACCGGAAAGGACTACTGACATAGCATAGGTGTCCACTAGCAGGCAGAAATCCAGAAGTTACTCACTGGTTAAGTCTTTTCACCAAATGACTGCACAAGCGAGACTGTGTGTTGGGATTTAGCATGATGTTTTGAGAAGCATCACTAATTAGGAAAAAGATAAAGCTTGCTTTCTTTTTGCCCCTCTAGTTGGGTTAGATAAGCCTCACTCCCTTTGCAGCACTCTCCCTTCCTCTTATCAGTGTTCGTCCTTTTAGTCTACAGAACTTGTCAGGGCTAGCTCTGCTGTGTCAAAACAGAGTGTTCTGTTAATATCCCTGGAAGTCTTCAAGAGATTATGGTTTGGTATTTGTAATCCTGCAGGCAGATCCACTTCTCTCTTGCACACATGCATCCTTTCAAACACTAACCTGAGAAACTATGTTGTGGTAGTCATTGGTTGTGTTATCCCTGCATTTTCTTTGCTTCCTCCCTCTATCTCGGTGGCAAAATTAATTATTTTTTTGCTGACTACCACTGTTTTTTGTATTTACGGTCCAGGGGATGATAACAAACACTTCCCTTCCCTCTGTTTTCCTGTGCAGTAGAGTAAGCAAACAGAAGGGTTAGGACTACATTTCCCACTTTCCAGCAGCAGAGTAACCTTTGTTTTCCATTTAACCCAAATCAGAGTTTTTAAATATGACTATTAATTTGTTAGAAATTTCACTAGCAATTGAGTTTGCTGGGAGAGTTGTTCTGGAGAGTCCTGTCATCAAGCTATCTGGGAGTAGTGACATAAATGCAGATGCTTGTTTTAGTCAGTTATTATAAGCCAGTTCTGTATTGAAAGGGAACTTCTTGAACAGAACCAGCAGTCAAGCTTGAGATGTTGGTAGGAGTTTGAGGATAAAGAGCTTCTCTTTTACTCACAAAACATCAGCAGCACAGAGATAGTGTTCCAGGTGAGTGTCAGAAATGAATTCCCAACTTGAATGTCCAGCTTCATACTGAAAGCAGCACTGAACTCTGCAACAGAACTTCAGATGATGGTAAAGTCTAAATGAGAACTCACAGCTCTTATTTCCCTTACAGAGGTAGGACTAAAATAACAAATAAAAAGAATATGTTGAAAAAAATTGCTATTGAGTAACTGAGATGGTTTTCCCATTTAAAGAACCTTTTTGCTATTAATCGGTTACAAAAATTATGCAAATTCTTTGTCATCTTATTCAATAACAATGTTGGGGGAACCTAATGCTAAACAGATCTGTCCATTGGTAACTTTTAAAAATATCACATACATTCACATTCCACTAAATATCGGATCAAAAAAGACTATGTGCAATTAACAATGAATATAATGCCCACCTAACAATCCCCGTGAAGCCCTGAATTCTAGTATTTTCTAATGTAAGAGAGAGCCATGAACTGAGACATTTTAAAGAATACCAGACACAAAATCTCACAACCAATAGCTGTTCTATTTCTTATGACATAATACTGAATGTGCTACAAATATGCACGTATATATATACTTTTATGTATACATATACACACCCTATGAATTTACCCAATTTTGAATTTAAAACTCTGAGCTGATTTCTGAAGTGAGGTAGCATGTGTGGCATAATTACCAGGCGATATAGTGAATTGCTAATTCTAACTCAATTATTGATTGCAATAAATATAGTAAATATTATGGTTTATTAGGTGTGTATGCTGAGCAGAAACAACAGCACTCATTCTTTACTCATGTTTGCCCTTTTCAGTCCCCCAAAAGAGAAAACGTGAATTAAAACTGATGAGAAATGCATTCACTGGGGCATGTCACACAGCTGCAATAGGGATAATTGGAAGCTTAAGCCCTAATCCTGCAAACACTTAAGCAGTGCTTAACTTCAGTGTATGCAGGTTGACTCAAATGCAATTAGCCTTTTTTTTTTAAGTGTACTTGCTAAAATATATGATAGAGGAGCAGAAATTGAGTTTTACCTTGTAATGAACTAAAACTCCAAGAAACAGACCTGTAGAAGTGCGATCGAGCCTTCCAACATTTGGTGTAGCACGTAAGCATGAGTACTCAGCATTCGCTCCTTCAATATTCTTCAAGGATGTGGAAATTATTAACAAGGCAATATACTTGTGCCCAGAAGAGAACATTATAGGTAGGAAAGTAGAAAGCATCTGGCAAATAATGGTATGCTTAAGCTAATCTGTATGCATGCACCTGTAGTATGGTGATTTGTCAGTGAAGAATGCTTTGGATGGATGTAGTTATCAGTGTTTGTGCCTGCATGAACTCACTCACCCTCAGCAAGCTCTGAGTTTTTTAATGTTATGATATTATTTAATTTTATTATTTTAATCTGAAAGAGCGGCTTGAGATCAGTTAAGGGGATGGTTTTATCTTAATCATCACTCCTTTCTTCATAAACATGCAGATGTTCAGCCTTCTAGTAACTCCAGTGATTATTTTTTGATGCATGAGGACAATGGAGTGAAGTAGTTTCACCTTAAGCACTATTAAAACTGGTAGCCTGGTTATATTAATATCAGAAGGGCACATTATTGCCTGTGCCTTTTTAGAAGTTGGGAAAACAGTACAGCTTGGAGCAAGGTTGCTTTTTTTCTCTTTTTACTCTCTACTGGCAATGTAACATTAACAGCAATGTTGCTGGGCTTTTCTAGAATTTTTAAGTACAATACATTTACATTTGAAGACATGTTTCATAGCTCAACTCTGATCAATAGAATTGGTAGTTACTGATATCCTTATTTTTCTCAGTAGGGAGTTCTTAACCAACATTACTGTTACCAGGAAAAAAACAATGGAGATTTTGTCTTCCATACATGTAATTTTTTTTCTGTGTTTTTGGTATTTAAAACACTTCTGTGACTGAAATTTTTCTGATTCCGTGATATTTTCTTTGGCTGCCCATGATAGAAAACATAAATTTAATGTTCTTTGGGAACAAGAGGAATTATCTCGATTTTGTTTTCCTTATTTCTGTACTTGGGATGCGGGGGAAATGAGCATATCACTGGTAAGAATTTGATGCAGAGAAAGCTTGCTGTCTGAGAGATCAATAGGCAGGAAAAGTGGCTTTGCCCAGCCTAATTGGAGACTGTAGAACTCTGGTTTAACAGCTGGACACACATCCTGGTTGTGTTTCACTCCTATGGTAAGTGAGGAGATGCCACAGCTGATGTGAGATCACCTTTCTCACATTGTTTTCATACGGTAAAGTATAACATTAACAATAGCATTACTGTGTTTTTTTGTGGTTCTTTGTTTGCTTGGGTTTATTTTTCTTGTTTTGTTTTGGAAGTAGTAGCTCTTCCCCATCATTCCCGTCTTTCTCTGGAAGGAAATCCAGGCATGTATCTATCTGGAAATCAGTGCATAGTTTGGCCAGGCCTCTGTCAGGATGTCTGTATGGTGCACACATCCCATGGGCTAGACAAAGCCTGTGAATGCATGCGTGAGACCACTGCACTTTATTTGTATGGAGCCTCCACGAGGTGAAATTGTCTCACATACCTTACAGAAAAAAAAGTGTATAACATACTTGTAGGATATACTAAAGGAAGGTATCTCATTCTTTATATTCTGTTTTCTGCTTGAGATTCAGGCTACTGACACTATTTCTGAAGCACGCACTAGCTAAGGCAAAATACTGGCCTTTGTGGAATAGACTGTATGAAAAAGTGGTCACCACTTGTGTCCTTTTGAAATGAAAACAATGATGACTCCTGTGCTTTACACTGCATTCAGCAGTTCTCTTGTGCTCTGAAAATGCTTTCATCAGCACCAGGCAGGTTTTTGATGCAACCCATCTTACTCTGAGATCATTCCAGAGGGCAGATGAGAACTGCATGAGTCATTTCCAGACCCAGGAGCATCTCAGTATGTCTTGGGAGCTCTGTTGTCCAAAATGGAGGTAATGTTTGACTTTGCACTGTCACCTACGAGAAGATGTTTGAGAGCAGGCAGACAAAGGAACAGCATCAGGAGATCTTCCCATTGGTGAGAAGTCTTCAGAACAGAAGTGGAAGAAACAGATTCCCATTACTGCTAGCAGAGAGAAATATGCATGTGATTTGTCTCAACAGTTTTAACACCTGGACTGTACCCTTAGAAGTACCAATTCCTCTCCAACTAATGTAGAGGAAACCTAAGTGATAATCCAAATGGAAATTTTTAATACAAGTGTAATAAAGCCTGCCCTTATTGGTCACTCAAACTAGAATTTAGACAGCATATAGATGACTTGACTTTGATTCTCTTTCATCACATTCCTTTTCTTTACCTGTCTTCGCTTTAGAGACAATTTTAAGAATGTAAAATACAGTTTCCAGCCACACGCAATGTCAAAAATTGAATTAACCAATCCAGGTTAACCATGAGCTTCTACCTAAAGCACAGAATGAAAAGCACAGAATATTTGTTTTGGAATTAAGAATGAGAGAGGTGCTTATTTTTTATTTTTTTTTTGCTGCCCCTCTCTGCTTTCTATTCCATGGTAACAGCTGAATTGTTTATAACTAAAAGCTGCCCCATTTGAGGGAGATATTTTCCAGGAAACAAAAATACATATGTGTTTTGTAATGTATGCACTGTAAGACTGAGATCATGCCTACAGAGATGCCCAGCTGCACAGGGCACAGGAGTGATGCATCAGGGCTTCTTCCTAGACAGTAGCTCTCAATAGAAGTATCGTGACAGAGAAGAGAGTGTGTCCAGAAGTCAGACAAATGGTGGCTCCAGAATACTAGTGTGTGGAAAGGCTGGATTTGTCACCATCCAGTGCACAAAGGAAATAAGTGTTTTCCTTGTATAAGAGCTAAAAGGTACTTTTCTCTAACACATGGCGTGGGCCTGTCTTTCACTGAGCCACTGTTGCCGGGTTTTTCAATCTCAGATAATCAATGGAAGTACTTGTGTTAAATTGTTCTTCAAAATGCGAGTATAAAGAGTTCATGTGAATTACTAATACAGCCTTGTTGCTATTATGCTATGCATAGTCTTTATTAATATAAATATGACATAGGATTGTGCATATGAGAAATAGCTTAGGCATTTTAAGTAGTAGTGCCCATGAACAACAAATGTTACTACTACACCTGGAAATGTGCTGCAGATTTCTCTATTACAGTACATATTGTAGATATTCTTCTTCAGCTTATTCAGCTAAGATTATCATCTTTGTTTATATTGCATAGAGTAGTTTGGATTACTTTGTGTTTGTTTCTGTTGTATTACAAATAGCTTTATGGTCTGTAAAAGATCTTGGCATCATATAAGTTGATCTAGGATCTGCAACATATCTAGTTGTTTTGTGGGTTTTTGTTTTTTTTCTGGGGCTTAATTGTATAATTTCTATGAGGAGAACTCTGAAATTAGGTGAAATAAATTTGTATCTTCATTTTGCTAGTAAAGATTTTCTGAAAACTTCCAGGGTTGTGTTATTAAAATGTTTGGCACTAGTGTAATCTTAATATATGTTTGTGTGTACATAAACATACATATATGTACACATGGACTGCACATGAATATATATATATGTGAATATGTGTCCATATAATTATTTACTGATGTAAACACTGTCACAGTGACTTGAATGTAAAGATTTTTAACAGAAAGTATGATCATTCCTAATGGGAATTATTTCCTTGGTGTCATTTTACTTGTATTTGAGGAATTGTATTTATATTTTCAAGTTAAGACAGAGAAGGTTGTGCTACTATAATTATTTTTTTTGTTTTCCCTGAAAAAGAGCAAGGATACTTGCCAAACTAATATTGCAAGTCTGTACAAATTAAATCTGATTCAAACATGTGCTCAATATATTTTTACCTGATGAGGGAAGGAAATTTTCACACTTGTTGCTCAAGTAGATATGTAAGTTTGGTATTTTTTTATTTTTAGGTTTTTTAATATCCAGATTTTAATTTAGATGAAGAGGAATGGGAGTACCTTTGTGAAGTCTGAACAGTGTATTGATTTCAGTGTTGTAGTTTAAAGGGCTAATGTACCATCTGTATCTTATCTTTATGACTATGTCCTTCATGTCCAGTCTAATAAATGTTAAGTTCCTGATCTTTTTTAGCAGGACAGAGATGAATTAATCTTTTTTTTTTTTTTTTTAATCCCCAGAGCATTCTTCTCCGCATTACAAAGATGCCCGTTTACCTGGTTAGTGTAATTTAGGCTCAGTTGGGACATCAGTTACATCTAAGTTTAAAAAAAATAATAATCTATGAAATAAATGCTCTCACCCCCTTCTCTGGGGATTTAAGACTTTCTAATACAGTCATACTCTACAGCATAATAAAGTTCCAAAAAGTAAACTAAATAAAATTCATTCCCTCATCAGTCCTCTGGGACTAAATAGGTTCTTAAAAGCAGCATGGTGAATGTCCAGTGATAGTGCCTTTCTATTCAGTCTATCTGTGATAGATAGTTCTCCAAATTTTATTTTGGTCTTTGGTTATATATGTATTTTAATTAATTTAGGGGATGGAAGACAGTAAAGTGAATCCAGAGTTATTCATTCTTTCATGACCATCCTCTTAAGCCTCAAGGTACAGCATGGCCAGTAAGGAAGCTGTTATCTCTGCATTTCTAGTTTCAGCCAAATACAGATGATGAAATGTTGACTCTTCATACTCTTCATGAAAGAATATTGTTATTATATGCCAGAAGTCTTCAGGAAAAGAAAAAAATCTCATTTGAAAAGGTGATAGTAGCCTTATTTCTAAGTAAAAATAGCTATGAATTCCAACCGTTTTCCTTTTGGTTGTAACCTAATTGTAATTACCCTTCTGAATTACCTGTGCACAATGAAGCACATCTAGGAAAATATGTCCTCTTAAACTTTGAGAATCTTAACTATTACCAATTTAGGGACCGGGAGTGGGAAAGGTTACCTATGGATTTCTTTGGATTTCATTCAAGGGTGACATTCAAGTTTGTGCTGTTATCTGTAGAAATAATGACAATAGCAAATAGAGTTCAACAGATATTGTCCATAGGTGCCGTATTTGCATTTCAAGAGTAGTGCATGGTGAATGCATTTTGTAGCCATTCCTCAATGAAAACAGCAATGTTGGTGGCAATATTAGAGTGGTTGGTAAGGATGCCTCTGCCCGGGCCACCACATAGCAACCACTATGTTTCTAAGGACAAATAGCTCTTGCCTGCCCTAAGCAACTGGATAAGAACATGAAAACATGCGTTGTGAGAGACCTCTAATACCCATTAGTGTTAGCAACTGTTACCTCAATCATGAATGACACAGCCCTAATTATTGAGGTAATTAGAAGTTATAACACTGGCAATATTAAAGGGAGAACTTCTAAAGCCCATTAACAATGTTACTTTAAGTGATCTGGCTGTGAACTGTTCAAATCTCTAATTACATTATACGTCTGTCTTAAAGGGTGATGTAATTAAGTGATGGGAGAGGGAATGAATATATAGTGACTACTGTGCTATACTTTGTAAGTACTATTTTTACAGAAACCAGTCTCAGTTGTGCCATTATGTCATTTAGGGGTGAAGATTTTTGCTTAACTGTATACCACATGGAGCTAAAAAATACTTATCCTCAAAATATTTAAAAATGATATATCATTGTTTGGTATAATGGTATTACCAAATTTGGGTTTGGTTGGCTATCTTGTTTATGTATGACAAAGCTAGCAGTGACATACTGATGCCACCTCAAAGAGCAGTTTAGCAAGGAAAGTTGCACTTTAGCAATGCAAATTGGTTAGAATATGAATACCCTCTATGTCTTAAAAGAGAGGAAAGCTACTTTAGATGGCTAAATATTTTACATTTCTTACTTGGACTGTATATAGTATTTTTTACCTTACTTCTCTGAGTACCACTGTGAAAGGTTGAGAAACAAGAGAAGGGAAAAAAAAATTCATATAAGACATAAGAAAAATTAGTCAAATTTTTCAAAAGTTAACATGAGTTACACTTGAATAAGAACAGATTACAGATTTCTGCATTTTGGTCCTTAGATGTTCACACTGTGAATTTTTATTAAGAAGACTGGAGAAAAGAGGAAACTGCACTAGTCTCTCTCTCTCTCTCTCTTTTTTTTTTTTTTTTAATGATTTTGAAGTAATAATTGAAGAAAATGGAAATGGAGTGAAAAACAGAATTAAATGGATGGATGGATGGCATTCCATAATTCTCTAGTTGTCTTTGGTGAATTATCAAAATTCCTTTTCAAGAAGTACAAGTAGAAGGGAGCAGATTAGTAATTTCCCATATTCAGTATAATATTCATTATCTCAGCAAAAAGGAACAAAACGAAGTAATTCAATCTTTCTACTTCTCTTTATTCAGAAATTGGCTACTTTTTCTGAGCAAGAAATCCTTAGATTCTAAAAGACAATGAGATTCAGGTGCTGCAGTGTGGTTTTGCATCATCCTTTGCCAAAACCTAATCATTTGTGATGCACGTAGCCACAGTAGTAAGGTTTGTAGTTATTTAAGTAGTTTAAGTAGTTATGTTTTAACTACTACCATCAAAACCATGTAAGTAGTTATGTTTAAAATATATTTCTACTATATTCAGTAGAATTAAGAAAGGTCCATACATAGTAAGGGAAATTAAAATCTAACCTTTTTGCTCGGTATTTCAGGCTCAATATCCCACCATAAGCTGAGTACTTTTTCATATTTTTAAAGATGATTAGTGTATGAATCTTACACCCTTTCTCTGCATTCTCTGAGATGGCTGAAGTGAGCAAAATATATATTGGGCATTCAAGTAAGCATCTCAAAGTCTGTACCTTGCTTTGCTGTGTGGAAGCGCTGTCACTTTCAGCCCTGTGTGAGTGCTCCGTTGCTTGTAAAAACGTATTTGATGCCATAATTTATTTCAGAGTTTCTGAGTGTAATCAGCTTTACCCGCGAATGTTTCCATTCCTACACTGACAGTTTCAGTGCAAGACACGTTTATTGTTCAGTCTTAGATTTGTCTTTTCATGCATACCATCATGTGACTCAAGCCCCTAAATATTTGAGCATGCCTACAGACCACTATCAACAGTCATTGTACATCTCTGCTGAGTGTAAGTGACACAAGAGGGCAGGGCTTCTGTGCATGCAGATGTCCTCAGCTATGAAATCGAATATTTCAAGAATATGTGGCCATACCAAGAGCTGGGAATGACTGCTCAGTGTATTAGTACGGATTTAATTTTTCTCTCTCATCTCCTGGATTTCCAAATGAGGAGAGGCCCAAATTTTGCAGATGCAGAACTAGAAATATATTGGAGATTACAACCAAGACAGGCCATTGTTGAGTCATGGAATTCCTTCATTGCCTTCTCTGTTCAACTTCTTTCTGCCAGTAGGTTGTGTCTGTTGACTGATCAGTCTTGGGGAGAGTAGGAGAAATGACACGCTACTACCCTATTAGCAATTTGTATGCAATTTTGGAACTGGGTCATTAACATACTAGCTGAGAAAGTCCTTCCCTGTGAATCCTAGAATGCTAAAGTCAGATGAATTCCTAGACTCATTGCTTTTTGTTAGAATGCTTTAGATGGTGTAAAAAGTTATTAACTCTTTCTACCAAAAAAGTAGATCTCTTACTTCTGTCTAAATAGTGTTGCTGTGTGCACATATTCCATCAGTGAGAATCATAAGACATTGTACTTGAATACCCGGTGAAAAAGACTCAAGAAAACATTGATGCTGAGCTGAAAATGGGAGGAAAGAAAAAAGAAACAGAAGAAAAAGGTCAAAAACTATAATAAAGGGCTAAACATGGATTATCAGTTGGAGAATGAAGTCCAGAGATGAAGAAGAGAGAATGATCAGGCTGTAGTTTTATAGGTCTTAATAGCACTTTTCATTATAGAAGCTCTTTCCCCACTGTAAGGTTTATTTGTTAAGACATGGAATGTGTCAGAAGAGAATCAAAGTATCAGCAGAAACTGGTCCTGATATTTGTTTGCAGGACAGTGATCATACAAAGTTTGAGAAGTATCAGTTGATCTGCAAATAAAAATTAAGGCCAGTTGTGTATGTGAAGTGTGTAAGTATGTGGTTTGAGGATCGTTTTTCTGGGTGCCACTAATCCATCGGTATCAATTTATAAATAAACTTACAACTGAAGGATTTGAACATGCTTCTTTATATCCATTTTGCCTTGATCTCTACAATACCAGATCTTACAGTGTTTTTAACAAAAGAAAAGAAAAAAATATATATTTTTCTTCTTTGAAGCTGTAAAAAAAGAGGATTGGATTTTGCTGTTTAAAACAAAAGGTCACTGCTAAATCGTGTACGGAAAATGCATATCTTAATGTGGAATGGTTTCCTCAGAAAACTGTGACAATGTGAAAATGAAGAATCAAAGTGAACTTTCAAGATAATCTTAGCTTTCACTCTTGCCCTAGCGAAAGAGATGATGTGCAGAGGCCCTGGTTGGAAATTATCCCTTGTCAGGAAAGCACTCAAGCACTTGCATAAATGTATTCCTGAATGAGAGTATGGACTATACACAAGGATAAACTCTACATTCATAAATGGTATTTATAACATTTCTCTTGATTGCCACTTTATGAAATCACTGCTATTGCTAATATGCAGAAAAAGGTAGAATATGATCCAGTGAGGCTGGATTTTATGTCTTCTTACTGCCTGAAAGTAAGAAACCTTCACATTTGTACTATATCATAGGTCCTGCTTCACCTGCTAACAATTTTCTCAAAGCTTTGAAATGAGCATTTCAAAACATGTGATCAAAACTAGATTTCCGCAGTTTGGGAATACACATCAATTCTCTGTCAAGGTAAAAATTCCTTTACTTAGAATAATAAAATCATATGATATTCTGAGTTGGAAGGGACCCACATGGATCATCAAGTCCAACACACGACCTCCCAAAATTCAAAGTCTATGTCTGAAAGTGTTGTCCACAAACTCCTTGAACTCCAACAGTTTGGGGCTATGACCACTGCCCTGAGCTAGATGATACATGTCTGTTAACAAGCTGCTTGACACTGAGCTCAGTTGGCAAGACAATTTCTGGCAAATGCATGGGTTGGAAATGGGCAGATGTCCATTGCTCTGGGTTTGAGAGCTGAGTATGAGACATACAACTTAATTCCACAATTAAAGATATATTCTCCTCACAGAAACAAAGAACAAATCATTCCTATCTCAGTTTGAAAGTATATTGTTTTATCCCTAATATATCAAAAGGAAACAAGGAGAGTAAAAGGAAAATAATATTCTTCAGCAACTTAAACAAGTAGTCAGTGTCTCAGTTGGGATCTACCTAGTATTCAGTCTGAAACCCAATAGGAAGAGACAGGTCAAGGTCAGGTAGTAAAAGTAAATGTACACAAAGCAAGCATCTAGACAAGAATTGAGATCAGAATCCAAGTCAAAGGGCAGAAAATCAGATACAGTTGTACCAATCTGAAGGGCAAAACAAGAGGAAGGTGGGAGGCAAGGGTCACATGGCCAGAGAATTTCAGTGCAAAGCAGAGCACAGGGAGGGAAGCAAGAAAAGTTATAACAAGACACAAGAAGAGACAGATACAGAATAAGCAGTTAGAGTGTGATTGTTCCTTTGACACAAGGCAAAGGATCAGTCAATCTCAGCTGTCTGAGTTGATTTACTACGTCTTCAGGGGGAAGCAAAGGCAGGAAAGAAGGCCTGGCAGGTACCTCTTGCTGTATCTGGAGTTCAAATGTTGAATCAGAAAACTGGTCCTCTTCTTTCCAGTACTTAGCCATTTGTAAGGCTTAAAACATTTCACCATGCAAACAGGCAGACGTTTTCCAATAGCTGTTCTGACACAAGCAAGGAAATATCTGAAAAAGCAGACTCTCCATATGTGTCACATTTTCTCAGCTGCACATTTTCCTGGAGATGTGGATGTCCTGCATGTGGTCCCCAGACTTCCCGAAGTGTGCATATTATGTGAATAGTAACAGTATCTTAAATATTTCAACGGAAATTCCTTTGGGCACTAGAACAGTAGAGAAAATGGAGTGAGGTATTTCTATCTGTTTGACTATAGGATTAAAAAAGCAAATTTTTAAGTTTACAGGAAAGGAGATAAATCTGAGGATGATATTATGATGCATAGGAAGGCATATACTCATTATGTCTATTCAAATAATTCTGTATTTTAGAATACCTTCTAAAAGAAAAGACACACCAAAAAGTTACATTACAGCAATACTGTGGTGATTCTTAGGCTGTATGGTCAGGAACTTAAAATTCTGGAAATTATATGTTGATGAAACATTCATTGACAGACTTGACAAGTTTCTATATTGAAATCACCATCCTAATGGATGAGGGGAGGAAGTGGATATTGTATTCCTGTATTTCAGTAATGTCATTGAGAATGCCCCCATAAGATTCTCCTCTTGGATAAACTGTTCAAATATGACTGGATGAACAGAGAGTGAGGTGGGTGGAAACTGTCTGAATAGCTGGACCCAAAGGGTGGCGGGCAGTGGTACAAAGTCTGTTTGGATAACAGTAATGAGAAGAGTTTCCCAGAGGTTGATACTGGGTCTGATCTTGTATAGTGTCCTCATTAACAGTTAGGAAAATAAGGTAGGGTACACCTAAATACAGAGGTGACATAGAACTGTGCAGAGTGACTGATTCACCAAAGGGCCACGCTGTTGCCCAGAACAACTTTGACAAGCTAGTGGGGTGGGCTGCACAGAGACACTGTATGGTCTCCTTCTTGAAAGTCTCCAGGAGCCGCCTGGCCGTGGGCCTGGGCACTGCTCCCGGGGGAACTGCTGGAGCTGAAGTTGAACCAGGTGACCTCCAGAGGTCCCTGTGAACTTCAGCCATTCTGGAATTCTATGATTCTGTTTTCTAGGCAAAGGGACAGCTAAGCTCTCAGCTCTCACTGAAAGTTAAAGGCAGTAAGACCCTTCATTCTCAGTTGTGTCTCAATTCTCATTTTCTTTCAGAAAATCTCACATATTCTCTTAAGAAAGGCATTGCAGGTACTTAAAATTCCAGTTTTATTCTACCTCCCATACCTAGTTTGATAATGACATACCTATTCTCACATACCACAGCATAAACAATATGGTTTCTCTGAACACCTTTCATAATCATAGAATCATAGAATCATAGAATCATAGAATCATAGAATCATAGAATCATAGAATCATAGAATCATAGAATCATAGAATCATAGAATCATAGAATCATAGAATGATAGAATGGTTTGGCTTGGAAGGAACCATTAAGATCATCCAGTTCCAACCCTCTTCTATAGTCAGGGACACTTCACACTAGACTGGGTTGCACAAAGCCCCATCCAGCCTGGCCTTGAATGCTTCCAGGGAGGGAGCATCCACAGCCTCTCTGGGTAACACATTCCAGTACTTCACTTCTCTCTCAGCAAATATCTAGTTAATCTAATATCTAGTTATCTAACATCTAGTCTAAATATAACCTCTTCCAGTTTAAAGTTACATGCTCTTGTAAAAAGTCCCTTCCTAGCTTTCCTGTAGGCCCCCTTTAGGTACTGGAAGGCCACTATAAGGTTGTCCCAGAGCCTTCTTTTCTCCAGGCTGAAGAGTCCCAACTCTCAACCTGTCTCCATAGGGCAGGTGTTCTAGTTATACCTTTGGTTTGGAGAAGAGAATGTGGTAGGTGAGTGAAGTTCTACCACAAAGGTGATAGGTAATGCAGAACTGTTGCTCATCAAATTCCACAGTCTGAGAAATAGGGGGCAATCCATGAAAATAGCAAGAGCTTGATTTAAAACAAAGAAGAGGCAGGCATTTTTACTCATGGTATTGTGAACTTTAAGAATTTGATACCACAAGAGTTTGTGAAGGCAGAATCTCAGAGCAGTTTCAAAACAAGGGTCAGAAAAATTCATAGACAGTAAGTCAATAAAGAGATGTAGAAGGATTAGATAGGAATCTATTCTTTAATACCCCTAGTATGCTGGGTGAGTACAAAATAAATGGCCTACAGATAATAACGATGCTCACATAATATCCTTGAGTGGCATCTCCTTTTGTTACTGAGACAAAATACTGGACTATATGGACAACTGGTTCAACACAGTAGGTTCTTATGTTCTCATGGATTTCACTGCTTGCATCCTTTGCATTACCTTACAAACGTGCTGTCTACAAATCCATTCCTTTTGCAGGAGCTTCAGCATCTCTTTTCCACCATAGACTAATGACTTATCTGATGGCTGGACACAGAGTATTTCTTATTGGGAAACAATTGACTGGGTGTAGGTGATGAGCTGAGTGTTTCATTAAGCTAATTGAGGAAGGTGGAGTGTACATCAATCCTACAGTATAAATATTGCCCACAGCTTGTCAGTGAAATAAAAAGGTGGAGAGAAAAGACCATTTAGACTCAAACTTGGGATAGCTACATTGACTCATAAAGGCCCTTGTCATTAGGAGCCTTTATTATCTGTTGTAACTGTGTAGCCAAGTTTGAACTTTGCAAAAAGAATGGTTTATGTTTTTCTACATGAGATGTTCTTGTCATAAGGATAATTCTAGACTAACAGGTACACAATGGTGCGTAACATTCTTTGAGGTGAGGTGGTTGCCAGAGCTGAGATATTGGAGCATTTCTAAAGTCCTCAGCAAAGGAAGATCACTTGTTTTCCTGGGCTGGATTGAATGCTATCCCTGCCAGTGTCTGTGTGGAAAAGATACCTTCCTGCTAACATGTTTAGACAAAGTCCCTTAACAGCTGTCAGATAGATAAGTGGTGACCTAGGATTTGTAACAGCAACACTCAAAATCAGTGCTAAGATGTTGAGTTCTTAATAAAATTTGAATGTTGTGCATAACTGACTGCTTTGTCCCAGTTCAAATTTACTCTTGGTTTTCATCATTCAGAATGGTCCATATAATCATTTAGGTTACGTATTCCTGACTGGAAATTATTTGATACTAGTTAACAAAGAGAATTCAAAACGAGTCTTCTTTAAATTAAGCAAAATCTATAGGAGTGAGTAAGAAATTCTTCTTATTTCAAATGGAATGCTTCTTATTTCATATGGTGCTTGATTTGTGTCCGGCAGTCTAACTCCTTGTCCTTCTACTGGTCTGGCATGTCACTTCACTGCCAGCCTCAGTCCTCAGGAAATGGGAGATCATAAGACAGAAAATGTGGCTATAGGTTGCAATTCAATCTCTGGAGAATTGAAAATGTCAGGTAGTCATATTTCTAGTTCAGAATTAAAATTCCAGTGGCTAGACACAAGGTTCATGATCTATGCTTCCATATCTTGATAGGAAAAGATTTTTTCTAAGTGAATTCTTACTAAGAATTCTTGCTAAGAATTCAGAAAGGGTCTTCTTACTAAGAATTTGCTTCCAGTGAATATTCCATTATATTTGACTAATATTCTTAGATAATAAAACATTTTAATATTTTTGGAAGAACAGGTGTATAACCTACAAACGTATAAAAAGCAAGGTCTAATGAAGAAACCTGAATGTTTGTGGGTATCTTCTTCAGATACAGTGTTTATTTGTCATCATTATTATCCAGTTCTTGGCAAGCGTATGAATTCTGGGGCTACAAACTGAAATGAGAAAAACTCTCTGTTGAAGAAATGTCTATAAGACAGAGCCAAAAGACTATTGTGCTTTCCAGTCAGTTGTGCAATGATGAATAAGTCCACACAGTCCATTGTGGCGAGCTTCATCTAGTCAGTCAGAATTTTTTATTTATGTAACTCTGTCTCTCGTTTTTGATTAGAAATATCCAGCATAATATAAACTGTTTCTTAGAGCCACAATAAAAGCAAGTTGAACTACTTCATGTATATGTTGTCCTTGTATGTTTTAGTTTATAAGAA
>VXAB01000677.1:0-103210 GCA_013399175.1 Odontophorus gujanensis
AACAACCTTACCAACCAGCAGTGGCAGCACCACCAAGACCTCACCACCCCTCCCTGAAACTTCAATCACCATCACATCCACAAGTGCAGGGACGACCGTACCTACCAGCAGTGCCAGCACGACCAGGACCTCACCAACAACGCCTGAAACCTCGACCACCATCACTTCCACAAGTGCTGGGACCACTGTACCAACCAGCAGTGCCAGCACCACCAAGACCTCACCACCCCTCCCTGAAACTTCAATCACCATCACATCCACAAGTGCAGGGACGACCGTACCTACCAGCAGTGCCAGCACGACCAGGACCTCACCAACAACGCCTGAAACCTCGACCACCATCACTTCCACAAGTGCTGGGACCACTGTACCAACCAGCAGTGCCAGCACCACCAAGACCTCACCACCCCTCCCTGAAACTTCAATCACCATCACATCCACAAGTGCAGGGACGACCACAATACCTTCCAGCAGTGCCAGCACCACAAAGACCTCAATACCCGTCTCTGAAACTTCAATCACCATCACATCCACAAGTGCAGGGACGACCACAATACCTTCCAGCAGTGCCAGCACCACAAAGACCTCAATACCCGTCACTGAAACTTCAATCACCATCACATCCACAAGTGCAGGGACAGCCACAAAACCTGCCAGCAGTGCCAGCACCACCAGGACTTCACTCCCTACAACTGAAACTTTAACTACACACACATCTACAAGTGTTGGGATGACAACCTTACCTACCAGCAGTGCCCGTAGCACAAGGATTTCACTCTCTACAACTGAAACTTCAACCACCATCACATCCACAAGCGCAGGGACGACCACTGTACCTATGAGCAGTGCCAGCACCACAAGGACCTCACTCCCTCCGACTGAAACTTCGACCACCATTACATCTACTAGTTCAGGATCCACCTTACCTACCAGCACTGCCATCTCCACAAAGACCTCACTCCCTATGACAGAAACCTCAACTGCCATCGCATCCAGAAGTGCAGGGATGACCACCGTAGCAACTAGCAGTGCCACCACCACCAGGACCTCACTCACTCCAACAACAGGTATGACCGTCATCATATCCCCAAGTTCAAAGACCACTGTACCTACCAGCAGTGCCAGCACTGCTAAGACTGCTTGTTTTGTGTTAGTAAGTGCAGCTACCACCATCCTAACACCTACATAGACCAACAGCTCTGCCACTACCCAGGTTTCTCCTAATTTGACTGAACATTCATCCGCTATCGCAACCACACCTATCAATAGTGCCACCAGCACCAGAACATCGGCCTCTGGAACAACATTCACTATCCCTACATCTACCAAATTACCACTCAGCTCTTCAACTATATTCACTCCTGTAGCAATCTTCATTGTAGTAACACAGACTATAGCACAATCCCCTACTTCAAGGAGTTCTCGTATGTCATTGTGTAATCCGAAAGCTATTTTTGCTGTTAATTTGATAGAATGTCATTGCTGTAATTACCTTCCGTGACTTCTACTATCATTTGTGCTTCTTTTAACACAAAGAATTCACTCATGCAAAGTCATTTAGCAGATTCCATGATTTATTTTTTTATATTTATTACCTGGACCAGGGTAACGACCGTGACTCCAAAAGTTTTAAAAATATTAATGCCAGAAGTCTTAATATTTGTAAATTCTGAGGTGATACTTGGTGTAGAGCTGCAAGATTTCCACAATCTCTACTTAGTGAAGTGGGTCATCATATACTTGAACACAACCAAACATTGACTTAATTTGTCCAGATCAGACTCCTGCAACAATTCCAAGAAGCGATTGTGCTTTGAAATAAACTATGTTTTGTTCTCAGCAGCTGGTACTTCACAATCAAGCCACACTACAAGCACCTCTGCAACCTCCAGTTCTTCCCTCACCACAGCTTTCACAACAGAAGCGGCTGGAACAACTCCATGTTTTTGTCACGTGTCTGGTGATTTGTTTTCTCCTGGTAAGCTTCTCACTTAATTGTTACACTAATTTTCATAAGCAGTATGATCCCTTAATAGCGTATTCAATTGATAATCACTCAATATCATCTGAAGTAGATTAATCATTTTAACAGAGTAATGCACTTCATGTTTTTACAATATTTTGTGTTTTTTTCTTTTCTTAGTGTTTTCATTGGTCTTTTAACTTTACTTTCATTTTTCTTCTACAGGAGAAGTTATATACAACAGAACAGATAAGGCTGGATGTCATTTTTATGCACTTTGCAGCAGTGAATGCGAAATTGCCCGGTTTAAGGGGCCATGTCCTACAGCAACTCCTTCAACTTCAGTGTCCTCAGAAACTACAACACAAGCCTCCTCATCCACAGAACATATCATTCCTTCTATTTCACCAACCGCAGCAACATCCCTCACACTACCAGCAAGAAACTGTACTGACGTCGATCCTCCACGAAAGGTGGTTCCCTTCATCATTTTAAAATAGCACCATTGCAAAAACAGCCCAACTCCTATCCTCTACTAGTCAATTCAAATCAAGTCGTGTATTTCAGTAACAAAGTCGATCACACTAGAACATCCTCATAAAAAAGTTCAACCTGGCACTATCAGGCTTTTAAGCATCTACAGATAGAAAAGTTCACCAATACCATAGCAGAGACTTTTTAAGAATAAAAGATATTCAAACATTGTAAAAATAAGTGGACTAGCTATGAAAATATTACAATGCCTTTTTTTCTACAGAGAAGATGGTTGTTTTATTGTTCTCAGGTTGCCTGCTCTCAAGCTCTGAAACTATATGATAACAATACTTTAATCTGGAATCCATACTATGCTTGAGAGTCTAAGCCAAGTTGGCCCAGAATAACTAGATTGAAGGGGCACTTCAGAATAAATAATTTATGTATTTTCAGCCTGGAGAGCAATGGACAAGTCAATGCCAGAGATGTGTTTGTGATCCACTCAATGGTACGGCGCACTGTGAGCCACACCCATGCCAAAAACCTCTGGAAGTAGTTTGTGGCACAGGATTTATTTCCGTACCTGTAATACCAGTAGAAGACCCATGCTGTCCTGAACTTGAATGCCGTAAGTACTAAAAATACCAGCGGATGCACCAAGCTGCACTGTGCAAAATTGCCTTTATGCTTCTGTTAATAACTAAGCAGATTCTACATCTATCACGGTAACACCAGAACCTTCTTTACATTGTTCTCACTCAGTTAATACGCATCTTTTTTGAGCTAAATATGCGATACGAATTCAGCTGGAAACAAAATGTTATTTTCAATATCTGCTCAGAGAAAGTGAATGGGCAGAAGAGCAGGGTAATATTCTGAGCCTTCAAGTACTTGATATAATGTAGTATTGAAGCACATTAACATTAGTCTGTCCACAGCTAAACACACATGCATAAACGTAACGAGCCAGCATAGTTTACTACAAAAGCAGGTAACACAAAGCAACGAAGTAAATCACAATTAGAAACTGAACTGCTGATGTACAAAAAATATTAATTACTCTAATGGTACTGTAAAAAAAATTATAATCCAATGGTCATATAAAATATATAAAAGAATCAAAAAGAAAAGCAGCTGTAAAAGAAGCCTGAAACAAATCAAAACAAGGGAACTATTTAGTCTGAAGTAAGTCTGTAAAAGCCAGGAATGTAATCTACCATGTCATCAAACTGCATTACTACAATAAAAAAAAAATACACATCCAGGTTCTATTCTGAGAGGTCATATGGTATCAGTATACAAAGGCATCTGTGAAGGGTACTGGTCTTCAAGGGTTCAAACAGAAAGCAACTAATTTAATTGGAAATGAACCTATACAGTAAGGGCAAAAAAGGGATTTTTTGTGTTCAGCTCAAGTTTGGCACCATTTCTGCTCAACTCTTCTAGCTAATTAGAAGATACATTCTTCACATCCAGCTATGCTGGTTTGTGCACATAGACAGCCTGAATTCAAGTTTTCCCATAATCTGTGGTTTTAGCAAATCTTGGTAACATCTTAACTTCTCACATACTCTCACAGTTTGAGACTGCTGATTTTTATTTTGTTTTCTTATTCAGGGCGAGCTCCGGGCTGTGTGCTTAATGACAAAACATATCAGGTGAGAACCTGATACTTAGCAGCATTTTACTACAAATGAAACACACCTTTTCTACAACAAAAGCCCTTTTCCCAAACCACATCAACCTATAACCCTGAACTCTTTCGCAAGCTTAAAACAAGACTGCATCATTCTTAGTGATGTACTTTCAAAAAAAAAAAAAAAAGAAAGCTTTCTCCCTTTTGTGGAATTAATAACTTTTTTCTGAAAGAGCTGGTGCATTGCCTGAGCTCAAATGTTATTTGAAATAACACTGTGAACCTCCACAAATAAGGCCAGATTTTTTTTGCTCACGTGCATTTCAAAAACCTTAATGGTGAACAGCTTTTCTTTCACTCTCACCTGCGTTATAAAGACACTTTATAAATGAACACTTTTTCTTTCCCATTTTCCAGATTGGTACATCTGTAATTGATTCATGTAGGAATTGTACCTGCACTTCTGAGGGAGATCTATGGCCTAAGAAATACATTATGCAGTGTAAGGAGCTTAAATGTGAAACATCTTGCCCACTGGTGAGTTAAGATTCTCTGGGATGCCCTATCAGCCCTCAATTATTGGTATTCTAGTAAGATTGGAACCCTCCATCATCAACTCAACATACTTTCATCTCTTGCAAGTAGGGTTATGAATATAAGATTGAGGATGGAGACTGCTGTGGGAAGTGTACTGTAGCAAGTTGCATAATTCACCTAAGTAACAACACCACACGTATACTCCAAGTAAGTAATACTTTCCTTCTCTCATCAGCTAAATAAATTCTTACTGGGAAGGGATATATTAACACTGAAACTACTCTGAAAACTACGCTAATACAAACTAAAAACTTCAGTTTCTGAGCCAAGACTTGGAAATTCTTGAATAGCTCCAGAGAGGGAGACTGTGGGAAGCCTGTTCCAGTGCTCTGCCACTCTCACAGAGAATGAGTTCCTCCTTGTGTTTGTATGGAACTTCCTGTGTTCCAGTTTGTGCCCACTGCCCCTTGTTTGGAAGAATCTGTCCCTAGGATCTACAATATGAACTTTCAAGACAGCCATAATTTGCAAAATTAGGCTTCTCTCATTTGCCACTTGAAAGAACTTCAAGTTGAGCTAAAAATCTTTGAGGTGTGAGAACTTAAGCATTTTTGAAGTAACCATCCAGTATCTGATTACAATGGAAAAGAATGTATTTTTTTCTTCTCTTCAAATCTTAGGTTGATGAGAGTCTGCCACTTGATGCCTGTAGCCAGTACAAGTGTGAAAAAATTGAAGATCAATATGTTGTAGTTCAAACTAAAAGAGTATGCCCCGAGTACAACCCACTTGAGTGTGATCCTGTAAGTATTCATCACTTCAGTGTTTACTGAACACAGTGTAAAAAAACAAGGGGAAAAGGGAGTGAGGAAGAATGCAACAATTTATGCTCATTAAAGTTTCAGGAACACTTTCAGAATGAAAATAATGTTGCTGTAACAACAGTATTAAAGAGAAGCTGAGTATTTTTACATGAGCTTACAATGATAGAAGATTCATGCAGTGATGACACAGCCAGTCAGACATCCATGGTTTCATTCTGTGTTCATTGTGGAGAAGCCTTCTGTCAAGTGCTAGTAATGCTAACTTGTTAACACACTCAGTATTGCCATCCATGCTTCAATGCAAACCCTTCTTTATTTCTGCAAAGGATGAAATAGAGACTACTCCTGATGGCTGCTGCAAGATATGTAAACGTAAGTAACACCAAGCTAGTATTTTCCTCTTACAGATAATTACATTCAACCTCTATCTGAATTTGAGTGGAAGGAAAGTTTCTTTGCTGACCTAGCTTTCACTCAAAAGTAACCCTTCTACACCATTTCTTCAAAAGAAAAAAGTGGATTTTCTGGATAGTGAATACCACAAATGAAACCACTGACAGTCAGTCCTCAGCTTCTATCTTCCAAGTGCACGGTACAGCTGAGCTCAAAAAAAAAAAACCACTTGAAAACTCTGGCTACAGTATACAGTACCACCTACTGTCTCATCCTGTACATAGTCTCAGTAATGAGACATCATGCCCTTCCAAATTCCTTTAGCATGAGGTGCTGAATTAGAGATTTGAAGCATGTTTATGTTGCTCCTCTTCTTTTGAAGCTACAAACTGCAAAGCATACAGCACAAAAACTGTGATCAGACATGAAGACTGCGAATCCTCTGAAGCTGTTGAGTTGGCGTACTGCGAAGGCACCTGTCCTGGCTCCTCCATGTAAGTTCAAAAAGCAGTAGCTGAGAATCTCTTCAGCTGGGTTTATATTTGTGGTCTCTCTTAACCAATCATACAGCAGCAAAGTTAACATATTCACGCATCTCTTGAGTAGAACCAGACTGAAACAAAGCAAGAATAACTTCGCTACCAAAAAGTTAGGGTATTAAAATCATATTCACATGATGCTCCTGTTTATAGACGTTTAATGAGAGAACATCTTTTCTTCCGGTGGCATGCAGGTATTCTCTTGAAACAAACCAGATGCAGCATGACTGTACTTGCTGCCAGGAGCTCAGCAGCCACACAAGAGATGTGACCCTGACTTGCCAAAATGGAACAACCATCAATTATAACTACGTCTACGTGGAACAGTGCCAGTGTGTAAATGCATGTAGCTCACAGACTCAAGAAGCAATCGATTACCAATCAAAAATCAGTCAAATATTGACATGATCACTGTGGAAACAACAACAACAAAAATACATCCCAGGAAAGCCAGAACCATATCCTCCTCAAAATAACTTGAGCTCCTTCTTTAACTGATATTTCAGTTTAACACCTTTCCTTTTTTCTTACTCGTAAAAGCAAAAAAAAAAAAAAAAACTCAAAAAACACCTTTAAGCACAATTTTTTTTTATTTAAGTGATACAGTTTTCAAGGTAAAATTAAATAATTATGTAAAATATATTCCTGTACATTATGCAGACATGTCACTATGTATCAGTACAATCACAAACCTGACATTTTGGGAAAAGTCTTAAAGGCTTCAAAAACAAAAGCAGAAGACAGTGCGGCTACACTGCACTCGGCTCCTACAATTAGAGAAAGTTTTATTGCACAGCATTTTTATGGATATAATGCTCTTAAAAGACATCACTTGGTGACAGGGAAGAGACTGTTTTCCTGTTCATCTCGTCTCTTATTTGATCAATAAAACTTTCAGCATTTTTCAGTTTTTGTGACTGATACTTATTTTCTAAATAAGTCTAAATGTCTAAATAATGGGAAGTCCAGTGACAAAGAGGTGCGGTTCTCTGTTTAACAAGAAAACAAGATGGCAGGTGAAGCAGCAGGCTGGGTGTTTGGCTAGTGAGATCCAAAAGACAAGTGGAAAACAAGATAGAAAACTTTACATTCACAGTTGCTCCACATCCTAAACAGAAACAATGAAAGCCACCCTTCTGAAGTTGAAGAAAAGAAGTCTACATATAAATGAAAGCTCCAATCAGATAATTAAATGACTTCACCAGAAGTATTCTTTCCAGCTAAATGCTCTGCTGCAGTAATCTCACTGAAGTATCAATATACTTGCCTATGGTAAATATAGGATGAAAAACCTGCACTTTCATATTAATATGATACCTCACAAAAAACACAAAAAAGAGCTCAGGATTGACATTATATACTGCTTGGTGTTTTAAGTATTACTTGTCTGTAGCTCCACACAGATGCTCCGCTGCTAATAATGTAGGTTTAGTTTTTATTTCTAAGTATGTTAAGTCATGCATGCATTTTATGATTTCAACTTCTGAGTTCCATGTAGTACATAACTGACTTTAACAAAAATGGTTACTTCCTGAATATCAAACAAATGCACATCTTCATGTTTTCCTGTATAGTTACTTCTGTTTTACACAGACATTCCCTGGACTTGCAATAGCAGTGTAGCATTTGTTCCAAGTCTCCATATGTGCCTCCTGAATTCTGCTTACTTGAAGTGCAAATCCCCTGGATTTGCTTCTGGCTTAAGCTTCAGAGAAAAGAAAAGTACAAGAATAGATTTCTCTTTAAAAGCACCAACCAACATCTCTTTCCTCACCACCTTTTACTGCCATTTTTCCTGCTTCCTCTTCTTCTGAAGCAGACTATCACAGCAGTGATCTAAGGAAATATTTCATTTCATTTAAGGAAAGATTTTTGCCTCTGAGTTCCATTCACCTGCCTTGCTCATTGATAACTGGTAGCACTTCCCATGTTTATAGTACAATACCACTGTGTGTAAGGAGTTTGCTGTACTCCTCAAAGTCACCTACTTGTCTCCCAGCAACATAGGGAGTTAATTTTACCTCTACACACAACATGTGCTGAGAGAGAGGAGATCCTCATCTCCAAGAGACAGCACAAGTTATACCAGAACACTGCTACTGATACATTTACTTCTGTATTTATTCTTACACTTGTCATTTCCCAAGCCTCAAGGCTGTGTTGCCAGCAGGAGGATAAGCCACTCATCCAGCTTCCTAGTCTCCAAACATCGCCCCAGTAGCTTACACAAGCAGACTTACTGCAGTTCTGTCAAATAGGAGCTATGTGCAAAAGGGCTTTGCCAGATGTACAAGCATCATACAGATGTGACAGTTTCACAATGTAGGGGACTCAAAAGCACGTAGAGTTGGTCGCAAACTACACACTATCAGAAGAAGCCATTGAAACACAGCATCCTGAACATCTTTATATAGCAAATTATACCATTTATCCATTAGTTTTCAAAAAAAATCATAGCTTCAATTCTTAAAACATTATGAACCTTGAATCAATATTCATTTCTTCCTTTCCTGAAAACTGCCTTTTCCCATACAAAGGAGTTACAGAGACTGAGAATTAGTTTTTTGCACATGCTTCCTTGTCTTACATGATCCCCTCCCACCCTACATTACTCAACGCAGAAACATTCTTATTTAAAACATAAAGGCAACTATTAAAAACAGCAAATGCTGCATTCAAACACTGAGTTATCAGAGCAAATTTGTGGCTACTTACAGTCACAACTTAGTCTTTATGCTCATGCTATTTGCCAGCAGCAGACAATAGCGCTGCATTCAAGGAATTGACCCTCTCCCAGATGCTCTCACTTAGTTTGATTTCCGCCACTGAAGACCATGGTAATGGATCACCTCCATAAAGAAACCTGTGGAGTAGCTCAAAGGCCCGAGCTGTTTTCAAGGTACTTTATCACTTCCACAATGTTTCAAAAGTAAGACACAGACCACGGTTTATTCTTCCGAGCCATTCACTCACCACCAAGGCTGAACCTTTGTCCCTCAGGACCAGGACTCTATGTCACATGGAGATAAGCCCTGAAGTTTGCATTTAGCTACTTCTTGCTTCCATGCTGCATAAACATGCTCCAACCCTAAGAGCCACACAAATCATCCTTCCATTTCCTTTAGAGAGGTTACCAGATTGTTCTCTCACCAACTACTTCCACAGAATATTTAAGTTTGCTGTCATTTAGACATGTTAAGAAATATTGCCATAATACACCCTTGCCATTAAAAAGATCATTCACTTTGGTACCATCCTACTAAGATTCTGTAACACACATTCCAGTTTTGAGGTAGTTCTGAGTTTTTCTCCTCAAATGTAAAAAAAAACCCAGCACTTTAAAATACTTACAATGAAGCAGAAGGATCTCAGTCCTCACACTACTGGCCACATGCTGATTTATTTCAGCTGTGGAGTTGAGCCTTAACAGGAATAGGGCTGATAGTTCAAATGAAACGAGCATCCAGATGGCTGCACACTTTACATGCACTGTTAATTATCAATTAATTAAATGCAGCTGATAAACGGAAGACACCTGAAAACGCAACCAGCACCCACAGTCGCTCATGCTGCAATACTTAACCACATGACTTGCAACGAAACAAAGCCTGATGTAAATCACTGAACTCAGTGACAATATCTCTGCTGATATCAGGAGCTGACACTATTCCCAGCTATCCAAGCTTGTAGTTTCTCAAACACTTACTCCAAACACAGATGAACTGCTTGATACTATATGAAGCATCTTCAGGACTCAGTTACCCCAGCCTTACACTAAGTTGAAACTGTTGTCCGTTTACTTAGAAGTGCCTAAAATATCTAGTGGATAATGAGATATATACAAACTACAGTATAAAAATAGATCAACTTGAGTTTCTGAATAAGCCTACAGAACACACAGGAAAGCTGAAATCTTCAGTGGGTTACAACTCACAGCTGGAGCAGGGAATATTGCAACTATGGCTTTTCATTTCTCCAACTATGAAAATTCCTATTATATTTTTCCTAGAGGCTCTGTTTTCACCAATGTACTTAGATATTTCAATAATTCAAATACATCAACTTCTATTAGATTCCCAAATGCCATCAGCATGTAATCTGTATTGAAATGCAAATGCTAATAAACATTGAAACCCTAAGCAGATGCTTTAGCCATCACAAGGAAGCCAACATTTCAGTAAATTAATTCCCTTGCCTTCCATAAAACAACAGAAATCACAGCAATGATGCAGAGTAGTAAGGTCCCAGGCTGCAGCAAGCAAGAGTTTGCTCAAACCCAACTGCAGTGAGCAAAGAAATAAAAGGAAAGAAGCTACTTACCTTCAGAAGGCTTCAGGTACACAGGAGTCCCCAGCAAGAGCTCCTTGCCTCGACTGCCAGCCCTTAAATGAGGTCTGGGAAGGGATGGATCCTGGCTCCACCCCTTCCAATCACTCAGGTACACTGCCCACACCTGAGCTCCCCTGAGTTGGCCCTGCCTTCCCACCAGGTGCTCCATCACTGGTTCAGGCTGTGACTCAGCATTTCTGCCACACTCTGTGTGCTGCAGAAATGTGAAAGCAAACAGTAAGGCTTTAGAACATATATGAGGATAGATGCTGCCACTTCAGAGCTACAGGAAAGCACCATTAGTAGCTCATTAATTCTCAAGCACAGCAACGCTGCTGAACAAGAAAAAGGACCTCTGATAGCCTTCCAGTTAACAACAGAATTAAAAAAGATGTAAATCAAATCCTTAAAATTCATCAATATATTGAAAACTAGCAGGTAATGCTAGTTTGTCCTGTAGCTGAAATATTACATCAGTTTTATTTCCTAACTTTCCACAGGGACAACACTACCTCCAAACCTGCAATATCATAACAGTTTTGAAGGAGCAGCACCTGGAAGTGTTAAAGAAAGGCAAATACCTAGAGAGAAATGCTTCAAATACTTGTGAGTGTTCACTGTACCAGCCCCACCAGATGATCACATTTCTAACAACTGAAGTGCAATTTAGCAAATATGCAAAACCACAAAGTTAACTGATACACAATGAATTCTGTATCGGTCTATAGATGATGAAACTGAAGTCCTCTCCAACAGAGACATAATACGCTTTCATTTAGATGATACATTTATTAAATTAGAACAAAAAGTTTATGTATTCTAGAGTGCAAGAAACATTTGGACACTGGACCTCAATACAGAGAGAAACAATGTCTTCAGATCATTACAGCAAAAAAAACATCCTCTGTATTGTATTACAGATCAACCAAACAAGCAATAACATTTGAAAGGGAAAAAACATTCAGTACCATCAACAGATGCAAATAGCAGTAGAGAAGAAAGCAGCAAGGATCTAGCTAGACAAAAAATTTTTTATGTTCCTATTCTTAGCAAGTTCAGGCTCTTGGCAGGACTCAAATTAGTACTAAAAGCATTCACTTCTAGCAGGTGCCAGGCTTTTACATCTGGCTTTAGCTCTGAGCTGCTTGAAGCTGTTGAGCAGAAGAACAGTGTCAAATAGCATCATCCCATTCCCATTTCATCAAAAGCTACAACAGTGACAACTTAAATCAAGAATCAGACTTTGGGTTCCAATGCTTCCATTTCACAGACTCCAGGAAAACCAACCTACTCCCCACCTTTTTTCCACCTCTTCCCAATTCAAAGCTGAATGAGCAGATTGACTTAGAGGCTATGTATGAAAAGCTGAGCAGGATCATGACCAGAGTTTTGTTTCTAAAAGGAGGAGATCTTGAAATAAAAGTTTCAGCTACAATGCTTAAGTAAATCAAGATAAAAATCCCAAGAATAGTATTTGAGTTTAGCATGTTGAAACCCATCTACTGGCCATAACTCTCCTAAAACTCCTGTCTTCAGCTCTTACCTACCCCTGTTTTGCATAACATTTGCATAAATGAAACTAACAATGACAACAAACAAATTTAACAGGGGCTATAGCTTACTCAGAGGCCTGGAACCTAGTTTATGCATAAGCCTAGCTAACCTAACATTCCTTCTCATGGTTAGAACTGAAAAGTGTTATTCTGTCCTTGAAATGGAGCTGTCACAGGATGCAGTCCAATTTACCAGCCATGAAGTTGAACTGTGACTGCTGCTTTCATAAAAAGCTGTCATTGTGGATCTCAGCATGTTAATATTAAAAAAAATCCAATATTTACATTTTCCCTGAATTGTTACAACTCTATAAATTCACATGAGTAAAAGTCAGCACAGGGGAGGTCTTCCTGGAGATAGCAGAGTTAAAACTTGACGCATATTTACCCTCTTGGGCATCAAGGTCAAGTTTCTGTGCTACAAAGACCCACTGCCTCCACACTTATTTCATACACCACCTACAGTAACTGGAGGGAAGGTGCAAGAATACTCTCTTGATGAACACCCGTTTTATTTTAGAAAAAAAAAAAGTATGGGGACACTAGTACTAAAGCACAAAAACTGTACCCTTGAATCTCATTAAGACCATGGGAAGATGTGTAAGGATATTTACGCTTTCAAGGGTAAATTTACAACTGCAGTGGGATTTGGAACAAAATGTAACACTGTTATTATGAAAAAAAACAACCTTTGATCAAGAACCAAGACAGCTTTGGATAGTGTATTTTAAAAGTTTCAGCATCTTTTTTTTATAATAAAAAAATAAATATTCATACTTCACCACCAGTGCTACCTAAAGATTTCTTATATGTAGGTAGGAAAAAAAAAAAATCAGCTCTTCAGCAGATATGAACAAAACATTGTAAGTGTGTGACATGGAGCAAAGTTTGAGGAAAAAGAACAGAAGTCCCTTTTCCCTATTCTAGACTTTGCTTCAAAGGTCTCATGAATGAGTTAAGAGCCTGGATTTTAAGTGTACATTCATTCCAACTCTTGAAAATGTAACAGTTTATGGCTATTGTAGAAAGTATTGAAATCAAACATTAAAAAAGGTAAAACAGCAACATTGCACATCACTGAAACAAACTGGTACATACTACTTAAAGTGCATTACTTTATCATCTACAAAAACAGACACTGCAGAAGTTTATCCAACTGGATAACTGGTGGCAACTGTAAGATCCTGCAGCTCCAAAATGAACTGTTTTCTGGAAAAAACACTAATAATAAATACAAGCAACCTCTAACTTCCTCCAAGGATCAGACTAAGTCAGATATGTTGCATTTCTCCTGCAAATAATTATTTCCACCTGTTTCAAATAAATTAGGTTGGACCAGATGACCTCCAGAGGTACCCTCCAACCTCAACCATTTTGTGACTACAGCAATCACAATCAACAAGTCACTGGGCAACTCAATGACATTCAAAGATTCTGAGACTGTTTTCCAAGCTTCTGATTTCAAATGACACAAAGAAATACACTAGCTTGACTACTGATATCAAATGGTAATCTTGCTGAAATATAGATGTGAAGAAAGAAGCCTTAAACAGATCGTAGATTTCTACTCTTTTTTTTTTTTTTTTTTAAATCAAGAGCAATACTTTAAATCTTTCCAGCTTCATTAATTCTCCAGGCACAAAATCTCTCCTTCTGTGTTCATCCTTTGGAATAGTCATGGGAACACAGAAGTAGCAGTACAAGTACATTAGGGCTCAGTCCTGTTCTCTGCTATGGCAGCAGACTGCACAAGTTAAAGTCATTAGTTACAATTTTACAGACAATATATATAACCATATTCTATGGTGTGATAAAAGCCCCCAATACACACAAGAATATACTGCTTTGCTGCTCAATGGCTAGATTGAAGGGAAGATGCTCACGAGAAATACCAACAAGCACAACCTTAGAAATCTAACTTATTAAACCAAAGGTCTTCCATCAACCACAAGCAGCTGAATATTTCACAGCGACAGCTAACCACTACAGGACAAGGAACAGGCCTTTCGTTTAATTTCTGCTATAAACAGGTTGCTTGGTTAAACCTACATACTTCGGCAAATAAATTGTTTAAAAAGCAAACCCTTCTCGGAAAAGCAATTTTTCCAATCTGACAAGCAGTAGTAAATCCTGTACTGCATAGAGTTATTCTGTAAGAATCATAGAATAGAATAAAAGTCTTTGAAGAGAGGGAGAGAAAGGAAAAAAAGCAGCATTATTCCCTCAGAATACAGCCAAATTGGGCACAGGTGATATCAGAGATGTTTCGGCACTGAACTGTAGGACATTCTCTACCTGTACATACTTGGTTTAGCATAAGAAAGTGAAAGGATCCAAATGTTCAAGGAGAAAAGGGGATATACTCTTGCATACAGGACGCACTAACAGCAAACTGTTAGAAAATTCTTCCTCTAGCTAAATCCCTGGCTTGGCAAGTAAGAATAAGTGGCATTGAGGAAACGGACAACGCAGAAGTGATTCTATGATTCTTCATTCATCTGAAGCAAGGAGTTGATAGCTGCATTCTTGTTCCCTCTCTGAGCTTCTAGCACTGAGCGGATTACTTCCCTGTCCATGTTGGGAAACATGTCCTGGATAGATTTCAGGTCCTCTTCATTACACAGGTGCTGAGGATTGACTGCAGGAGGTGGTATTGCCACAGGTACCATGTCAGGATTACAGACTGCAGGCATCCCTGCATGCAGGAAAAAAAACACCAAAACAACACACGAGAGAAAAATTAATGACTGTGAAGAAGGAAGTGGTCCCTTACCACCAACCCACCAACAAAGACACGTACCCTAGAAAAGAGACTGCAAAGATTGCTGCAATCAGAAAACACTTTCCTGGAACTGGTTCTCTGCCCAAGTTATGTTTCAGAAGCAGTAAGCAACGTGGCAATAGGCACAGCTTGGAATAAAGAAACAACCTGTATCAACCAGGCTTATGTATGAGTAAGTAATCAGATACTAAGCATATTTTAGGCCCCACTGTATTGATATTTGATGTTTTTTAAACCAGCGATGTACATAACCAATAAGTAGACATTCCAAAAATTCAATCTTCATCACATTAAAAGGAAATCATGTCTGCAAAAGAACTGGACCACACTCAAGTATCAGCCTCAAGCAAATGGTTTTCCCTGGCTGAAGTTCCTTCCTGCAAAGCCACAAAGCAGCAAAAGTACAATTCCCCTTAAGACCAGAAGGGTACACACTACTCTTTCAAGTACCCACGCTTGAGTACAAAATTGACTTTCTGCATTGCTGTGTGAAATTGAAATACTGTCAGTTTTTAAAGTTTTAGAATGTGAGTTTCTAAACTCCTATTAAAAGCATCTGCTAGACAAAAGCTCCTTTACTTCAGTTGACAACTTTTATTATTAATTTGGACTACACCTGTTGCTGAAAAACTACCACTGGTTTTTGAAGAACTAATACCACACACAGAACATTGAGGGACTCTTGTTCTATCATTTGACAGTGGACTGTTACTCTATAAGCCATTCCCCAGGTATCTCAGTCTTGCACATTTAAGCATTATTTTTCATTTCTGCTGAACTGTTTCTAGAACAGGGCATGGAGAACCATCCACATCATGATGCAAATGTGCCAGCGCTCCATACAGTAGCTCAATACAGTCTTGTTTGTTCTCTAATTCCTTTCAGAGATTTTATCCACTTTTCTGTACACCGTTCACTTGATGTTTTCATAGAACAGTCCCCAGTAACTCATAGATCTGTACGTGTAGTGATGGTCAAAGAAGTACCACCAAATATGTATTTTATCTTTACACATAATACTTTAACATCTAAGTATGTCATGTTACATCCCTCTTAGTGATATGAGATAGTTCCACAACTTGTGCAAAGACTTCACAGCTATTTTGAAGATCTAAAACACAAGATGACTTTTATTTCTATGCTTTCATCCTACGAGATTCCTTCACAAATGACAATGTCAGAAATGTAGCTGACAAGGTGAGCACATCATTCTTAGCCACATACACGTAAGACACCTATAGTTCCCGAGGTATGAGCTTTTCCTACAGAACCACGTTTGTGTTTGTTTATGCTTGCTAATGTGTACAGTTACTTTAGCTTTTAAATGTGATGTATAGATATTCATGGTTGGATGACCAAATCCCACCTTAACTTATTATCAAACTCTAGCTCTGACAGTGCCCTGTAACTGAATACAATTTAACAGCGCACTGCAACTATATTTTTACTTAACATTCTTTGCTATTTCTTTCTTCAACTTGGACTTCAATCCTATTCAGTTCTATACAGGGGTACATTACTGAATTGCAAGCATTTCAATGCGCATCAATCTCCCAATTTTAAAATTCTCCTTGTAATATTTAGCTTTATTAGAAGCAAAAATGAAGCTAGGTGCTTTAAGTCCAGGTACTGCAGGCTACATGTATTTAAGACAGTTCATACTGGCATCTAAATAGATGTCTCTTAACAAAACTTCATTACCCACATGCTCTGCCCAGCCACATGTACCATACTCCCTCACAAAGACATCTACAGTCTCTTCCACAACTACCTAAAGTTGGCTTAAGAAGCTCTAGAGCCCATTTGGATCACATTCCCTCAGGTTCTGTTTAGCACTGTCAGATTCTTTGACCATCTGACAAATCAGATCATGGTTGTGCCCCAGAGGTAAACCACAAAGCAGTCCTCACCAACACTGCAAATACAGCTCCTTACACAATAACCATTGGCAGCAGCAGCATTTCAGATTGCCTCTTCTGAGTTTCAGCACACTTGAGCTCCCTTCTCACTCTTCCCACAAATACTACAGGCATTTACAAGATATAAATTTTGAAACCATGCAAATCTGAAGTTGTAAAGTGAAAGAAAGAGCAATACAAGTTATACTTCACTTTTAAGTGAAGTTTCCTAACTTCCTCTAACAAGTTACCAGCACCATGAAACTATCCAGCTACCAGCACAGGCTATTGAAGAACTGTCTATAAAAAAGGCCAGATCATCAAGCCAAATGAAATATCAAGCTCCTTTTCAAGTGTCACAACATCCTATAGCTTTTTGTTAAAAAATAGAAATAAAAAAAAAAAGGAAGGTGACAATTTTCTCTCAGCTTTCATAAAAAAAAAAGATAATTATGAGGCCAGATATCTGCACAGGCAACAGTGAGTAACTATTTTCAGTCTAAAGATATGATTTCAGAGATGGGATTTTTCTTGCCAGTACTGTTTTACACTAATGATTTTTCAAACACCGTTTCCTGTTTCAGCTGTTTATAGTTCTTGAATTACTTTACTCCCTACGTTCAAACTATACTAACGGAAGTTGTATCAGTGATATTTAATAAGTACTTCCAGAATAAATATTTTCCATAAAAGTGAATATTACCAATTTGAAGAGCACTTTTTTTCTTGGCTTTGTTGTCAACCCCAAACCCCAGACTAAAAGCATCCATTATTTCTGATTTACGAAATAGTAAGCAAGACTTAAACATAAGCTTAAACCCACTGTACTTTAACATACATGTATCAGTTATGTATGATAGTCTGATAACACAGTTATAAACCTCAGCTTTTTCTGTGCTCAGTAAAAAGCTGCTTTACATACTAAGCAGCTCATTCCACTAACAGGTAAAGACTGAAATGAAACCACATAAGCATCCTCTAAGCACAACGGAACGCTCCTGTGCTGCTCTCAGATAACAGCTGTTACATATCAGAAGAATGGAGCACTGTCTTCTAATTCAGTGAAATGGAAATGGCAAACATGCTGGCAGAAGCAGTGGCATTCCAGTAAGTGAAGCAAGTGTGTACAGCAAGTCAGTTGCTAAAAGCAGTGATGAAGCATCAACAAAGCCTTATGAGTGTAAGCACTTTCCAGCTGCACACAAGGCATTACACACTCATTTTACTGTTCAGTCAAGCACTCCATGTTTAACTTATTACCTGGTGTAGGGAACCAGCTTTGGCAGGGGGGCTGGACTCGATGATCTCTTGAAGTCCCTTCCAACCCCTACGATTCTACGACTAATTCATTATTATTCTGTAATGTGTATAGGGATGATCCTTCTACAATTAACTCATGAACCTCTCCAGCACAAGTTCTTTAACATAAAGACAAAAGAATCACTTTTTTTTAAAGACAAAAGATTTGTATTCCAGTAGGCCTTAGTGTTATTTGCCTCAGAAAGAAGTAGTCAGTTCTAGCAGAATGGATGCCATTACTTGTCTTTTTAATGTTGATTTTTTTTTACCTAGCAAGTAGCTAGGTGACACAAAGAATATGAACCCTCAGTTTTTACAGCTCCATTGCTCTGTCAAAACAAAATACATTGTGGCAACCGTATCTGTTGCATTTACAGTGTTTATACGGAATTCAGATCACCAACAAGTGGCATTTTCTCTCACAAAGCATAAATCTAGGATTTTCTGAGCATACTTGATTGAACACCAATGCTTATACTGAAGTTAAGGATGTCACAATATCTCTGCACAGTTCAAAAATCAGATGTGCCACATTAAATTAAGCCTAAATTGAATAAAAGTGATTTTCCGTAATGTTAATTCACCTTCAGAATCACATCAGATACTTTACTTGGCATGAAACTAAAATGGTGCCTGTAAGATGCACACTGATTAAGTAAGTGTTACCTTTTCCTAAAAGGACTAATTTAAGAAGTAACAGAAGGCAGATGCCAGGCTGCCTTGTCAGAATGTCATTGCAGGGCTGAGTTCTTCACTTCAAAGTTCACAAGTAGTCATAACGTTACCTCATTCTCACCAAATCTTGGGGAAGAACAACTGCAAGACTAGAAGTTTCTCTTCCAGGAAACCAGTACTGCCAGCAAGAGTAGCTCGCTGGCACAGAACAATTTCAGAAGAGTATTAGCATCACATTTATCCATCAACACTATCAGTCAATTACCTCAATCCTTACACATTGAAGTTGAACAGAAAAAAAGGAATCTTCCACAGATCAGAAGGGCTTTAACAACTTCAAGAAATGCATTAAATTATTCTATTGTGACATCCAAGTGGAAATACCTTGTGATACAGTCTGCTGTTATGTAAGCAAAGCTGTCTACATTAAGCTTGTGCATAGACTTGAATCAATGAGGATGGGAGTGAGAAGAGAGCTTGGAAACTTACCCAGAGCAAAGTATTCAAGCCCTAAAGATAGGTGGAAATGAAAGGGCAAGGGAAAAGGAATAAAACATGGGAAAGAAACATTAATCTATCTTTTAAAAGGAAATGAAACATTTCGTTTCCAAAGGAGAAAGCTGGATAAGCTGAGATAACTGCATAAAAACGACACTAGCTAATAGCTGTAATGAAACACTGATAGGATTCAGTCTCCAGCTGTTTTTGTTACAGCACTCAGGAAAAGCCTCCTAGATGCACTGCTTTTATAGAAATAAAAAAAACATACTTCAAAATAAGCTACTAGGCATTTATAGCGAGGATATTTTATCTCCCACAGAGAACAAACATCCATGTTGTTCTGAATAAACACTTTCATAAACTAACCCATCAAACTCAATACAGAGACAGGAGTAATGGAGGTACACATACAAGTTTGCCTCAAAGGACATTACATTCTGAGTGAGAACTGGAAATTTTTTTAACCTATTTTTTATACAGGTGTTGTTAAGTCAAGTGCAAATACACTTTATCCAGTCACAACTTAGCTGAAAAGAAACCCAGCTTCACTGAACTACCTGTGTTAAGACCAGTGCTTCTCACATCCTGCTCAAAGACCAGCTTTGATTAGTAACCAATGTACCACACCATGTATTCTTCAGCACTAAACTGACTAAAGTTTAGAGTACATGAGTAAAAGGGAATATAATGAAAGCCAACTTTTAGGAGATGGACATAAGTTCAGGTTTTTTCCAAACCCATCCCTCAGACAGCATTTTGCAACCATAGTTTGCAGCAACTAGCACTATTATCAGGATCTTTTAGCTTTTAAACCCTTCAAAATGCATTAACACAGTACAAGAATATTGTATGAGCAATATGAGTTGCTTCAACCTTAGTTATAAGGTTAATTATCATGTATGCCAAGTTTTTAAATGACTTTCTGTTATCCACAAAAAACTGCAGTGCAGCCCTTCAAGACACTGCTAAGTTTGACTTACTACCATCTCACTTCAAAGCTCAGTTATTTTGGACAGTTTCCACAAATAACTGTTAACTGGACTGCATAAGCATTCCAGTCCACCTACTGAATCTATTCTCCATCTCAACAATACTCAGATTCTGTCTCCCAACAGCAAAATCTTGCCCCTTCCAGACACAGTAGGTTAATCAGTGCTGCTGTGCCAGTTTTCTGAAGGAAACAATTAGGACTTGATCATCCACACTCATTTAAGTGGACAGGAAGAAGGAAAACTGGAACTGAAAAGACAGAACAAGGTAAACATACACCTCTGGAACACACCACTGCCCTACCACTGCCCTTCTTTAAGCTATATGATTATGTCTGAAATAGTACAAGTATTCTGAAGCCACCTGCAAAGAGAGGCAAACTTCACCATCCTTTCAATTATGAGTGGGTCATTAGATTAGTGAACAGGCAAAAGCTTTGAGAAATTTTCATGGAGCCCTCAAATTCTGTAGCAGTAAACACACAGCAGAGCACATCAAAAAAATTATCAAAAATATGGAAAATATCAATAGCTGAAGGGTGGTTTATCATAAGCTAGTTTGGTGTTTATACAGTTAGGGAATTACATTCAAGTTCTCAGAACAAAAAGTTGAAGTGGAATGCTGGGACTTCACATTTTAGAAGTGTAAGTTCTAGCATCAGGAAGATCTTTTAAGAGATTATCATAGCAGTAATTAAACATGCTGCATCTTCACAGAAGGGAGATACGCCAGCATACACTGATAAAACGGATGCATAAATATTCACATGATAAAATGTCAGGCATTACAATCACATGCACAGAAACATCAGTTGTTTGTTCACCTGTCCAAATCTTTTTGAGCATTTCTGAAAATCTACTCAGGGTCACCACAAAATTCACAGAGCACCATGATGCTGATCTCAAGATATAAGGCTGTACTTGCTTTTCTAACTCTGAAGGTCTAGTTTCAGTTTTACCTGCTCAGTCAGATGTCTAGTTCCAGTAATACCTGACATTAGCCTCTGCTTCACTTCCACTGTTTATAGTTTGACTAGCACAGTAATTCCACAGCATAAGTATTGTTTTGATCTGTTCAGGAAACCCTATAGCTTTTAACATTCCATCACCCGTTTAACCACAAACAAGATACTGAGGTCTACTAACTGCTTCAGTGTATAGGGATGTGATGAATCTCGAAGTAAAAAGATAACGTAACCCAAAAACAGAAAAGTCGCAGAAACTTACCTCTTATTGAGTGATACTTCAGAATACACACAACACTTTTAGACTAATTTGCTGACAAAGCAAGCAACGCTTAAATCCTGAGAATGAAGCTCTAGAGATATTGGCTCTCTGAATGGAGCATTCTACACACTTATATCAGGGAGTTAACTATGTAACCAAACTCTCCTGTTTTGCTTTAACTCTAAAAATGAAGTATATTTTCTTAAATATCCAGACTTCCATTGTGGAAATTTGCGTTTTCAGAGAATGAAATTTAAATTCAATCCAGAATTGAGTTTAAAAGAAAAATATATTGTGCCAGTTCTCAGTACTGCAATCGTGTCCCACACTTTCTATTGCTCATTCATGCAAATATATGCAAAGAAACTCAAAATATATCAAGATCATTTCATTAGAAGTACTATCTTGCTGAATTCACGTCCAAACTAGAGCTTTTAAGAGCTGTAAGTGAAATAGGAAAACAAACTTTACTTAGCAGTTATTTTAGTAGAGCAAACACATGGTTATTTATATACTCGAAGCTTTTCACTTTTGATAGTAAAAGGACAAAACCAAGGTTAACATAGCGATGCAAGTCCAAAATTTATTTTGCAGAGATCAAGACAAAGGACAACTGCTTTCTTGATACACTTCCATTGATCTGACTCAGAGCTCCCTAGTACTTTTCATTCACTATGTTAAGCTGTGTAGCAAGTTTACAACAGAGCACCTTCAAGGTCCACAGGAAACAATCTCTTTACAATCAATTTTAGCTGCAGCTCTGACCACCCAAATCGTTTGATGTGCATTCTGAAGTCTGAGCATTTTCTCACCTCTGTTGCCACCATTTTCACAGCATGCAATATCTGACAGACTGTGTCCCAGTGTATTTAGTTATTTAAAGACTTAAGTCTACATTTCATACTCAGTAAGAGCAGACTACATACTACTTATTCTGACTTTATAGTCATTTTAATCCAAACGTATGCATCTCTCTCAAACTCACAAGTCAAAAAAAAACACCTGAAATCAGGTCTGCACTTCATTTTCTCTTCCCTGATATTGTGGAAAAAAAAAATAAAAAAAATCAGGTGAAGTTCCCTCTTCCAAGGGAGAGAAACTTGGTGGGCATCCCTGCAAAACACCCTTACCTGGAAGCTTTAGTCTTCAGTGAAAGAAAACATACCTGCGATAGGTACATATCCCACTCCTTGCTGGTATACAGTGGGCATCAGAACCACTGGCTGGGGCTGCATCATCATGGCAGCTGGCAAAGACTAAAAAAAAAAGCACAGTAGAGATTAAAACAATTCAAAAAACACCAATTAAAACAAAGTCTGCAAAAAGTCACCATCCTGAAAATATGCATTGTTAATAAATATTCATTTACTACTTTACCAAGAAGGATTTACTACCTTAATATTTTTGGCTGCTATTTCCCAAATAAAGTATAAATATTTTAAATGCAAACACATACGTAACAGTAAGACGCACTGGAAATACTCCTACTTTAACCAAAAATAACTCCTTTTATTATCTCTCTTGTTATCACCCTAAACATGACTTACCGTGTATGACATCACCAGATTAATCATTCCTTCCTTGTCATCACCCTGCCTTCCACTCAGGCTATACCATTCATCCTCCACATTTCCTTGTTTCAGAGATTCAGGAATTGTAATGTGTGTCCAAGCAATGCGATCATCCATTGAAAAGGCTCGCTGGAGGGGAAAAAAAAAAAAAAAAAGGCTCCATTTTACCTTCCTGCTATCTACCTGTATGTGTTAAACATTGCTTATCACAGCATACAGACTGACAGGAAGTCACCTCTCTGCCTTCTTTTCTCTGGGCAGAACAAATCAAGTGAGCTCAGCCACTTCTAAGTCCTCACTATCTTTGTTGCTCTCCTTCACGTGCTCCCTAATACGCCACAGTTCAATGCCCTTCTGATACTGTGGCACCCAGAACTGCAATACAGCACTCGAGGTGAGGCCACACAGCTCAGAGCAGTCCAACTCCACCTTCTCACCCAGCTGGCAGTGCTGGGCCTGGTGCATCCAAGGTACAGATGCTCCTTTTTGCTGCCAGGACACGCTGCTGACTCACATCCAACTTGCTGTCAAACTGAATTCCCAGATCCTTTTTCTGCAGGGCTGCTCTCAAGCTTCTCATCCCCTCGTCTGTGCACGCATCCAGGGCTTCCCCATCCTAGGCGGGAAATGTGGCACTGCTCTTGTTACAGCTTTGTGGTGAGAGATTGTCCAGTCCTCTAGACTGTCAAGATCTCCACAAGGGCTCTCTACCCCTGAGGGAGTCAACAGCTCCGCTAATTCCATGTCATCTGCAAGCTTTCTTAGTACGTATTTGAGTCCTGTGTCAAGATCACTTATAAAAACATTTAAGAGAACTGATCCCAAAACAGAGTCCTGCAAGAACCCTACTGGTGACAGATCTGTCAGCCTGATCTATTTACTGTAACTCAGAGCCTGACTCATCAGCTAGTTCTTCAAACACTGTGTTATGCACTTGCCACGTTGTATGCAGCCAAGAAGGATACTGTGAGAAACCGTACCAAAATCTTTTTTGTTGCATGAATATTAACAAATATTGATGTAAAGTACTTCCGTATTTTTTGTTCATTCTATGCAGTATTTCAAGTCTCCATCTGATTAAACAACCAGAACCCAGGAGCTCCTATCCTATCTAGAAGGTAGAAAGTACTTAAACAGGTCTATACCTGTAGGCAGCAACCACTCACGAGCAGTCACACTACTAAGTAAGAATCTGTTTCTGTTTACATTTAAAATGTAACTCCAGTAACTCCACAGTAGAAATAAGCATTGATGTGCCTCCTCTGTTGCAGTAATGGAACTTCAACCAATTATCACTAAACAGCATTCAAAAGCCTCACTTGTGTAACTAGAGCACAGCTGCTGCAGTGGCAAGTCAAACTTGCACAGTAACAAGGGCAGCAAAAAAAGGCAATTCATAGCATTAGCCTCAGATGTAGCTGCTTACATCACCTGAGAACACAAGTTTGTTCTAAGTCAGAGTCAATATCCCAAAGCAGAACAGTTAACACATAGGCACATACTCCCTGCTGCCAATAACAACATCTAGCAGAATAACATATTAGAATTTATGACAGTGCTACTTTTATAAGCAACATTTGCAGAGCAGATTACTTAGGTGTTAATCAGATGTACATAATCTCTGAGAAGTTGATATTGTTTGCACCTATACTGTTTGGTGATAGATTTATCACCACTATGTGTTAAGTAAAACATATGTTTTAAAGGACATGAAGGGACTTACAATTTCCCAGTAACTATACATTCTATATATGACTGGTTTATTCTCAGTATTTATGGGCTTGCAGTTAACCCCTTTCTGGGTTAGAACAATTTCTGGCTAAACCGGCAATGTATAAGCATGTTACTTTTAACAGGGGCAGTACAGAATGTAAGGCTGCAGCACATCTTGATAGTGAAGAAGGGCTCAGATACCAGTCAAACACTTCTGCTTTCTTTATCTGCAGGGAACTCTGCTAATGCTACCAGAGCATCTGGCACTCTTGGTCTGACATTCCAGGAGCAGAGCAAAGCCTTACACATCGCTGAACTTGAGTCTCTGAAAAATTAGCACTATCTTCCAGAGAGCACAGCTAAGAAACAGCCATTCCTAACTCCAATTCTGCCTTGAGTACTCCACCCAAACCTCAGCCCAAATAAGGGATGAGAAAAGGAAAGCAGTATCAATGTTCTGACCTCATCAAATATCTCTAGGTAAAAAGAGTCCACACCCGGAGGAACAGTGCACTGAATAACTTTGTTCCAGCGAGGGTTCTTGGCTCCATTGTGTGCAGTGGGGGTTTCATACACAGCGTACCCCAGCCGTATCCGGCAGTACGGATCCATGCGGGTCATTCCATAGTTCTTTGCCAATTTTGCCTGGAAAAAAAGAAAAAGAAAGGGTTTTAAGTGTGTAACATGCACAGTAACTTGTGTTTATGATTAGATCACAAAGAATCAGACACCAAATAGAAATATATTAACTTGAGATAGAGCCAAAATTTCAGAAGAACAACATTCAGATTAAACACAGAAAAGTTAACGGCTCCATTAAGTGCCTGGGAAAACTTGACGAGATTCTCTTTTTAAGTTGTCTTCTGTAGAGAGTACACATCCTCACCAAAACTGAGGTTACCTCGTAATAAAACAAGCAGATACATGATTTCAAGGAAATTGTATTACATTCAATTTTTGCCTTGATTTCTGCCCTCCAGTGAAACTAAATGTTACAGGTAGCCCACCCTCTTTAACTAAAGTATTTAAAGGGAAGAAATAACTTAGTTTTGATAATATCACACAATGTTTGCTGTGAAAAGAAATCAATGAGAGTAAAATCCAGTTATTTATACCTTTCAGATATGAGATAATGAGTATATACTTGACTTTACATAATTCAGAGGGCAATTTAAGTTCGATGGTACAAGAAGGACAGATACAGTATATAATCTGAAGTTACCCAATATCCTTTTACTACAACATTCATTACCATTGCTGAGTAACTACAGAAATAAAGCAGGAAAATTACCTTTCTAAAAATATTTTCTGACCTTCCAATAGTTTATTAGTAGCAGAAATAGTGCATACTGTTCCATGTACTTCAACTGGCACTTACACAAAGGACTTGAACTAGATCTTTGCACTCCACAGGTTAACTACACCATGGTAAGCCTTCTATTCAAGTACCACATGCTTCCATACACAAGATTCCAGCAGCACCCTTGTTCAGAGAGGACAGCTTTTTGGAGAGGGAACTCAGGGCTCCTGGTGGACATCAAGATAGAAATAATCCGGTCCTGCAGCAGAGGCAACCGACTCCTGGGCTATATCAGGAACACAGCTAGCAGGCCAAGGAACTGACAAGACCCACATCTGCAGTACTTTCCTGTGTAGTTCTGGGCTGCCCAGTACAAGACATGGACAAACCGGAACTAAATCAGCAAAGAGACACTGAAATGAAGGGTTTCACAATATCACCAAATGACCGAATTTAGATGGGACTTCTAGTGAGTCTTGTGCTACCTCCACAAAGCAGGGTCAAATGCTCAGTGCTGTGGCCAAGCAAGTGGAATATCTTGAAGGATGGAGACTCCACAACCTCTCTTGGCAGCCTGCTTAGATATTTGACAACTCTCACAATAAAAAGTTTGTTCTGATCATTTCTTTTATTTCGATTTGTGCTCCTTGCACCTCTCCTCTTACGGTCTTTTCAGTCACCGCAAGAGATAACTAAACTCCAGAAATACACTATGGCAGGAATTTCCTACTGATAATACTCCTGATCTTCTTGAGGCTATATGTACCCAGCTCTCTCAGCCTTTCCTTGGACACTCAATGTGCCTTAACCCCTGATTAAGGGACTGGCCTTGGACTAAATCAGAGGTTCCCTTAACCTCAACTTTCAATTCTGTAACAAGTGGTTACTCACAGACAGCATCAAGAACAGCCATCAGAATTCATTCTTGAAGTGACTACACGTAATTTTTATTTTTGTCTTCACAACTTCAAAAATATAAATTAGTACTGAACACAAATATCTGTTGACCTACACAAACAGGAATCATCTGATTGTTTCTGTACACAGTTGAATTGAGATGTAACAGTTCCTTGAACATCATCCTGTCTGAACTCTTACCTAGCTCCACAAACTTCTATGATCCATAGCGATAGGACCAAAATACCATGAGAAAAAAGCACTTTCAACTATCATAACGAATAACCAAAGATGAACAACTTACTAACATACAAATGCTAGAAAACTAGAAAGCTAACAGCAACATGCCATGTCATATAATAAATGTTTTGTTTCCCGTAGTCCTGAGGTTTCACCCAAACCATCTGCTCCCCACTCTGAGAAAGAAAAAAAGGTACTGAAGCCTCAAAGAATAGTAACATTCTTCTCTTATTCAAATAAATCCACATCATGGAAAGCCTCTGAACAAAGACTGGAAAACTGTTTAGAACTAGAGAAAGGGCTGCAACTGAATTCAGCAAGCCTTAGAACTAATAAATGTTGGAAAAGCACTCCCTTCAGTCTTCAGAATATAAGGAATATAGGTTGTGAAAGAGTAAACTGACCAGTGAAAGACATAGGAAAGATCAGCATCTCTTTTCCTCAGAGATCCTACAATCTTCCTCCCTAATAAAGGGCCTCACCTCACCATTAAAGTTTTAACCACAGTACACCAGGCTTGTCACTAAATATCTTTGGTATCTTTTAGAAAAAGACTGCTCCATCCATGAGACATTAAATTAACATGATGAATATCTGTTTTGCTAATGCAGATACACAGAATTCTGCCAAGACAGGATTTCAAGTATTAAAACTTCCCTATGCATAATGAAGGTAATAATTTAGTATTGTCAAAAGAACAATTAAGGGATAACAAAGGAAAAGAGCAATAAGTTAAAAAGCTAGGACTATGTACTTGCAATTAATAAGAAAGCCTGCAGAAAGCAAAAAGTAGCAAAACACATTAAAACAGATGCAGCTCAGAGCAGCTGCTTAAGGAAAAATACATAAGCTAACTGGAGTTACCCTCAACAGTCTCAAAATTGCAGATGTCTTCCAGTACTCAGTGCTTCTACAGGAATTCTTCTTAAAAGAAGAATATCTACTGTAATAGCAAGGTTTATAGAAAATTGCTGCACCATGTATTATACAGTTAAACAAAACTGGAAAAAAAATACTGATGTAGAATAATATGAAGCTACAACAACTTTGAAACTTACTTGCTTTCCAAAAACCAAGCAATTAAATACAAAAAATTCAACACAGTCTTTTGTGGTCACTGATGAAAAAGGACTCAAGTTCATATTGGTAATTTATACCTGTACTACAGTAATGCTCAGTCTGCCTACTGTACTCATCGGTCCTCCATACTGTAGCTGCTGAGCTGCCTGGGCATCCAGTTGGATTTGCTGTTGCTGCTGGGTTGGAGTAATACGAAGAAAGTCTTGAGGAAGCTCACCAACATACACCTGAAAAAAGAAAAAAGTAAACTCAGATCTCCCACTTTCATAATGAACAAAGAAAAGGAACAAAAAAACACCTCAGCAAAAAAATCCACGTTTTACTCTAGTTTTGACAGCATGAAAGAGTAAATAATGACAGAAGTGCTGAATCACATGAAGAATGCTCTCACACTTTCAAAAATACTGAATTCCAACATAAAGCTCTGTAAAAAAATAAAAATGTGGGCATGCAGATCCAAGGCTGCTCTCCAACTGAACATTCAAGCAGTCCACACAAACATCAAATCTACCAACTTTCAGATCCCATTTTCACATGACATCTGATGCTGCCCAACTCTTCCACGTACTCATCACTCATCGTTCCTGAGACAGGACATAGTACTGTGCTTTCACAATAAAAGTGCACTGAAATAAAGACCACAAGGTCTAATATGCTGCCATTATCATAAAAGCTGCTGCTCAGTGATATTGCTAATATTTTAACAACACATTTGTAGTATAGGTTAGTACAAACTTGAAAGCTGCATAAAAAAAAAATATATGGCATGTGGTAGGACACAAAAGTATCACTTTCAGAATTAATCCTCAAAACAGATCATAAAGACAAATCCTTCAAAAGAAGTAAGATGTCTCAATGCTTTTTCAGCGTTAAACATAGCCTGCAACTAACCTTGTCAAATCTGGGATCAGATCCTACCATACTCAAACTAATGGAGGGATTCAGACTTCAGATAACCACAGGAATTAAAAATAGTAAAAATATTAAGCTAGAAAAATTTGAAATCATCTCTGCCACACAGCAGCACAGAAAAATAAATAAGCTCACTTCTCTGTAGGCAGCAGATGCTTCCATATTTAATGAAAACCCAATATATTAAGACAAAAGACAGTGCAATTTCTTACATTACTAGCTCAGACAGGATTACTCAACCATGTATCTGGAAAATGCACGCCTACAGAACGACATACTGTCAGAAGTGACAAGGCCCCTAGGACATAGCTTTTGAAGATTAGACAGCAGTTGCATGCCAAGATTGCATCCTTGAGATAGCAACAGTCTTATGAAATGTGATTTGGCAAGAGATGCATTTGGCTCTGCTGAAAAGCCTCAGGAATCCTGGCAACAGTAGGAGTCACATACCAGAGAGGAAGAGTATCAAAGCCACTGAAGAGGAAGTGCTGGATGCCTGCTGCTAGGCTACTGGGAGAGATAGGAAAGAAAAGCACTCCTGCTTATAAGCATCCTAAAATTTCACACTGAAGAAGTAATTTTACTGAAGGGAAACACTTTAATGTTCCCTTCTGGATGATTAACTGACAATATTCGTAAAGTGCATGCTTTAATGGTGTTCATTAGACTATTGTTTTGTCAAAGCATCGAGCTTCTTCACAGAGCAACACTTCAGGCATTCATCACGCATTGTCACAATGCTGGAAATACAATTCTCAGAAGAGCGACCAGAGAACATGCACCTTGAGTAGTATTTTCTCTTAGCCACTTAAATTTTGCATTTGAACTCCTCATAATAAACTCCCTTCTGAAGGAACTTACTCTACAAATAAGTTAAAAGCTATTACCTATGTTATTTACAGCAAGCTTATTAGTTATACAGGAACACTTCAATGTCTTTGGCAATCAGTAGTTTTAAAGTAGAACACTCAATTTAGGAAAGACCTGCAACGGCTCCAGAACTAAAAAAAAGCAATGGCATTTGCAACACAGCGGGCTCCTTTCAACCCTTGACAACCTCCAGAAAGTCTCAAATTCAGAATTTTTAGCATCTAAGGGAACACATCATAAAGATTTCACATCGTCAGAAGTGATAGTTGCAGCCCCAAAAATCACATTCCCATATGTGCAAGCTCCCTCTGCCAGCTCCTCAGAAAATAGAGTAGCATACAACATTTGGTGCAACCACCTTAATATGCATGCTGGAAACCTTAACTCACTCAGTCATCATGGTGGGAGAAGTAAAAAAGAAAAAGCCATGAGATTTTTCAAAGTCATCCAAATACTGCTGATAAATACAAATACATAAACCAACCTCTGCACCAACTTCCAAAAGAGACAAAGAAAAGAATTTTTGGTTGTTCCGCTATTTCACAAAGCGACATTCTTACACTGGAAATGCAGAACAGACATTCTGAGAAACTGGTAACAGCTAGCATAACTGAATTCTTAAAAGATATCACCAATAAACCCCTCAAAAGTAAGGAACAGGAGAGGCGCACACTCCCAACCTTAAGTGTTCAGAGAAATCTCAGGCTACAGAGCTAAAGAACACCTTCTCTTAGCTATTTATCTCCTTAAATGTTTTTACTAGGTATGAATAACTAAGCAAATAAGAGAACTCTGAATTAAGTTTTGTACATGGAGAGAAAAATTGGGACCATGAGATGCCTCCAAAAGTTCTGAAGGAGTTTGGTGATACTATTTCCCAAGGTAGCTCTCTCATCTTTGGAAGGTCATGGATAACAGAATAAATGCTCAAAAATTGGAGAAAGGTATCACATCCATCTTTGAAAACCTGTAAGCAAGGAGAGAAAGGAAGACTGCTCACCATGATTTTCAAACAAGACCTTCAGAAAGGTCACCCACTACATCTTGGTACCAAAGGGTGGTTGTTACAGCCCAAATGGGGGTGGACTGGAAGATGGAGGAAAACTACATGACCGAGCTCAGAAACTGCAGTTCAGTTGCAAGTGATACTGCAGGCTGGCTTAATAGTATAGGCCTCGGTACAGACCTCTGAGAAACAACACGTGTGCCTAATACCTCTTTTTATCAGTGACCAGAAACAAAGACAGAATGTATCTTCAGCTTCAAGAGTGACACAAAATTTGGAGGGGAATGAAGGTGTGTTTGAGGACACAACCAACAACCAGAGTTGGAAAAATACCCTAACGGGAACCCCACAAGATTCAGTAACAAGCACAAAGTCCGTTGCATTGGACAGAAAACTCCCTGGCAGTGGACAGCCAAGAAACATCTAGCAGAACAGCAGGGGGAAGCCTGCAGGAATGCAAGCTAAACTCTAGCAGCATACCACGCTACTGAAACAAAAGCCAGTAGACTGAGGACAGTGATTGTTTCCCTTCTCTTGTAACACTTAAGGGAACATATTGGAATCGTGCATCCTGTTTGGGGCCTAGTAGCCCACTAATGATGATCAAAAGATCAGCAGAGGTCCACCAAGACAGCCCAAGAACAGGGTGGTTGCACAGGATCTGAAAAGAAAAGCTGCAGATTTATCTAGAGCAGAGGAATGTCAGCACGTACTTCACACAGGCTTTCCAGTAACTACAAGGAGGCTGTTCAGAAAACAGACCAAACTTTCTTATGAGATGGCGAGGCAAGAAGAAACTTAAATTGTCCAAGTGACACAGGAGGCTTCATGTGAAACAGAAATCACAGCAGGGACAGGCACAGATACAAACATTAACCATAGAGATTACAAAAACCCAGTTTCGGATCCTACTGGACCAAATTCTCAGCAACGTAGTCTGAACTCAGCACTGACTATGCTGTTAGGAAAGGTTGGTTTACACAGTTATCCCTTCCAGCCCCAGCAGTTCTGAACCTATACAACTTGTATTACTGTATGACATCTCCACAAAAATTTCTGTAGAGCTGCACAAAGGCTCTACCCTGGTTTTTCAACTTAGAGACAGACAAAGGAAAGAATTAAGCAACTGAGTGAGTTTATTACATTTAATAAGCTTTAAAAATAATAATCAAGCTTTAATAAACAATAAAGAAAAGTAAAAAGTGCCTGATACCCTGCAGTTCAATACACTTCTTACCTCATTCTCATGATTCTTGCTAAAAAATTATCACCTACTTAGCCGCTTTCTTTGCCTCCATATACCTATCTTTAAGCCACTACTCGGACAGTATTTTCCCCTTCCCAGGTACACATACTACATTTAGTCCTGACAATATTTTGTTGCAAGCTATTCCCTCTGGATTTTCCCAGCACATCTAAATTCGCCCAGGACATAAATACTTAAAAGATCTACAAAATACATTCCACAGTGAAAAAGCACAGCCACTAAAAAAGAAAAAAAAGACAAAAACAAAAAGGCTTTTGCAAAGAAAAAATTACAACAAATCTATGCTATTTTAGTAAGAAGGGGAACACTTTCTAATTTGAGGGCTAATTATAGCAGAAATAATCATATTCAAAAATGAGTTACATAACAAAGACAGAACAAATAAACATCTAACTTCAAGTCATGTTTATAGTACTCCTGAGCTATGTTCAAAACAAAACTTAAAATCAGAGATAACAATATTCATGTAGTTAAATGACAATATTAAAACAGGAAGAGAACTAAGCACACATCCAGGCTGCCCGACAGAGCAGTTCAAACCAAAGCAAAAATGAACAAGGAAGTCAGCAGAGCAGAAAGCCAAGTAGCCCTAGTTTGGCATTCCATCTAACTTTGGACAACCTGACATACTTGTCAGCACTGCAAATAATCACAGACATCCATACTGAGCAGGCTTGGCTCAAGGAAGAATCACCAACACACACACAGCATTAGGGTTTCAGACTCCAGGCTTAATCTGAAGCCTGACCAGACTGTTCAGTGATACTTACCACTTGAAAAAAAAAAAAGTATTCTTTTGCATCCTTTCTATATTCAGCTGCAGCTTGGATTTCCAAAGCTGCACCATTCTTAAAACATCACAAGCATGAAAACACACTAATTACCTATCATCCTGAAAACAGACCAGAAAATCTATATTCTAGCAGAATATTTACTGTTAGAAAACAGGATTCCAGCTCTGTTTCAGCTGAAAAACTCAAGGGCAATCAGAACTTTAATTCTCACTGAATAAGCAGTCTCAAACTAGAAAGCATGGTTATAAGAACAAGACTGGCGGTGATACAGCAGCATACACAGCCTTCTTATTCGCGTGAAACAATCTTGAATATTTTCCTGTTCAAGAGACAGTAGAAATGTTTTGCAGCAGTGAAGGGAAAATGCTTCCCAGTCCTTTAGCACCACTTAGTGGCTATTTGTTTGTAATGCAGCCAAATACAAAGAAATTGAATTCTATCTTCTGCTCTTCGGAGAATTAAGGAAGCACTCTCACCTATGAATGACAGCTAATTAATGCTGCCTAACGTAATAATTTACTTGAAATTATCCTGATCTCCAAAGTATTAAGGTGAAGGAAAGCACACAGAATACTGGAAGCATATAAGAACAAAAGAAAAAGCTGAGGCCAACACCAAGAATCTCATCTGAACCCAACAAGAGGACAACGTCAAGTTAAAGAAGACAAGATCAAACGGTAACAGACTGAATTACCATCAAGGTATTTAGCACAAGTAAAACTTCCCTCAAAAAGAAAAAAAGCCCCTCCATTTCACAGAGGTTTACCAGCATCAGCACAACACTGTCTCAGCAAATCAGGACTGCAACTGACTGCCTGCTGCAGTTACTGGTCTGGATAATTTCTCCAGCCCACTCCTCCCATACCAGTACAATTTCCCCTGCCTTTTCCAAACATCAACCAACTAGAAGTTACTTTAAAACAGTTCAGTCAGATATTTATTTGTTTGTAAAATCTGTTACATACTGGAAGAGCAGTATTTGGGTGCAGTCATACAATCAGTTCTCAAGCACCAAGCCTCTGGGGACAGCGAGTACTGAACACAGAAGATAAAGAATAGCAGCTGTCCATCCACAAAATCGCTACAGATGGTAAAAACCGTCACTCACTGCTTGACCTTAATTCTCCACTGAAAACTTATGCCAAGAGCGTAGCAATCGTAAAAAACGATCATAAAGGGAATTAATTCTTTACAATCTTACACGTAAGGCATTTCAAGGAATTAAAGTGGTAGTCAAGCAGTATCACTAGCACGAGGTAGTAACAGATTCTGCTTTTTAAGATGAGTAATTTGATAACCCAGTCCTCCGATCTTCTCAGAGAGCCTGTACAGACAACAGCCACCAAAAAGAAAGCAAATCTAGCTAAAGTGTTTCTAAGAAATTAAACACAGCGGTATAAATTAATGATAGGGGGAGGAGGAAATGAAGAAACAAACCCCTGCTTCACCTGCTGAGCAATGCATATTCGCAGCTATTGCTCAACCCTCCCGGACAGGAGCAGCACACAAGAGGCAGCGATAGAGCAGCGAAAAGCCGCGCGGAGCCTCATCCCTCACCCACACAGCACACCGAGCACGGACGCGTTCGCTCCCCTCTCCATTCAGGAGAGGCAGCAGTCGGGCCCGCCAGGCCGCAGCCGCCCAAGGACTGACGAGAGCAAAAGCCCGAAGGCGGCGGCGCGGCCGGCAGCACTCACCGGGCCCCGCTGGGTGCTGACGGTGGTCGCCATGGCTCCTCCCTCGGGCCGAGCCCCCGCCTCGCGCCCCGCCAGGCCGCCACACCGCTCCCGTTAAGCGCTCGGCCCGGCCGCCCCCAACCGTCACGCAGCGCCGGGCGCCCGTACCAGCTGACCCCGCTCCCGGCCCCGCCCCTTCTGGCGGTTTCCAAAGTCGTCCGCCAGCAGGCGCATGCGCCGACGGGCCGGGAGCCCCCGGGATAAGGGGGGGCGCTGTGCGCGCGATATGCGCACGCGCCCTACGGCCGGCGACGAGGAGAGTCGCACCAGCTGCGCGCGTGCGCCCTTGAGCTCTGCGGGCCCCGCAGCGCAGCATTGCGCAGAGCGCCGCTAGGGGGCGCTGCGGCGCTGGAAACGAGGCTTTGCGGGCGCCATCTTGCGGGCGCCGACGCCGTGCCCTTGGGCTGCGTTTCCGCGGCTGCCATTGGGAATACGGGGAGGAGGCTGAGGGGGGGCTGGCTTTCGGCTGGAGGTGAAGCGTCTTGCAGTGCGAGCTCCCACGCAACGCCCCTGCCGCGAGTGGGAGCACAGAGCCTTACTGCCGAGTGCGGCGTGTGCAGGAGGATGGCTGCTGACTCAGCCCCTCCGTGGCACGGACAGCTGGCCGTGCCCTAATGGCTGTTCCCAGCCCACGAAGGAGGTGACCTCCTTCAGCAAGCCCTGCGCTACTGCGGCTCTTTCTGGAGGAACAAAGCAGCTTTAATATTCATCTGACTGCTGCTTTGGGAGATAAAATCTGATCGTTTCAAAGCCTATTTAAATAACATAACTGTTTCCTGTTGTTAGGCTCTGCTGCAAGGATTTAGCCCTTAATTAAAATTCTAGCGTGAGTTTCGGCAGCTGGAAATAGAACAGTGCAATTAGGAACACTCCAAATATAGCACTGACTTTTTTTCACACTACCATCTCATCTACATGGAGTGGGAGCGGCCTCATCTTCTTGCTTGTCTTGATACTCGGGAAAAAATGAGTACTACAGGATATAATTGATTGGGAGCCATTGAATGAATATAGTTGATGCCAGATGCAAGCTAACCAGCCAGCAGAAGAGAAAGTCTCTAATACTCTGTTATCACTGTCACCACTTCCTCTATTGGAAGCAGAATTCAATTCAGTCCACAGAATTGTTAAAGAAGCAAATCATCTTTCCCTTGGTTCTGCTGATAGAAACAAAAAGCTCAATCTGGAAATAAATGCATCTTACAACATTAGGTACATGGCCCGTGTGTATGAAGCTTGCATACTGATAGATGTATTTGCAACCAAGTTTCAGTGAGTTTTCAGTGATAGAAGTTTCTTGAAGTAACATCGTTGAAATAGTATGTAAACCCCACCGAGGAAAGCGAATAAAATGAGTGCTTGTCTTCATAATTACAATCTTTGTCATAAAGGCATGCTAAAGGGAGAAAGTGGTAACAAACCTCGTTGCACTTCTTACATCTGCATGTACACGATCTAGAAAATTACTCAAACTGAGGAGTCCTGGGCTAGCCTCGAGTAATTCAAGAAGTTTAGACACGATGAAATATTGTTATCTCTATAAAATTCATTTCCACTGGAAAACCAATCATTCTAACTCAGAGATTACTCCTGTAGAGATTTGCAGACTGGAGAGGACATCATGCTTTCCTGAGAGCATCAGCGTTTTCTAACTGATTATTTCCCTGTTTTGTTATTAGTCCTAGGAAATTCACGCTTTTCGACACTATTCGGTGACTTTTAATCGCCATTTTTAACCCACGCACTTTTCCTTGGGTTAGTCATCACCTGAAGGCGGCCTGTTAACTCTACAGAAATACCAACTTTGCCATCTAGTGGACATCCATGACAACAGCAAGTAGCCTGCGTCCACGGGACAGGTGGTTCTGCTTCCTCGAGAGGATTATCACCACAAATAGGAAGCACTGGTGCAAGAGCATTAAGTGAAGCATCTGATATCGATGTAGTAATTAAAATAAAATGTAAGCTATGGGAAACGTGAGAGAACAAAAGTCATAAAACTCTTTAATTTGCAGCATATGGATGTAATATATATATGAAAAAAGATTGGAAGGTAATTAGAGAGAAGCTATAATGACAATAACATGCACTTACCTTGTAATAAAAACGCTGATGTCAGTTTCTCCTGTGTCATTCTTTTATTTTCATTCCTTGTCCCTTCTCTATCTGTCGCTGTTCTTCTCATGTCTCTCCCATAATCTCTCCTCCCCAAACCCTTTTTTTTTTTTTTTTGTCCTTTTGTTTGTCTTTCCTACATTCCTCTACATCTTTTTCCTTGCTACTGTTTGGTATTTACTTTCTTTGTATTAAATTTGCTTTCAACAGATTTGTTGTAACATTCTCACCAAATGGAGATACTGCCAAATGTGCTTTGTGGTTGTCCACAAAATCAGAAGGGATGCTTAAAAGGTTGAGAAGAATAATGCTACAGGTGTGTGAGTGTACGGCAAGCTCACTGAGACTGCATCTCACTTTCAGCATGTGTTTAAAACTCAGCTAGGGATCTCACCTATAAAACTGAAACCTGTCATTTATATGTTAATATAAACAATAATAATTTATGTGGTGAGAACTCTCTGTTTGTATCTCTTTAACAGTGCTTATTTTGGAAAGCCATGCATCCGTTTATTTGTGAGAGAAACAAAAGAGAATCTGTCAGTTAGGAAGCTAATTTCAAACTGTTTGATAGCTGATCTTTTCCAGGGAACCCTCACAAGCAAACCAGGTGAATTGATTATATTTGTTTTCTGTCAGTGACGAGTGTCTGTCATGATACTAGGGGAGGTCCCAAACTCATTTAAAGCCGGTTTGTTTGTAAGGGCTTGTAATGACTGATGTCAAAGAAGTGTTCTAAAATGTGCCCTGAGCTAAACTAAAGCTGATGCATAATAGCAGAGTGACAAATTCATTTGGCCCTGCAAACTAGCAAAATAAGTTTTAGGTTCTGTTGTGTAGGTTTTGCAAGCATACAAGAATATTGTGGAATGGCCATGCATTGTGTACCTCTGGCTTGAGTTTTCAGTCAATCAGTCCATGTTACTGAGTCCCTGAAGGATCTAGAAATAACACAAATGTACAAATCTGCTACATGGGGAAAAGCGTCTGTAGCAAAATGCAGAGCCAGATCCTACCATTATTTCTTGTACAGTCTCCCAAAGCTGACTTGGAGGCAATAACAAGCAAACATGGAGTTCCAAGGGATGCACTACTCTGTGGACTCAGCCAATACCGGTGTGGAAGTTCAGAAGATGAAAAGGGATGTTGCAAGCTTTTAGCTACAGAAAAAGACCGTGGAGTCCAGTGGTGCAGAGCTCCGCTTCTCAGGAAATATTTGTCCTTAGACAGTGGAAACAGCACCAAATACACAACAACTGAGTGTAATGATAATCTTTTCTTCACGGTACCAGTTCAAACTTGGTGATGCACAACAGAGTTGAAACCCTAACGTGGAAATCCCATATGGCATGCAGACTGGCTGTAACAAATAATGATTTCCATTTCAATAGCATGCAAGGAACACATAGCGCATTGCAAACGTTAATTAATCCTCACAGTCCAGTTGGGATGCAGATGGATTACATCCCTCATCAGTGAAGGAAAGATAGCTCCAGCATGAGCAGTGAGCGACTCTGTAACGTTATTCAAGAATTTCTGCCAGGATGCATACTCTACTGAAACTACAAGGGAATTCAAGTGGATAGAGCGAGGAGAGAAAGATTTGAATACAAACTGAAGCTCAAAGTTGGCGTTGCATCCATCCCAGCACCAGGCCATGAAACAAAGATGTTAAACAGCAGGCAACTTACCGCCACCGCAACCACCGCATGATTTCATACCCCAGCGTTATAGGTACTGATTGAGCTAGATGAGTATTGGCAAATGTGTTGTTCAAGCAATTGCAGGGAATTCTAGCAGAAAAGCCGAAAGCACAGCCGAGCAGCTAATAAGTGGCTGTTCTTCAGTCACGCTGCACTCAAAATAGCTTTCCAACAGGGGAAAAAGCAAATTCTATTGGCTTCAACACCTGGTTGAGCAACTTAATAAGGACAAAATTGAAAGTTAGAGCTGAAAGAGCTGAATCATTATTTATTTTATAACTACATCTTCATCACACAGTTCAGTCTAAAATGGGAGTTATTTCATTTCAAATCAAGCTCGTGCCAGCTTTTTCTGTAGGCTCATTCAGCGCGGAGGTGAGGCGAAGGTTCTTTGAAAACAATTTCCGACAGCAGCTGCTTCAGAGCAGGAGAGCAATCTGCAATCGTAGGGAAGAATTTTTTCCCATTTTCTCCTGTTCCCTCCCTGCCTTTCCCAAGGTGTGTTTATAATGCACCAGGTAAAGTGGTAGCAGTGCAAATGAAGCTTGGACTAAACGTTAAACTGTTATCTCTGCCTTTCCTTATGATTATACTTAAACGAAGCCTGGTAATTACTGTTGTCTTCTGCTGATATTTTTCAGTAGGTCATACCTTCCTTGAAGTACCTAAAACTGGATGCAACATCCAATAGCTCAAAGGACAGCTGAAGATTTACTAAGTGTTTTGTAGGTGATAACACTGGGTATAAATTGCAGAATTTGCCTTTTCTGTTTTTACAGCTGCTTAATACCTGTTACTCCCATTCAGCCTATTATCTGTGTTAACATTCAAATCATTTTATGCCATGCTGTTACTTAGCTTGTCCTTCCTCACCTTTTATTTTTGCAGTTCATTATTCTTGCCTAAATGTGATGACCTGTTTATTTTTATTTGGTTGCATCCTCTTAATTCATCATGGAGTCATTCTGCAACGTATACCTGTTATGTTTGATTGGCAAAAATATCTTCCCAGAGTAATTATGAATAAATCAACATGTTTGTTTATTCAAAGAGAAGCTGCTGTCTTCTCTAGGGAGAAGCCTAGCAAAGGAAACCTTCGCATCTTTTTACTGAATTAGATTATCTTTTTTTATTATTATTATTCTACATTATCTCTTAAATAGGACAATTCCCTGCAGCTTCAATAAAAAATAATAATAAAAACTAAAAAAACGGGAGTTCAGAAGTCTTTATTTGAAAGTAGAGAATGGAGCACATAGATTTTGATGTTCTAGTCTCACAGAAGGACACACAGCCTTTTAGGCTACGATATCCAAATTTGTAACTACTCTCATTCCAGTGCATAAGCAGATATTATTGTAGGAATCTTGTCTATGACCATATCCTTTTTTTTTTTTTTTTTTAAGAAAGTTTCTCAGAAAAGTGAATCAATAGGATTTTAGTTAGTTTGCTTTTTCTTGACATAAATGAAGACAAAGAAGGAGAAAAACAACAATGAAAACTAAGAGTGAAATGTTGCAGGAAGAAGCAACAACTTCCTTAAAAAAAATTTGTTTGGATGTCTTCAAAACACTTCTCACTTGATGTGTTCTCACATTTCCCACGTTTTTTTTTTTTCTGATATTTTGTATAAGTTCAAGCAATGCAAATCTGGTTCCCTGCTCAACATAATAAAACTTCCCAGCAGATTCAAGCAAAAGGTACAGTTGCCCATGCTGTTTGCAGTGGGTAGAAATCCACATGCAAGCAAACGCTACTCTCCTGCTTACTCAAGATCATTATAGAAATCTCTGCTTATATGCAGCAAAATACAGTTTTCCTCCTTTTTAATTTAGCTAATCTGTTGTTCCTCCTCAGTAAGATTTTATACATGCAAATCAATATGCTGTATTTCTCATCTTCCCAGTTCCTATTCTTTATGAAAAGAAGCATCACTTCTGTATGTGAAAGGAATTGTGGAAGTTAAATGTCATACTTTCTCCCACTGGGAACTTTAATTTTAAAGATATTAGTCTTATAATCAACAGTGGATATTAGGAATCATAGATAACCGTGGCTTTCAATATTTAGCATATAAAAACAGGCGTTTTCTCCAGTTGGCTCTCCCTCTGTGTCTTTATATTTGGTGTTAAGTGCCTGCAAGGAAATCATTATTTTCTGTTAGATGTTTAATTGCAAGTCTTGTGAGGAAATGTGCTGTTTTCCAAACAGTACCCAACTAAATTTATTAGCACATTCACGCACTAGATGCATTTGTCAGCTCTAAAGCCCCATCTACTCAATTAAGTCCCTAGCCTTTTCCCTTAAGAAAAGATTGTTTTCAGATAATACGATGGCCTGATGTGCTATTTCCATCTTTCCTCCAGAGCCATTCTTATTGAATGTGACAGGTTTGGGGACACAAATACATTTTGTGTCTGCAGTAAAAGGATTATTGTATGTACTGATTCTGGTTTCTTTGGGGTCAGATATCAGCCTCCTTTGAAGTTAGCAACCAACACACACAGATGGTCTTCTGAAAGCCTCAAATCTGTTTAGGTACACCAGAGGTTGTCTTGAAGAAAAGCATATTCTGGGTTGGCTGCAGCATCAGTGTTCTCAAACATCTGGACTAGACGAGCCTACATCTGTGCATGGCTGAATATTTCAAATAGCTAAATAGTTTTGAACTCCTATTTCTATTCACTGATCATTTGGTGTTACTCTACAAGGTGCCACCTCAGTGTTCAGTCACTTGAGTATCTGGTTGAAGAAGAATCTGGGTGAAGAAGCAACTTATTTTCTCTGTACATGGGAGACTTCTAATAAAATACTGGTTTTGTGTTTAGAGCAAATTGCTATAAATGGAAGAGCAGTATTCATCTTAAACTTGCTGAAGATCCAAGTTCATTTTCTTTAGGCTATGTGATCTTGGTAAGTAAGTTGAACTCACCGTTCTCTTCACTTCCAAGCATGTTGATATGAACATACCTGTTGCACGTTACAAATCTGCAACTCTAGGGGCAGGTTCTCTGTGACAGCAAGCATGCAAAGAGTGTTCAGCACAGAAGATCAGAGCACAGTCAAAATCTTCAGTGCTTACTGCAGGCTGAAATACGTATACTGCAATTTAAGAAAGAAATTACAAACCAGGTATTTAATGAGTGTACCTCATTCTTTCTAACATTTAGCAGATGGGAGAAAGTTAGAGCAATGAAAGTGTTTTCTTATGTAAGAATGTCACTCAGGACTTTGTTATGTATTAACTTGAATTCCTTTCTATTGGTGTTGGCACTATAAGGTAAAAGAGGATACTGTAGATAAACTTACATCCCTTCAAAGGCTGGGAGTCATAGAAAGGCTTAGGTTGGAAAGGACCTTTAGCCCACTGTCATGGGCAGCCTCATCACCCATCAGATGAGAATGCCCAGGGTCCCATCCAACCTGGCCTTGCGCACCTCCAGGGACAGGGTATCCACAGTTCTCTGAGCACCCTGTGCCAGTGCCTCATCACCCTCCGAGTAATGAATTTCTTCCTAACAACCAATCTAAATATCCTCTTTCAGTTTAAATCTGCTCCCTTTGTCCCATCACTCTCATACCTGTGGGTTGTACAGCATTGTATAGATCTCCAGTGAGGACATTACATATGTTATAGGCCCAAACCTTTGAGAGGTTTGATGGCAACATGGTACAATTTTCTTGAGATGTTCCAGGAGTACCATAGAAGAAAGCAATTTGTAATTTCTACTGTCAAATAAAAGGACATTCACAAGTAAACGTGCTGCTTCACTGTAAGATAAATACGTGATGTGCAGGTGGCCTAATCACTGATGCCAAGTGGGAGCTGCCAACAGGCTCCTTCATTACAATTAGCAGGCTAAGTTCTCCCTGCTGCCAAAGTATACATGCAACACAACACAGGCCAAAATACCAAGCTGTATGGACAGGATAGGACAGCATAGCACAGGCCTGCACTTTCTCAGGTTAACAGTCACATTGATCACTAACTCATTAAAGCATTGGTCTTCAGGTTAGGATCAGAGCAGAAGTAGGTTTGCACACAAATCCTCATGAGACCCCATGTATACCTCAAGCTGTCTGCAAGAATGCACCTAGAAAGAATGAATACCAGAAGAAGTAACAAATCAAGTCAGGGTACGAATGAAACGAGGATATAAAAGGCCAGTCTTCATCATCATATGTAAACCTCTCAGATGATTAAAATTAACATTTAAAAGCAATGAATGGTAGTTTTAAATGTGGTTTTAGTTGAAGTCATATTGAATTGCAAATAAAGGATTATATACCATACAGACAAAACATGTCTATGTAACACATACACGTATATATACCTGTTTCAAGTCACTTCCTGCTCAGCTTTGCTGCTCGTGGCATTGCGTAGCAGTTCCTGGCACACACAGTCTCTTCAGTGGAAAGGCGTTGTCACTTGACTGTAATTGCAGAGATTTTCCAGGCATGAATTCAGTCTTACAGCTACATTCAGAACATGAAAAAATGCATGAATTAAAAATAGGACTTCGCTTTTTTTGTGTGTGAAAATCAAGCATGTAATTTTCTTTTCCTACAGTGAAGATGGGAAAGACACAAACATCATAGGTTTATCTGAGTCTTTTATCGATCATTTGTAAAGTCAGCAGAATGTAGAAAGGACAGTTCTGCATGTATTATTTTTCGGCTCATTCTAGTTCTCTAACCCAGTTTAACAGATAAACCTTGTTTCTGTATCATTTGTAAATGCTACAGTTTATTAGAAACAGTGAAATGTTTCAATTCTGTTCACCAGATATTTATGTGTTATACGAACTCAAATTTTTTTTATCAAAAATAGATTTGCAAGTTGTAATGCTGCCATCAGCTGCTATAGAAGCCTCAGAAGTTTTACATACGCCACCCTCAGACTTGAAGTGTGCTATGTATACAGGACAGCAGCTGAAGCTGATGGTGAAGATCTGATGAAAAATAAAAGCAACAGAGTGTTCTGAAGATCTACCTCAGTTTAAGCTACCCAGTGAAGAATTACCTCAGTTTACCCTTCCCATGGATTTTTATGGCCATGTTTCATTTTTACCTGTTCCCCTAGTGAACAGTCATTTTTCTCCTGGCTTTCCCTCTGGCTCTGGGTGACAAAAATGAAAGAGTATCAGCCTCAGTACTCAAGGAACCACTGCGTAACGTAGTTCAGACCACCTTGACACAAGTGCCTTCATATAGGCAGTTTACCTCTCACAATTCGTATTTTCTAATTACAGTATTACTTAAGAGTATCTATTTAGAGTAGCTTCTAATTGTAGAAAGCGTTTTGTTTGGCTAAGCCTTTTTTGCATGTAAATTAGACGTTCTGATGGGTAATGCTGATCCTGGGTAAAAGATTCCTACTCTCAGCCTTGTGTCACCACTTCTCTTTTGTGAGGGTACATTCCCCACCTCTACTCTACTCTTTTAGCTATACACCGTATTGTTTCCTCCCTCAGTTCTGTGAAATGATTCAAGTTATAAATAAATAAATGAAAACAACAACAAACAACTAAAAACCACCACCAAAACTAAATAAATGCTCTCAAGTATCAAAATAAACACTCTTTTAGCATTACTGCCTCATTATTCAGTTGAGAAACTGACATACAGAGATTAAGTGAGTTGCCAGAGGAAAAGGAGGAAGGATGCAGGAAGAAAATTCAGTTCCTCTGAGTCACAGTTCAGCATCTTAAACAGAAACCTTCTTTGTTCTGACTTCACCTTACCTCTGAGTGTTGCCCAATCTCTTTATGCTCAAACTTTCCTCTTACAGGCTCTATCTCTTCTCATTTCAAAGAGAGACTTTCTTGTCACACAGGACAGGCATGAAGGAGATTAAGGGGTTGTTCTAGCCTTTTCATCTCTGGAATTTTTCTTCACTGCCACTATGGCAAACTGCTGCATATATCACTACCAAAAATGTTGTTCTGGAATTACAGCTTTCCCTTTGCCACTATAGATATTTTTTTCTCCCTGTATCGTATTTGTTCAGTGTACTGCTTGTTTGCTGGCTCCTGCCTGGCAAGCTTCATCTGCTTGCTTTGTGCATAAATGCCAGGGATAATTCTGAAGGCTCAGCATGATTACCAGTTGGCCAGCTGCCACGTTGGTCCTTAGGATTTAATTTTCTGTCCATAAAATAGCATTTATTTATTTATTTGTATTAAAAGAAAGTTCTTGGGGCTGTTGTCTCTCAATATGCAAACAAAAGATTTTAGCCAAGCGTAAACATGCACTGTCTGAATTAATGTTCAGTAATGAAAGCCCTTTCATAACCAACCTAAGAAAAAATACTAAACTGTCTTACATCTTTAAATTGCTCCAAGCTCTTCTGCAAAGTATGAAGAAAAGGTACATTCTGTGAAGAAACCCACAGGTGAAAAAAAGAAGCCAGCAAACTAGCAGGGATGTGCATTCCAGGATCAAGTACTGCACCTTGCCACTTCCAGTTACATCAGCACTTACTCCAGTTTCACTAACTGCAATTTTTTGTACGTCATCTTTGAGTCAGAGAATTCTCTGTTGCGCTCTTGGTGCGCATGGTGATCAATAGGGGCTGCTCCAAAAGTAATGCCTCCTGTTTTACTATGTTGGTTCTTGACACCAGAGGCACACGTTGATGGTATGGCTGCGGAAGTTGAACCTTCTTACCAACTTGTGGCAGAATTAGAGCAACCATGTAATGGAATAATTAATGAGGTTTCCTAATCCAGCTCATTAAAACTTTTCCTGTGTGCCAGCAGTTCTTTTGCTGTTGCTACCAAGTATCATTTCCAGAGCAGAGCTTACGGTTTCTGTTACCTCAACACACTTACACAACAAATCCTCAATGCAGCATGTTGTGCATCCATAAATGTACTGTCCCTGTGCGATAAGACTTGTAACAGGTTGGGTGCGCCCCCATGCCAATCATCTCACTCTTCATTCACTATTGCTGATGCACTCCAGTGATATCAAAGATCCTGTTTTTGTCAGTTTGGTATTACTATGGAAAAGGAAAGAAGAGGGAAAAGCAAACATTAATGAACCTGGGCAATACAGAAGGATTTTATTCAACTGCAAGATATATTTTTTTGTCTCAGAAAATTTAGAAGGTGAGCTGTATTAATACTTATTTTCCTCCCTCTCTTTCTTTCTGCTTGCTGGCAATATATTTCCTTGTTGTTTGAAACCAATTAGCCAGTTGCAGAACCAGCAATATGACTTTCCTGAGGATCTTCACTATCTCTGCAGATTCTCCTTCACTACTGTTACATAATCCCCTCCTCCTAGATGAGTTATTCTTCCATTTTATGCTGTTCTAGCATGAAATTACAAAGCCCTATGCTGCAAATTAGATCCCTGTAGGGATATCAGATGTATCAATAAAGGCAATTTCAGCTGCCCTCCAAAAAAATAAAAAAAAAAGGCGTTCTTAAATGCTTCAGAAAACTGCCCTCCTGAATGAGGCTGTCCATTCATCCTGTAGGGGTGATGAGGGAATAGGGGCATAGAAGACTGTGGTGTGTTTTGCACTGTAAAGGATTTGTCAGCCCTGTTTTCAGTGTGCAAAATCCTTATTGTTTTCAATAAGTCTGGGATATGGAGCAGCTCTGCATGTAGAGTGACTCACTTTTATTAAAATATCTTTGAACAATGGCCCTTTAAAACATCTTACTAAAAAGGGTACAGGGAAAGAGGAGTTTCAGAGACGTGCAGTGAATTTCTATGGAAGGAAAACACTGTTAAGGGGACATGAGGTTACGTCCCAACTCATTTTAACTCATACAGGATTTGCTCATCACAGCTAAGGTTCACTAAAATGGCACTCCACCAGCTACACAAACCCAAGGGAGACTAAGGAGTGTGATAATCACTGAAAAACCCTGCTAATGACTCCTCACATGGCTTTAGGATGCCTCTTAAAGACTCCATGTGGCTGTTTCAAAAGTGCAGCCTCCCTGCCTGTTTGTGTACTGGTGCAGAAGTGGAAGACAAACTCTTATAAACAGCAGTGTGCAAATATTGCAATGGATAAGAAGGTTCAGCTTTCCAAATGGAAAGAAGGTGCTCCTTGGATCACAGTGATTTGTCACAAGGTTGGAAAGTAAGTATCTGTACTCAACATCAGTTCATCCATTGGAATTGCTAGAGCAGAAGACTGAAATGCTAATTAGCTATCTGAAGAAAAAAAAACAAAAAGCAAGACCAGAGAGTAACACAGGAGCCAAACTGGGCCTGATACATTTAAGGGAGCATTCAGAAATAAAATTCTAAAATAAAATGAATGGAAGAAAAATAAGAAAGTACATATTTTAAACTCATTTCTTATTCAACAAAATGACTGTTTGTGTTAAAAGAAGGGGTCTGAGGGGAAGAAAACAAGATTTGGCCCCATATTGATTTCTTGCTCCATTTTCTTCAGCTGAACACCAAATTAACTGGTGGCCATCAAGAGCTAATAGAACATTACAGAGATGGATAATTCCTGATGACAATGGTAAAATATATATATAGTACATAGACAATACAGAATTGGTTTTTTTCCTAAAATAATTAGCTCTAAAACATTTCAAACTTTCATCCACACAAGTAGGAAGTCTTGAGGCTTTTCTTTCTCGTCTCTTTCCAGACCTGTTTCTCCTCTACCTACCTCCTCAGTGCTTCACCGTATCCATTCAGAGAACAGCAGGAGGGAGAATCAAACAGAAGATCATGTTGTTCTGCTTTCCCTTTTATCATATTCAGCACTTGACCTAAGCAATCAGGAAGCAATTAAAAGCTTCTGTTTCAACTCCCTATCCTGCTTGAATTCTTGCTCTCATTTTGTTTGTCTGAAACTTTGCTCTTTTAAAAGCTTGTCAGTGCACATGAGTGCGTGTGCACTTACAGACATATGTATGACCTTGTTCTTTCAATCAAGTGATATTATAAAACGTCTTTCAATTTCTAACAGGGTTCAGTCATCTTTGTAACAACACATTCTTTAACAAAATTCTCAACCTTAATGCTCTTCAAAATGCCTCTAATGCTTTCTAATTTACTGACATTTTCCCTGAGTCCCTCATCAATTTGACTATTCAAATTGCTAACACTGTTAATAGTTCCTCTGTCTCCAGCAGACCCACTGTAGACCTTGAAATCCCTCTGCTGTCTCTGCAGACAAGAACACATCTGGTTTTGCATCCATACCATGCTGGATCAGAGTATTTATTAGCCTGGCAGCAGAGTCTCATCACCATGCAGTATGATGATTAATGGCTTCATTTTCACCATTGCTATCCAGAAGGGCCTCTCATAGGGTCATTTCCTCTCCTCACTTCTATCTTACAGCAGTGTAATTCCACTGATTTCAGTATACAGAGAGCAGCGTGAACACAAAGAGTCTATTTCTAAGGGTTTGTGGAGAAGATTTTGAGAAATACTTGGAGCTAGATGCCAAATTGCCTTCAGTGCCTTTGAAGAAGTCCAGATGTCTGTACTCTGAGGAAGATTTGAAGGGGAAGCAGATGCAAGCTGACCTGCCTTCAGAAAAAAAGCTCAAATTTTCAGAATGACCCAATGTACATTCTGCTGGGACTTTAAAGCTGAGTATACATAACCAAGCTAGGCATGACCTTGTGGTACATCAGCTGAATTGTGCTAATTGCTCTTACCCAGTGGTATATAAAAGCTGTTTGGAAATGTACAATGTATCAGGGCAGTTCAGACCTTGGAGCATTTTGCATTCCAAATTTCTAGACAGAGCTCCCACGCAGGGTCTGCTTTTTAGGTGGCTCACCTGGAAATTTCTCAGATACCCATGGTTGTACACACACAGCTAGCAAATGACAGGTGAGTTTCCTAAAACAGACCCTTCTGCTTGTACATGAAGATCAAAGATATGGACTAGGTCTGCTGACATTGCCACTGACAATGAAAATAATTGAACTCAAACAGGAACCTGAAGGTCTGCAGCAGATAGCTAGGAGAGTTGTTGTAAAGCAGCAGTGCTTCAGGGAAGATTTCCTTCGGAGGAGCAGCCCAGCAATTAGAGCATAAGAAACTTGGTAAAGATTTCTAGAGTCTATGTCTTAACCACAAACTTCCTGTTAACTGATCTATTTAACCTATTTAACCATTCTGGGCCTTGTTTTCCTTGGTGAATCTACAGCTGTGATATCCATCTTCCAAGGGTGATGTAATAACTTACATTTACAAAGTGCTTTGTGACTCTACAAGGGAAATTAGTGACGACCAGGAGCATTTTCTACATATCTGAGAATGTAGGGTGCTTTTCTTCACTCTAGTTTTCACAGAACACTGGAGGTGAACCAGATCCAGAGGACAGCCTGAAAAACTCACTTATGCTGTCTCGTTATCAGCACTTCCACAATAATAATTATTGAGCAATTCAAATGAGTGGTCTCTGGAGCTATGGATACTCAGGAAGAGTTAAATTGAGATCTGAGATGGCCCACAGAAAGCAGCAGTCTGCCCCTCTGAGCAGTGTCTGCTATCTGAAAAATAACTTTTGCTTCTGTGAAAAAATAAGTTGAGAGGCAAACCCACAAATATAATACCAGGATTAAATTCTGCGTTTCCAGTCAGGTGGCTTTCTAAGAAATGCAAAAAAACAAATATTATTTCACAGACCTGGTGACTTCCAAAGTGAGCTCTGTTTTCCCATATGCATTAATTTGATATCAGAAATAACTCCTGCACATGTAAGGGCTGAGTAAAGCAGGAGGCATTCTTTTTTTGCACTATCATCTCTGGAGAATCCCCACAACCACAGTGCCTATTCAAACAAACTGCGCAACATTTTAGAAACTTATTCTCACACTAGAAGGAAGCACTCAACGTAAAATATAAACATTCCTTAAAAAAAAAAAAAAAAAAAAAAAAAAAAAACAAAACATAGATCAAGGTTTAAAGCTCTTGATATTGCAATAGTGTTACTGTAAAATCCTAATTTGTCTCCCTAATTCTGAGGGGAAAAAAGACATTCCTTGCAACTTCGTGTTGGTCACACTCAGATTGTTTCTTTACAGATGTGAGAAGATTGTCTGGTGTTTAGAAATCTGACCATAATCCACAAAGGCTTTTAGCTGATGTAGCAGAGGGGGCTGGCCAAACGCTGTTGTGGATCCTAGTGTATAATTGTGAATATGGTAAACAAGTTTGTCAGAGGAAGTAAAAAGAAAGAGGAGACCTTAGTATCTGCAAAAACCTAATGGAAAGGGTCAGAGAAGCTATGTCCTCCATCCTCAAACTGGGGGACATGTCATGGAGTAAAAGGTGATGAGGACATCAACTTACCAAACCCCAACCACATTCTGCTGCAATTACCTCCCATGCAGGCCTGTGCCAATAAAGGTGCCAGCAACCATAATTTTACTCTACTCCTTCTCCTGCACAGCACAGCCCTCTCCCCTCATCTAACACAGATGGAGATTCAGTCCCTCCATTGCCCTAGCAACCTTCTCCCAAGAACACTCCAAGATCTCTATCCAGCCTGTCTAGAGGCATCCAGGAAGGACTGCAGTGCTGTGTCTCCTCTGTGTGACAAATGCTCAACACAATTTAAGATCCCCACTATAATCTGATTCCTTCCCAGGGACTGAGCTTTCAAAATTAAAAGTTGACTGAACTGCCAGAGCCCAATCAAAAGACAGTTTACTGTTTTTCCTTTACACACACCTTTTTTTAGCTCCCTGACTAAAACACCTTCCTGGTATACCTTGTTTCTATATGCAGTGCCACTTCACAGTTAAAATCTTCTGTCTGATTTTAGTAAAGACAGCTAAACTATCAGATGAATCATCTGAAAGAAGGCCACACCTCTGTTTTACTCCATCTTACGTCCATTTTATCCCTGGCAATCACTGTTTTTGTGAACAGGAATATCACTCCTTAATCTTCCTCAACTGTATTTTCATATTTTTGGAGAACTTTAAATTGATAAGTGTGACCTTTCAACAAGTTAACTTTCCCTTGCAGTATATTTTCTCAATTTCTTTTTGCCTTTGAGACCTTGTGCACTCAAGCTATTTTCAATGCCTGCTTTACACTACAATCAGCTCAACTGATTCGGCATTTCAGGCTTCACAGCTCCTTGCCCATATCTTGACTCAGGAGTCCAGACCTTAAAACACAGGCCTCAAAATTATGAGTTCACACAGGAATTACCTATATCTTTTATATCTTGCCTCTAATCTGCTCCTGGCTCAGCATAGTTTCATGTTGTCATTCTTGTTACACTCCTAAAAATAATATTATTTTTTCCATCTGTGAAATAGGATGAACAAGAACAACTTGGGAAAAAAAAGTGGACTCTGCCTTGACATTAACAAGCAGAAGGATCCTTGTAATGATTAACGATCCTGAGCTATGAACGCATTGGCAAGTGCACATCCCAAACAATCTCAGAATAAGATTCTGTCGCACCTGCCTCCTATACAGACCACTTTGATGACGAGAAATGTCTTTGTGCAAATTTCAACAGAAAGATAAAGAGAGGACCAGTTCTGCTATATCAGACAGAAGTGACAGTGAGCCCTCGCAGTTTAGCAAACCTAGTCTACACAGGAAACTAAAGTAATTCTAAATTAACATGACTAATTAGCAGCCTTAGATAACATAATTGCTGTGCTGAAGTTCCCAGTTTTAGTCAGCATTCTATATTAACTACTATGTAATTATTAAGGAACCAACCTGAGCACCAGCAACTTAATTATCTTTATATCACTGCAGTCTCAAGCTTGAATGCTGATGATTAATAAAACATAATTATTTACATTGTAATTGTGGCATTTTAATTAAACTGAAAATGCACTTCGTTTGCTTTTTGCCACAGTGCTATTTTTTTAAATTAAGGTCAAATATTTTCATCAAGCCTCTTTTTTTAATCCTTAATTGCAAGTTAGATAGACTGATCTCTTGTCATCTTAAGAAACTGTTGTGACTGTTGGTGACAAATGAGTCTTGGGGTAACAGAACAGCCTCATTGCACTAGAGTTATGTAATACTAGTGCTAATAAACTGTGTCTTGATGATTTTTATTTCTCTGAAGTTATTCCTGTGTGTGTAAACCCCATTTAATTTTTTTCTTTTCCCAGAGTTAGTCTTCACTGGGATTTAGTTTGCTGTATCTTACATCGTGACACTACTTTGAAGGTCCCGTTGAGGCCAAAGAATTTACAGACCAATAAGACCAAAGGTGAAAAGGCAAGTGCTGGCTTATGGAAGTGAAATGATCTCCTCATTGTCATCTACTATGTCACTGTCAGAAACAGGAGTAGAGTCGAGGCCTCCCAGCTCCGCTGCTTGTTGGTTCTCATTGCTTCTCGGTTCTCATTGCTTCTCAGGTTAGCAAGTTTAGAAATGACAAGCTTGTGATATGTGGAGGCAGACTCTTAGCCTCTATTTTCATGTTATTACTGGGGATCCCAGTAATAATAAAAGGCTGGTTTTGTTGTTGTTGTTTTTTTAAGTACATTCTTGTAACTCCTCTGACCACAGAAGATATCCTTATGCTAGTTATTTTTACTAGCATGAGACAAATTGGTTCCAGGATTAGTAGCTTTCCTTTGAGTGCAGTTAAGTTTTGCTTATGTAGTAGAAGAATGATTTTCCCTGCCATTACCCAGAAAAAAAATCACTGCCGATTTTCAGCAACAGAAGCAAATTATGCCCCAGTTTTTGCCCTGTGAGGGACTCATAATACCAGGCAACAGAAACTTCATAGGTGAGCTTTAGCATTGTTTCATATATATATATATACACATATATATTTTCCAGAATATGACCTAACTAAAATATCAGTGTGTTTACCTTGGGGGAAAATTGCAGGAAGTATTATCTAGTCCATTTCAGGGATTATTCTTAGTTGTGCTTGCTGCATTGCTGAATTTTCCAGGTTACAGGACTGGAAGCCCAGAGGTGACACAGCTGAGTGCTGGATCAAAAGCCTGATTCTGGGGAGCACAGTGAGAGAGGATTTGTCACGTAGACTGACTGAAAGCCATGACAGACAGAAAATGAAGACTGGAAAAGATCCAAGGGGAAAGAAATCTGTCTGCTTAGGAAATAAATGAGTTATGGAAAGAAAAATGCTTAGGGCTGCTCTACTTAAAACAGAAGCAAGAAATCAGCAGACTTTGAAAGCTAAAGGAGGTAGTGTAAAAGCATCCTTGAAAGCTGAGAAGGGAAGAGAAGAAAATGTTGTAATTGTAGTGTCACTTAAATGTGGTGTAAACTTTAGCCTGGGCAAATCCAGGACTTACGGGTCTGCTCCACTCAGCAATAGTGAAACAACTAACTGCCAAGGAAGGGGCAACCAGTTGCTTGTCTGTAGAAATAGTGCAGATATTTCTAGAGCTGTCTATTTAACACTTGATGAAACTTGAGAAGCACTCATAAGGAAAATAATCTGCACCCATCATTTCTAGATTTTACAGAGTTTTAGTAGAAAGACTAACGCCCAAATGGAGGAAAGAAAGCAACACAATGCAAGGGCAGATCAACATCTAACAGGAAGGATAAGACAGCCTTGTGTGAGAAAAACTCAGTTCTTTCCATCCACCTTCAAATTCCCCCTCTACATTTGAAAGTTATCACTTTTAAAGATGCAGTTAGAAATAATTGTAGGGCTGGAAGCTTTTCTCAGTTGGTGCTTCAGTTGTTGTAACTTTCACAAAGCTGCTGTGGACTAACATAAGCAAAAAAGAATCACAAAGCCCCTTACTCCAGGGATCACTTGTCTATTGTTTTTACTGCAGATCTCTTAAACTCTGGAGATTATTCTTCACTTACTTATGCATTCTGGCTGAATTTCAAGACACTGTAATAATGAGCAGGGTGAGGACAGGGGATTCATAGGCATTAAGAGAAGCACTTTCATTTCATCCTGAAGCAGACAAATGAAGTTGAGGATGGTAGCTTGATTCCTGAAGCTACTGGAGGCTTTGGGAATGACAGTACATACCAATTTAGAAAGAAGATAACAGAGCTGATTTACACCAGTTAAGGGCTGGGCCAGATTCCTAGCCCAGCATAGCCATCATGAAAGTGTCCTACATGATGACCTCATTAGCTTGGAAAGAAGCCAGTTGAATTCTACTGCTTAGGTAAAATAAAAAGATGCTAAAGCTTTTCTCAGTCAGATTTATTACCTATATTTTCATCTATATCACATGAAGAAGAGTGTGACTCTTTCAGAGCTAATCCCCACCATAGTAATCCCTGCTTCTACCGCTTCCAGATTACTTAGCTGCATTACCCTTTGCATGGGGCTTTACCTTAATGCCCCTGGGAAACTGAAGCAGAAAAAAACTCTACAGACAGTTTCCAAAGTAGCATCACGATAAAAATATTACACCAATAATTCTGGGTCTGTAGCAGCTGCTACAGGGTTTTTAGATTAAATTTAAAATACTAGGATCAATCTGAAAATCTCTAAATTTATAGGATATGGTTACCAGAGGGAATGTCCCTTGATTCTTTTGCAACTGTCCTGATGGAGATTTCTAGCGGCACTTCAGAAGGAATTGTCAGAGTATAAATAAGAGATCATGGACTGAAAGTTTTTCACAGGGATAGGATAAAGGGTTGCAGATACCTGGACAGGATCTGCATTTTGTAAAAGGAATTGGTTAGAAAAGTTTTACTATGAATTATAAGTAACTGCTGCCCATAGGGTAGGAATGAACAGCAGAGTATAAGCCTCCCTGCACAACAACTTTTATGAACTTATATTCATTTCTGCTGCGTGTTTAGTGCTTTGGGGCAAGAGGCAAAGTAATGCTTTCCTGGTTCAGAGCAGGTGCACTTAGGTTTCTTACAGCTTCATGGAATCTCATCCCATGTACAAGAAGGTCCGGTTGGCGCAGCTGCCTCAGCTCCACCCAGTCTGAGTCTCTCACACCGGGAAAACAAGCATGGTTCACCCTGCTACAATTTCTAGCCATCAGCTGCAACACCGGGGGCATTCTGCTACTGTTGCAAATGAAAGGGTGGTCAAACTGGTTCTATTATGGTGGCACACTGTAACCATGTTATACTCTTTTGACTTCTTCTAAGGAGTTTTGAATCTTGCCGTACTGAAAGCACCATTCTCACAGATGACAGGTGGGAGAATGGGGTATACAGATTGCTTCATTTAGATCGAAATGTGCAAGCCACGAGGGCCAATCGGCATACTGGGCCAAATCCATTTTCGCCTGAAAAATTCCCTCTAGCTTCTGTGGATCTAGATCACAGCTACTGAAAAGAACAGCCATAGCAAAATTCAAACTAGTTAAATGTTGACAAGTGCTGTATAGAACATTACTTCAATAAAGTAGGCAGAGTTATGGAAGTATGATTTCCATGCAAAAATTATACAGATTTGAATACTTTGCGTAATTGCTCAATGTTTTCCTATTGCTTTCATCTGAAGAGCTTTTTATTATGACTACTTGCACACCCAAGTTGTCTTTCATACAGTGTTGGATATGTAATACAATTCTAATTCTGAAAAAAAAATTAAAACCTAATAAATGATTTCATTATATATCCAGGAATGTTTAACTTCCACTTTGCAAGATTGTCTTCAGAAGGAGGAGCATTGGTAAAGGTCTCAAGATTCATGTTTCATTAAACAAGTAAATACAGACAGCCATACTAAAACTGCATATAATATTAAGCCACAGCTCACTTGAGTATAAACAATATAAGGCTTTGATATAAACCATTATCAGATGAGTATGCACAACAGCATTTATTTATTTTACACACAATCATTTTTGTACTTCAGCTTAGTTTGGGAATTTTTTTCCTTTTTTTTGGTTGCTGTAATTTGTTTATTTAATTTAAGTTTATTTTACTTAGATCTTTCCTATTTTTCACTAATACATGGTTCCTATTGTTACAGCAACAAAATGTTCCACCTTTCTTCTCCAATTAGCTTTAACATCACTCGTTGTCTACCTAGGCATTCAGTACTCCTCTGAGTCATGGTAGCCTGAAAGTGAGCATTCCTGAGTTAAGTTCCCACTGACAGGACAAAGCTAAATGAAGCAAATCAATTTTATTTTAAAGAATATTTTATACCAATTCAAACAGACATTTGGTCCCTTTTTGGTAATAAAGGGGATGAACTATAGACCACCCTGAGTTAGAAGGGACACACAAGGACCATCAAGTCCAACCCCTGGCTCCACACAGGACCACCCAAAATTCAAACCCTGTGTGTGACAGCGTTATCCAAACACTCCTTGAACTCCGGCAGCTTCACCTTCTTTGCAGCCCTCCTTTGAATCCTCTTTAAAATTTTTATATCCTCCTTACACTGCAGCACCCAAACTACACCCAGTGCTTGAGGTGAGGCAGCACAGCTCAGAGCAGAATGGGACAACCCCTTCTCCCATCCAGGATGTTGTTGTCTCTTTGGGCTGCCAGGGCACATTGCTAGTTCTCAACTTGCAATCAACTGGAACCCTTTTCCTATAGAAACTGGGGAGTTAAGAAGTCTGTCTGGTTTTAATAACTTTAATAAATAATCCCCTTATGTCCCTCACAAGTGAATAGAAATTCTTCTTTATATATATACACACCAGTTTGAATTTCATGGCTTTTACTTGGTTCCCCAAAATATTTCCCCATTTGCTGCCTAGGTTAGCAGTTAAATAGCAAATATTACGAAGAAGAGGGAATGGACTCATGCTTAAGGTAATCAAGAATACCCTGTGAAACCATATTTTTTCCCTGTGACAGTCCTCAGATGCATGCTGCAAGATAAGTCACATGTTTGATGTGGGTTCATTAATTACTTCCTACTTCTTAAGTATCTGATCAGATGTGCTAAGTACTTGCAGCTAAAATTAGCTTCAATGAAAACTATTTAATTTATAATGCCCAACACAAAATGAATAAACAATTTGCATCTAAATCACTCTGTCTCAATTTCCATCTGGAGGATGTGAATAAAAATAAATGCTGCAGGAGAAAATAAGTGTAAAGTACTGGCATGGTACTGTGATAAGTACCATAGACAAAAACCTAAATGAAAACCAATAATTGTATTTTTATAAGGATTTGATTAATATTCAGTAAACATCCAACTTTCTGACTTGTGAGCAATGAGAATAAAAATAATGTTGCTTATCTAAAAGTAAATACTCTAGCAATAAAAGCATTATGATCACCTGAAAAAAAAAATCTGAACTGAGACTGTGTTTTACTACAATCAGCTCAGAGTAAGAAACTTCCTAAATTCAAGCTGTCTGGCTTTGCAACCTTACAATGAACCTAGCACTATTTGCAGGAAAATCTGCAAACACGCAGCTCAGTACAATTCTAAAACATAGCTATTTCTGAAAAAATAAGGACTCAGCCTCTATGCAGTGTGTAAAAAGACTCCATGTATCATCCCTAAACTTACAGCACATAAGCTCCAAATGAATTTTCTGGTAACTTACAAGTAAATCCATTAAGTAGATTAAGTTAAATTAATTAAAAACAGGATTCTACCAGAGACCTATCATCTACAACACTTAAAATGAACTTCAATAAACTTCCTAACAAATAACAGATACTTCCAACTTTTCAGATAGAAAAAAATTACCAAAATCCCCTCTTTGAAGACATTAAATGAAGGTCAGCAATTGTTATGATTATTTAGGCTAGTGACAAGCTTGAGTCAAGTTAGCATATGTCAGCATCTGAGAAGATCAAGCAAAAGAAAATGAAAGAGGAGTTTGAATGTCTTAGTCTGAGCAGGAAAAAGCAACTGTAAAACTGTTAGCTGGCATGAAGACTCAGGAGAGTAATAAACTTGCAATTTAAATGATGATTAAGCTGAATAGTGACTGCCAGGAGGACACAGCAAGCCCTGTCATCAGGGATTAAAACAAAACCACAGCCTAAGAGACTGACAGCTCCTCATAACAACATCCCCATATTTTTTCCTGTATCCCCAGAAGAGCTGGAGTGATGTAGGCTTCCTCAGAGCATGTTGAAGGAGGAAAAACATAGACTAAGCACCACATCCGAAATGAACATCCCAGGAGTGACGTCTAAGTACTGTCCCTGTCTGGAAATTGCTCTAAACATCTCATTCAAAAGTTCATACTTGAACGTGGTACTGAACTCGTACCCATGATCATCTGAAGTCTGAGGACTTTCTCACTGCCCAGAGAGGTTGTGGATGCCCCCTCCCTGGAGGCATTCAAAGCAAGGCTGGACAGGGCTCCTGGCAACCTGATCTCGTGGTTGAATCCACAAGGCAGGGGGTTTGAAGCTAGATGATCTCTGAGGTCCTTTTCGACCCAGGCCATTCTATGATTCATTCTCAAAATCTCTAATTTCACCCTTCTCACAGTTACTCTTTAATGCGCCTTCAGACTAAAGCACAGGGAAGGTGACAATCTTTCTGGAAAGACCAAGGGACTCCAGTCTACCCTAAAATCTCTCTGTTTGACTCCTTCAAGGAAGCCACTTCTGTACCAGTTTACAGACTAGAGTTGAAAATACTGTTTCCTTCATCTAGCAAACCCAGAAGCTTCAGTGCTTGCCTCCTTTCTGCCATGTAGATAAAAGGGAATAAGTTACTGTTGAAGTCAGACATTTTTACAGAGAAGTTCTAATCCACAAAGTACATAAAAATCCCTTTAAGTGTGATCAGTGGCTGTGTAGGTTCAAGGAGAGGCTAGAATCAAAAGTTTGTATACAAACTGAAGAATTAAAATACTAGATCAACGGGATTCCCAGAAATGCAAAACTCAGCCACGTTGATTGTAGTGGTTGTTAAGATTAGACTTTCTGCAAATCAGATTGCCTACATGTTGACTGAAGCCAAACCCAAGGCTACTCAAAGATCCTTCAAAATCTAAAACATCACCTAACTGAAGTTTACATTAAAAAGGTAAAGTAACAAGAATTGTCCTTAAGCACTGTACTGATAGAGTAAATCTCTTGCTGGGATTTGAATGAGATTTTTCTGCTCATGCTAAATTTGTTCTTCTGCTCTGCTGGTAAATCATGCTAGAACGTAAAGCATTCAAACATGCTCACATTTCTCATATGTTGCATAAGCAAGTGTGTTAAGTATGAAGGAAGGAAACTATTGTCAGCCACCAAAGAAAAATTATTTATTAGCTACTCCTTGCCCAGTTAACCACTATCTACACCCCTTTCAGTCATCCATGTTCACTAAATTTGAACTCCCATAAAGCAACACCACCATCTACAGCTCAAACATCAGACTCTCCACCATATGCTAACTGTACCTCTCTCTATCCCAACCTAAAAACGTCATTGGACCTAAGATGTCATTGTACCTAAGAGTAACAGACATCTTTTGAAAATATACAATGTATATGTTACCTGAAGAGCTTGACATGGAAAAATAAAGAAATAAAACACCAACAGAATTATTTTAAAGAAGGATTTTCCTTTATGTCTTCATCTCACAGTCTGACTTCTATATACAGTACTTCTCATGCATATGTGCTGGAGCAGGCTGCCCAGAGAGGCTGTGGATGGCCCGTCCCTGGAGGCAATCAAGGCAAGGCTGGATGTGGTTCTAGGCAACCTGATCTAGTGGTCAGTGACCTCACCCACAGCAGGGGCTGAAGCTAGATGGTCTTTGAGGTCCTTTACAACCCAGGCCATTCTATGACTCTGGTTGTAAGTTGAGTTTTCTAGCTTCAGAGCAATCCAAATTTATCAGAAACTGATATTTCTATAGACAAAAAAACAAATACTTATTTTGGAGAATACTGATGTGAATAGATACCACAGCATAAGAAAATAGTTCATCTGCAATTATTTTCTAGATTATTTCTCATTTTGGTTTCTTGTCCTTGTACTCCAACCACGCTGTGTCCTTGGTAGGCTGAAAGGGATATTTTCCCTTGGATCACAAAGTTGGGTACTGAGTTGCATAGAACAATTGAAAGAGCCATGGTCTCCACAGTGACAGAGATAAAGCTAAAATCTCGTTACTTGCAGATAACAGAAGTTGAAGGAAAGTGAGAAAGCCCTCAGATACAATTCTGTCCCAGAGCCTTGACCCATTCCACCCAAAAGCAGTAAAGCCAGCTTGTTAGTGGCTTTTGACTTCTCATCGGTCCTAAAAGACTGTTAGTGCTTTTTCTTTTCTTGTACTAGCATAGTTGGGCAGTTACAGGGAACCACAAAAGCTTCAACACAACAATTATCTGAATGTATTGTCCATAACACTGGCTGTGTCTGTTGATGCACCATGTTTTATATCATCACCAGATGAACAGCTGAGCAGAATAATGTATACAAGCTGTTCTTAAGGTGCAGCATGAAGCCACTGAGTTAATTGCTTATAGCAACAGAACTGAGATATTGACTTATAGCTTTGGCATTAGCCCTATCAGGAAAGCTGAACTGGCTCTACTCAAGTCTTCTGCAGTTCGTTATCATATGATTAACAAATCATAATGGAAGGACACTTACACATGCTTTTGAAATATTTCAGAGAACAGGTAATAGAAAATAATAGCCATTAGAATTTTAAACAAAGGAAACAAATGTGTGAATTTACTGGTGACTCTGCTCTAAAATGGAAGTTACATATTTAGTGGACAGAAGAGTTTCTTTAAGCAAAGACACAGTAAGCTTAATATGTTTCCACATCAAATAATATGGTCTGTGAGGTCAGTGTTACTAATATTAATTTACACCAACTGAAGAATCAAGCTTGTCTGTGTATACTCCTAGTTCTCTATAGTATTCATGCAGAGCTATACGTTACGTAAATACTTAAAGGAGTTAGAACTGATAATAGAAAATAGTTGACCCCAGCACTGAAATGTGATTGACAGCGAGTCATGATTAGATGGAACCACAGGAATCTGTTGTGCAAACACCTGAGCAATCAACAGGGAAGACCCAGAAGAATTTTGAAGGAGCTCCACTCCCTGAAGAGTCACAGACATAAGAAAAGAGGATCTTATGCCCTGTTTTAGCATCAGAGTTATTACCTGCCCCTCCCTCACGCATATCCTACCCCTGCAGGCTACAAGAACCCACATGTATGTAATAGACTTTTTCTGCACACTCACAGGCTTCAATGCAGACAGACAAATGCAGTTTTCCAATGTTACCAGCTTTAAAACCTGTCTGCAATTTGAAACGAGGACCCCTCTGCCCTGTGTTCAACAGTGACTTTAGACATTACCGCGGTGACCACTAGAGGGAAGTCATACACATTTGCACTAGGTGCCTTACGAAAGGGGAGTGGATTAAGAGGCAAAAAAAAAAAAAACAAAAACCCCAAACAGTCACAAGTACATAGAGGAAGTACCAGACCTCATGAATGTGTACTGCTCTCTCCAGAAACCAAACCAGGCATCACTGTACAAAGAATCACTTGCTGCTATTTTCTTGTGAGATCCAAAATGATTGGCCAGCCAAGAGAACCATCTATGAGATTGTTTTTGAAGTTAGTTATGTGCATTTGGTTTTAAGACCATGCCTTCAACAATACAGAACATGAAGGTAACATGCCATATTATTTTTCACAGTTGTAAGGGTAGCTGGGAATAGATTAAATGCACTGTACCTTTACTAACATTGTCAGAGCTACCGGCATGATTTCTGCATGAGAGGGCAAGAAGTTTCTGACATGTAATTACACAAATCTTTACAGGTTGGATGGAAATTTAAGTGATCTTACTATTCAAATGTCTGACTTATGCTCATACACAGAACTGAGTTGCTGTCAGAAAGCTAGCCAGAATTTTGCCACATATAAACATGTTCATACTGCAGAAGAATCAGCGTAGCTTGTGTATAGACCTAAATATTTCCCTATCTTTGTATGTCTTATTCTCATTTCTCTTACTGTGTGTCCCTGCTCCTTTCTCCTTGTGCACTCTCTAGAGTGCTTACGAGTAAGAAGAGACTTCAACTGCTACTGCTAGCATGCTTTTTTCCTATTGTGAGAATGAAAACAATATCTTCACCCCTTTGGCATTTAGATTTCTCCCAACTTTCTGTTTTAAAGGCAAATTGGTTTCTACTTGTTTCCATTGAGAGAGTCAGGCTTGATTTCACATCACTGATACATTATATTGACTTTAGAACTCACATTAAGTAACGAAAGTTTGGGGAGAAAGTTTTTTCTTCTGTGTGCCAAGATATCATGTCTTTTGGCAATAAATAAAACAAGAACAAACAAACCTCAACTTTATTTCAGTTGAAGATGGATACATAATTTCATCTGTTCTTACAAGATTTTTATCTTTGTAAACAAGAGAGAGTCATTGCTAGGTGAGGCATATTTCACATCTGTTCAACTCTTAGTCAAGTTCGGAGCCCTATATGAAACGTACCATAAAACTCAATGAGTTGCAAAATACTGGCATGAAAACATACACACAATAGGAATTCCTTTAAAAACACTAATCAAAATAGAAACAATTATAAGATCAGGTCTCACCACCACTGATATTAGTTTACTTGAAGTATTTTTAAAAAGCCTATTTACACATGATCAGGACCTGGTCCCTCAGACTTCTACGACATACATAACACTAATCCCATCTGAGTTCATCACACATATTTTGCACACTTCCTGCATTCCAGTTTAGGCCTCTTTCACTGCTAATTCTTCCCATGCAAGTCACATACTCTTCCTTTTTGGCTTTTTTTTTTCCTTATTATTAGAAGTGGGAAAAATGGAAAAAGCTAACTACATACCTCCTCTATATCCTCTCTTTCCTGGGCATTGCAAGTTCTGGAACTGCTAACATCAGTTTCCATAACTTATCTGCTGCGGAGAAGTTGTTCTGACCTGCAGTAATGAAGTATATCATCGTTGGTTTACATGTTATAAAAATGATGCACAATGCTCACATCTCAAAGTCAGAATAAATATTTTATGCAGCTCTTCATCAGTTCTACAAATGGTTGCAGTTAATTAATACTATAAAACTTCCCTTAATACACTGATATTCAGCTTCTACACTTGGAAACATTGCTTAAGTATGACACCTTAAGTATAGATAGTGTTACCAAATAAAAGACTTGGGGCTTGAAAATGCCCACCACTGTAAAACTACAAAGTTCCTGTTGATATTTAAAAATACCTTTTGAAGCACTACGAAAAGGAGCAACACTGCACAGACACTTACATCATTCTTTTTTCTTGGAGACACTTCTAACTTGATCAGGGGTTGTGTAACCTATTAGAACATCCTTGTAATTTTCATTAACATTAACAAACTGATGGCAGGCACACTGGATTCAAAGTCCCTTTTATTAAAAAGTATCGTATGCATGTTGCCATATGGGAAGATCTTTCTATCTTGCCACAAGGAACACCATAGCAGAATTAGCAGAATTCTTCAGAATACACATTTAACTTTCACTTCATATTTTAATATACGCAACACAAAGGAAGGCAAAGCAGTAACAGCAGAACACAAGGTCTCATACTGCAGCAAGAAAGGACTCATCCAGATACAACAACCATAAGCATAAAAACAAGGAGAAGAAGCTACTTACCTTCAGAAAGCCTCAAGTACACAGGAAACTCCAACAAGACAATCTTACCTCCACTGCCAACACTTACGTGATGTCTGGGAAGGGGTGGATCCTGGTTCCACCCCTTCCTGTCACTCAGGTACACTGCATACACCTGAGCTCCCCTGGGTTGGCCCTGCCTTCCCGCTAGGTGCTCAGTCACTGGTTCAAGTCGTTACTTAGCATTTCTGCTACAACATATTTGCCATTCTGAAATCAATTAGCTCTATCTCAGGAGTTGTGAAAAGAAAAAAAAAAAGAAAACAGAGGAAAGGATATTATCCCAGGTGATGACAAAGAATGTGTGAAATCTGCAGGTTTTTTGTCTGAGGTTTTAATAGTGGATCTCTACCTAGTCACTTTAAATCATATTCAGGTGTATAAAAAGGGAAGGAATTTGCAATTTTGTTTCTAAAAAGCTTTCAAAGGGACAGTGTTGCATCCTTATTCTCAGCAATATTCCCAGCATTTGTCAAAGTTCTGGATGCTCAGAAAGGGATGGTGTAGAGAAGAGAGGTAAGATTACGGTTGAAAAGGCAGACAGAAAAACAAAACAAACACACACACACACAATACTCCAGATCTTCTGTGACTCTCTTGTTACAGTACACACTGTACTGTATCTGTGGCAGGTCCGTGCCTAGAGGGCATAATCTATCCTTAAGTGTGTGTGGCCTACTAACCGCAATGAAAAAAGAACAGGTGATCTGATTTACTGCTTTTCTGAGAGAAATAACTTTTGCCTTGGTATGAAAAATTTCAAAGCAGTACTAATTCTAGTGCATGAGCTGCTACTCTCATGGGTTTTGTGGACCATTCTTCAGAGCATCTGCTTACCAGTTTTTCAGTAAAAATGTTCAAAAGTTCAGCAGAGAACTGACCCTATAAAAAAAAACACCACTCTTCAGTCCAGCTCCTGGAGCATTTTTTTGTTCCCTTTTCTAGCCAGGTAAAAAATAGAAAAATAATATATATATATATATAAAGTAGAAAATTTCTGAGAAATCTTTTGAAGATTTCAAACTTTTCAATGATCCTTTTCTAAGATTTTAAATAATACATTAGGTAAGCTAGAAATGTTTTCTGAAAAAGAAGACAATGAAGAAAAGGAAACTAAGGACAAATAATGAGATCCTAGATGCCTGAATTTTGGGCTACCTAAGTTTAGCTAATTTAAACAGGTGCAATGTTTAAAAGGGCAGGACCTCTGGCAGCAGAGTAGCAAATATCTATGGTACATAAACTCAGTTGGTTTGGGAATTTCTGCTCAGAGTTACTTGTCCAAGCTCACGCAGTAAATCAAATGCAAAACCTGTGCAAGGGGACAGAGTCCTACTTTCCTAAGTTTGTTTATTCGACCAGTTTGTAACAGTTTCTTTGTGTTCCTGACGAATCACTTTGTTACTACAATGTTATAGTTTTGTTTCAGCATTTTTTATCACCAGCAGGTGGGGATTTAAAAAGCACTTTGCTCTTCACGTTTTGGTCATACTGGTAACTTTCATCTGTGTATTGCTTTATTTTGCTAGGGGCTTTCTCAACGGGCTGGCTTTTTTTCTGAAAAGCTGCACTACCTGTGGAACTAGGAACTGTGACCTTCTGATACGTAAATGGTTCCAGAGAAACTTCAAAATTTTGTTTCCTTAACTTCCTTTTTCTTCCCCCTTTCCCTCTCCTCTTCCTTTGTTGTTGTTTGTTGTTATTGTTTTGTTTTGTTTTGTTTTCCAACTCAACAAGTTACTGAGGTAGTTGGGAAATACACTCTTAGGGTGTTGTTTTTCATTTGCAATACAAGGCTGGTATTTTGACCAATCATGCAACAACAAATAAGCTTCAGCATGCAAATCTTCAAAACAACCTCTCACATCTTTCCTGTGCGATTGGTGGTAGAAGAATCCTGTAGGTCTTTGCCTTCTGATAAGCAACATCCTGCTTACCCTTCAAATTGTTCTTGTTTCTTTCTTTTTCCTCACCAGATGATACTCTTCCTTTTGCTTTACACTCAACTCAGCTGTCAGGTGTGCTGGCTGTTGCCAGCTTTCACCTGTCTTGCAGTTTTTACCCCCAGATTTTGTGGTAAGTCAGGAAACAACCTCACGTGAGCTGTTTTCCTTAAAAGCTTATCGTTTGCACTTGCTACTGCTACGTGTGGCAAAGTGATGAATAGATATAGATCTGTTCACTGGTGCATGGTGGCCTCAGGTTCTTGGCTCTTTTTTGCTATTTGCCTGCTGACTAGTTTGGCACTCTTTTTTGAGTAATGTCTTTTGTTTTCTGAGAGACTGCTGTGAATACAAAAAGCGAAGTCCCACTTTTTCATCTCATCAATCTTTTTCTTCATCTTTTACCAAATACCTGGGAATATATGTTTCTATGGAGCAAGGAACCCTTCTATCATCTAGCCATTGCCATCAATCTCTAGTTTGTANTACTCCAGATCTTCTGTGACTCTCTTGTTACAGTACACACTGTACTGTATCTGTGGCAGGTCCGTGCCTAGAGGGCATAATCTATCCTTAAGTGTGTGTGGCCTACTAACCGCAATGAAAAAAGAACAGGTGATCTGATTTACTGCTTTTCTGAGAGAAATAACTTTTGCCTTGGTATGAAAAATTTCAAAGCAGTACTAATTCTAGTGCATGAGCTGCTACTCTCATGGGTTTTGTGGACCATTCTTCAGAGCATCTGCTTACCAGTTTTTCAGTAAAAATGTTCAAAAGTTCAGCAGAGAACTGACCCTATAAAAAAAAACACCACTCTTCAGTCCAGCTCCTGGAGCATTTTTTTGTTCCCTTTTCTAGCCAGGTAAAAAATAGAAAAATAATATATATATATATATAAAGTAGAAAATTTCTGAGAAATCTTTTGAAGATTTCAAACTTTTCAATGATCCTTTTCTAAGATTTTAAATAATACATTAGGTAAGCTAGAAATGTTTTCTGAAAAAGAAGACAATGAAGAAAAGGAAACTAAGGACAAATAATGAGATCCTAGATGCCTGAATTTTGGGCTACCTAAGTTTAGCTAATTTAAACAGGTGCAATGTTTAAAAGGGCAGGACCTCTGGCAGCAGAGTAGCAAATATCTATGGTACATAAACTCAGTTGGTTTGGGAATTTCTGCTCAGAGTTACTTGTCCAAGCTCACGCAGTAAATCAAATGCAAAACCTGTGCAAGGGGACAGAGTCCTACTTTCCTAAGTTTGTTTATTCGACCAGTTTGTAACAGTTTCTTTGTGTTCCTGACGAATCACTTTGTTACTACAATGTTATAGTTTTGTTTCAGCATTTTTTATCACCAGCAGGTGGGGATTTAAAAAGCACTTTGCTCTTCACGTTTTGGTCATACTGGTAACTTTCATCTGTGTATTGCTTTATTTTGCTAGGGGCTTTCTCAACGGGCTGGCTTTTTTTCTGAAAAGCTGCACTACCTGTGGAACTAGGAACTGTGACCTTCTGATACGTAAATGGTTCCAGAGAAACTTCAAAATTTTGTTTCCTTAACTTCCTTTTTCTTCCCCCTTTCCCTCTCCTCTTCCTTTGTTGTTGTTTGTTGTTATTGTTTTGTTTTGTTTTGTTTTCCAACTCAACAAGTTACTGAGGTAGTTGGGAAATACACTCTTAGGGTGTTGTTTTTCATTTGCAATACAAGGCTGGTATTTTGACCAATCATGCAACAACAAATAAGCTTCAGCATGCAAATCTTCAAAACAACCTCTCACATCTTTCCTGTGCGATTGGTGGTAGAAGAATCCTGTAGGTCTTTGCCTTCTGATAAGCAACATCCTGCTTACCCTTCAAATTGTTCTTGTTTCTTTCTTTTTCCTCACCAGATGATACTCTTCCTTTTGCTTTACACTCAACTCAGCTGTCAGGTGTGCTGGCTGTTGCCAGCTTTCACCTGTCTTGCAGTTTTTACCCCCAGATTTTGTGGTAAGTCAGGAAACAACCTCACGTGAGCTGTTTTCCTTAAAAGCTTATCGTTTGCACTTGCTACTGCTACGTGTGGCAAAGTGATGAATAGATATAGATCTGTTCACTGGTGCATGGTGGCCTCAGGTTCTTGGCTCTTTTTTGCTATTTGCCTGCTGACTAGTTTGGCACTCTTTTTTGAGTAATGTCTTTTGTTTTCTGAGAGACTGCTGTGAATACAAAAAGCGAAGTCCCACTTTTTCATCTCATCAATCTTTTTCTTCATCTTTTACCAAATACCTGGGAATATATGTTTCTATGGAGCAAGGAACCCTTCTATCATCTAGCCATTGCCATCAATCTCTAGTTTGTATTTACCTTTAACGCTTCTTTTCAATGTTTTGCAGGAACCTGAGGCTGGATGTACTCTTCTCAGTCCCTGGGTGTGCTAAATCACTTCAGATCCATGGACTTTGCTAGCTCCCACTATGTGTCAAATGACACACATATCCTGTCTTCCAAGAGGTATGACATGCCTCAGGGTCCTCGTGGTAAGTATCATTTCTATAATTTTCCCTGAAGTAAGAATGGCAGGCTATTGCAACAAAGAAACAAGTGCTTCTTGTAATTAAAAGACAAGCTACCCTACACAGTAACATCTTCAGTGTTAGGTTACATGGTAAAATGAAGGGAGGGCAGGAACTCAAATCAAGGAAGCTCCAGTCACCTTGTGGTCTAAGACAGTTGTGGTTTAACATCAAGGTGGGGGGACAGTATGGGATGTAAGGAAAAAGCAGTCTGGGATTGCACTGGACATACTCTGGGATGTCTAGGAAAGGAATCAAAGATGGGGGAAACAAATTTTCACATGGGAGTGCAAATCATTTTGTCTGTCAAAATGTTTAATACATGTAAGAGATTCATAGGGCAGCACTGTAGCATGTGTAAACTATATGTAGCAAATCACAGGCTGTTGGAGGTTAAAATTCAGCCTCAAACCAGAAACTGGAGGAGGGCTGCAGCCATGCAGGTTTATAAGTCAAGGTGTCAGCCACTGGAGAGACAGGGATTCAGAGGCCACGTTTTGTGGCATAAGGAGCTACAAGGTCCTTATGGGTATATATTCCCACTAGTGGTCCTCCAGCCAGAGAGAGCTGCAAGATGAGGCTGTTGGTGTTGAATATGTTCATGTGAATGCTCTGAATGTATATTAACTGTGTGACTAGACAAGTAGATAGATAACATATATCTGTGCAGTGTAAACATGCACTTTATATGTGCCTGTCTGCTTGAAATGCATCTTCAACCTTGCTAATGGCTATACCTGGGTATATGCAGCAGTGGCAGCCTCCCCTCTCTCAGATTGTTAGATCTGGCATGATACATTTTACTCTAACACATGCGTCTTGCATTGCTCTAGCTCATTTTTGAGTTCCTGTCAACCCACTAAATACATTTACTGACTTGTCTTTAGCACTCATATGTGCACATATGAAAGAAGTTGTATAGCTATTGCTATTTTTTCATCAAAATCTTACATTGCACATGGTAGTTAAAACCACTGTGCATGTTTAACTCAAACTATACCTCTTACTTTCACTAGTGAAATCTCCTCTGTGATCTAGAGGATTATTATTTTATTTAATCCAGTCAAAACTTCTTAGGCTCCTTGAAAACTCAGCAGAGAAATGTACAGATATTCTAGAATGCTGGTTAATTACTCCACTGAAATATCTGTTTTAAAATACAGAAAATTTGCTTTTTTTCATAATATCTGACATCATACAAGTTTGCTGCATGTTGTTAGAGTGCTGATATAGCATTCACTATAGCTGCTCAATAGTCACTCAGTAGAGTCCATCAGCTTGCAATCAGGCTGCGCATGCATTTTATGGCGGAGGCTGAATGGATGGAATTGCTCCAAAACACAAAATAACAGCCAGAAAGTTCTTTTGTTTTCACATACCTATTTTCTATTTGTTAAGCACCACATGCTCTGGTCCCTGAGCTCTACTGTTTCTAGGTTTCCTTCTGAACAGTCACTTGGCAGCTGGAGCTGCTCTGTTCAGCTCCAGGATTTTAAGAATGGTGTCTCACTTATAGTTTTCTTTGCTACTTGAGGTTCTTGAGTATTTATCAATGGTTAAATGTCTGAAGAAGTGAACTGGAATTTAGATCACCCAGGAAATCCTGAAGTGTGCAAACATATGTATGATGGGCCTCCAAATTGCAGGTCTCTCCTGAGAAAAAGAATCTGCATGCAATGGAAGGTATGGAGGTACTAAATGGCTGTTAGGTTCACTACCTAAGTGTTGATGGCTTGTTATTTACATAAAGAAATGGCAAAATTGGTCATTTGTATCTAGTGTTTAGATGAAATATAAATGTATTTTCTTTAACTCTCCAGCATCCTTTTTGAGTCTTTGTACTGCTGTTATCTGTTTTATTATCAAACATTTCACATGCTTTTACCTTAGCCTTGCATGAAAGAAAGATGATAAGTAGATAAGGAACTAACTCTTCATTTTCTGGCTGAAACTTGAAATGATGTACTAGACTACATAGAATGCCAAAAATTAAGATAAATACAAAATTAATATAACAACAATAGCAGCAGTTCTCCAAGGTGTCTGTTTAATACTTCGATAGTATACCTCTACTGAGCAATATGGAACAGTTTAGGAGCTGTTAGAGTGAGAATCTTTGCAGAAGCGCACTCTTTCAGCAGCCAATGTTAAGTAGTTTTAGTTCTCCAGCATATAATGTGTGCTAGAATGTGCCTGAAATGTGAGAGTATTTTAAAAATTTAAAATATCTACTTACGCTACTGAAGTCCCTTTCTTTTCTTAGAGTTTATTTAGGCTTCTTAGGAAGATGGTGATTTTCTACCCACTCCAAAGGGAACAATTGCTCAATTTTAGGCTGTTTATTTGGACATATGGCTGCTTTATATCATTATTCTCAGTATAGGTATTACAGTTTCTCAACAGCTTTGATGCTTAAAGGTCGTACGTATTCCTGGCTCAATTTGATGATGTACCTGAGCAATGGGGTCAATTTGCAAAATATTTTATTCCTAATACCATTTATCAAAGGCATCGTATGTCCATAAATGTGTGGATGGAATACTGATAACGTGAAAGCAGATATTGACATTGAAAATGCTGAATATTGTTGTACCATTCCTCTTTAATATTCCTTTATCATTGGTATTGGCTATTAGGTTATTGTAATAGTAAAGAAACTCCTAATTTTTGTTAAGTTCTTACCATGAGAAGACTACTGACTCATTCTATGCTAATTATGAAAAATTGTTGACGCCTTTTATTGGAAGTTGGACAATTGTTTCTTTAGTAACTCCATGAATACATTCAAATGAACAAGTGAAAAATTATATAATGACCTTATGAACCTGTTTTTTCTCCAGTTCTTGCATCATTTCATGATCTTTACCATTAATATTCTCAAGAGTACAGTAAGAAAGGTAGTGGCAAACAGCAGAAATATGAATGAGGGCTCTGTGAAGTTACAAGCTAGTGTTCATTGGAGTAGTTGAAAAATGAAAAAAAAAAAAAAGTTTTAATATTCACTCCTTAAGTCAAGAAACAATTTTACATGCATCTGTGTTGAGTTCTTCCTGAGCAGAATCACTGGGATTTGGGCCTTTAATAAGGACTAAAGAAGAATCATTAATGGGGAGAGAAATAAAAGTACTGAAGATGGTGTCCACCATGCGCTATACACCTAAGTTTACATTACTTGTGCATTTAAGCACAAAATTATACAAAATAAGGTCAGGGGAAATCATCCTGTATTCATCCCCAAAGATATCTGATATATCCAATGACAGCAGAGCCCTGTTTATTCAAAATACTTTGGGAACATCAAAACATTTGGATAAACAGGGCTTCAAATAATTGAGGGAGTTTTTGTATAAGAAATTCACACCAGGGGGACATAACCTAGATTCAAAGGAGTGAGTTTCATATCAAAGGGGTATAGATAAATGGGATTTTAGTCTATATGAGCAGATGAAATAAACATCATTTGATTATTCAGAAAGCAAGAGGTGTCCAAATATTTTCTCAAGAAGTGTTGAGAATGAAAGGTCAAAGTTGTTGCGATAGGTCATACAGCAGAACATTCTTCTGGAATCAAAATAACAGTTGACTAAATTACACCAAAAGTGTTTGGAGTTTGTGTGTTTGATTGTTCTAAACTCACTGATCTCTTAGTCAAGGTCACATGAAATGATCTTTTTTTTGCTCTTATTCTGGCTGTGACACTGGCACATATTTTGCGGCAGAAAGTAGGGATTTGTAATATTCAGGGAACTGTTAAGTTATTTTCCCCAAAGCACAATGGGAGCAAACTGCAGAATACACAAGTTGGTTCTTCTATGGACGATACTGCCTGATTGCTCATCTTTCTATTAATACCGTGATTCAGACACGCTTTGTCTACATACAAATGCCCTGTAATCTCCAACTAAAAGCCCTATGAAATACAGATTTTTAAATGCTGTTAAGTGAGAAGATGGATGGTGATGCACATTGCTATAGTATGATTTAGCAATTTGGACAAGCTGACAGCCCTGCCAGGAGCATGCTCCTCCCACCATGGTGCCTCACCTCATACCACCCTGGCCAGGCAAGGAAAAGCCTTCGCTGCACAGTGCATGCGGAAGGAGTTTCAGAGACAAGTTCTCGATACCTGGTCACCCTGTTGATGCTCTCCTGATGTTTTTGAGCCTCATACCTTCAGCTTTTGAAAACATTTTGCCTGCAACCCTCACAGCCACTCTGCAGGGGTGGCTGCAACGCAACATTCATTGCCCCAGCGCTTTTGGCGGGAAAAGCAGATGTGAGCGGTCGCCATATTGCCGTGGGCATTCGGGTGGCCTGCAGCACCCTCTCCCCTCAGCTCCTTAGCTTCACAGCTCTGTCTAGCGGTGTAGGACAGAGGGGAGGAGGACCAAGCATGGGGAAATGCCATTCCAGTGTTGGGAAAGATTGGAGAAATGACTATTTGAGTTTAGCAAAAGTGAGATGGGAAGGAAGGAGAGTAAACACCAGCTGGAAGGTGCAGCTTGTGATGGTGCAGCCAGCCCTCTCAGCTGGGGAGCAGCCATTAGCAGCCAGCCCCACACAGTGAGTGAGGTCTGAAGGGGAGCAGAGCACTGGAGACAGCATGGGGTGCACCACTGCTGGGGTTTTCTGGTAGGTGTCTGTAACAGCATGCTCTGGAAGTAATTAAAGGTGAACCATAAAGTGCAAAGCAGCTGAAGGCCAAAACAAGCATTGGGGTTGTTGTTTCCCGAGTGAGGCAGGAGGTCACCTTGGAGTCAGTTTATAGTGTCATGCTGCTGGCCTGGTTTCCTCACACCTCCTCATCTTGTTACCAACTCGACCCGTTGGGTGGAGTTGTGTTGCCTGTGTTATAGGTACAGAGCAAATTTCTAGTGTTATTCCCATTTCTTTAAGCAAGTGATTCACGTAGATACAAGTATTTAAAAAAATATATCCTTTCAAAAAGAAAAAAGCAACCCTGAAACAGTCACCAGCCTTTGCTCTCAATTAGTGACATAAATAAATAAGGCACATCCAAGTTTCATCCTCTCTTTACTCTGTCATTCTTTTATAGGCTTGACATGGCTTTCCTCTATGACTGAAGAATCTCTGCTGTGCATTTCTTGGTTGCAGTTCAGAAAGGATGTCCTGACTAATTTTCTGTCTGGAGCAGTGCAGAGAAGAGAAGGTAAAAATGGATCTTTGTGTGTTATTAGTTCCAGCTTGATAGCCCTGAGTCTGGAAAGTACCTAGGTTTCTGCATAACAAACTTCTTAAACCCTTAGGACTTTAAAGATGTGTGTAAGTACTTGGATGAAAACAATGAAGGTTTCCTTACAGTGCTGGTATAGAGCCTTATAGAGTACTATGTGCAGATCTGAGAATCCTTTCCTATTCCCATTTAAAACCCGGATTTTCTGATATAATGAAGATAGCAGCCATGCCATTTTTGATCTGTTCACCTAAGGATGTAAAGTCTGCCTACTGCCATCAAATTCAAAAGCAAGTCTGTCACTGAGTTAAGTAGCTACAGGATGGGCCTTGTTTTTCCCTGTTATTTTATTTTTTTCTTTTTGTTTCCTCCCAAAAGGCTCTCTTAAAAGGGTAAAACCCACAGAAGATGCAGGTCCTTCAGAATCAAACAGAATAAATGAATTTCTCAAGCGCATTTTCTGAAGTAGATTTTTTTCCCCTTCCTATTTCCTGCCACAGTCGCATTCCTTATTCAGTACCATGGAGGTACAGCTGCATAGTGGAGTATAATTCAGAAGAAGGAAATGTGTGTGCTTGGGATTTAAAATATCACACTCCTTAATTATATTTAATAGTGCCTTATCAATAGACTGATAAACTTGGGTTTTTGTTTTTACCATTGATTATGATGCTCTGTAACAGGCAGAGGCAGTAACTGCTGCTGCTGATGGAAAAGAAAAGGTACTGGAAGGAGGAGGGGAGAAGGAGGTGGGAGACGAGGGGATTGGCTGCTTGCAATGTCAGTCACAGTGCGGGGCCCGGCTCTTCCGCTGCTCTAGCTCTGGCTCTCCCTTGAACAGCTCCTAGAGAGAACAAGGCGTGCGGAGCCCAGATCACCAGCATCATGCTCCTTGGGCTTGGATCGTAGATCCCTTTCTTTGAACATTAAAATAACTCCTTCGCACATCAGCATCCCAGACAGATCCAGCGAGACAACAGGCACGTGAGAGAGAGAGAGAAAAGAAAGAGGAGGAAGAGAAAAATCTGCAACCAAGTGGACTAAAGCAAAAAGAGAGAGTGCTTTGCTTGCACAGCTGCAAAGTGGGAATTTAAAGAACTGCAGAGAGAAATTCCAGCTCATCAGCACACACACACTGCAGAATTACAGATCCAGGTAGAAATGACATCAACAGGGAAAGAAGGCAGCGGAGCTCAACATGCACAATATGTTGGACCCTATCGTTTGGAGAAAACCCTAGGAAAAGGACAGACAGGTTGGTTCCTTTGCAGCAGCACCCGTGCCGGGGAAGGTGCTGTAGCAGCTAGTGAGGTGTTGGGGATGGGATATGTGAGGGATCAGGTTTTCCCATTTGTTGATTTAATGAAGATAATAATCATAATGGATTTTTGGCTTTATTTTTAATATTCGTGTTATTTTTTCCTTCTTTCTTTTTTTTTAAATGAAAGAAAAAAAAAATAAAGCCTAGTGATGCTTTATGTTCCTTACTGCTTCTGATGGGTGTTGTTCTGATGGCAGAAAGAGTGCATGCAGAGGAAAAAATAGATGATCTGCTTGTGGTGGATTTTCACATCAATTTCTTCTCTGCCCTACTTAGAAGTCTTTTCTTTTTAATCAAATTATATTGAAATGAAGGGTTCACAGCCTGTAGTACCAAGGAGGTGGTGGTGGTGGTAGTGGGGGAGTCACCAGCAGTATTTCATGACATCATGATTGAAAAGGGTGTAGTCCTTAAGGTGCAGTTGGTGGTGGTGGTGGGAAATATATATAGTATGTCTGTGGCACTGACTGCATTGGGCATTTAGCAAATACGAATGGATGAGCTGGTGTTTTTTTCTGCGTAGCATCTGAAATAAAAGAAAAATAGAGGATCAGTAGCAGAATTAATTCTGGTTATCCTATGTTTTTATAGGAAGGATGAGGGGGAGGGGAGGTTATTTAATTATTTCTCTTAAAGCTTGTTTATGAACTCACCCCCAGCAGATCTTCTTGAATGGAACAATGGTAAGAAATATTAAAAAGAGGAAACAGAGTGGTGGGAATTAGCAGAGAGCAGGTGCTTCTGCCCTACATGACATAATTAGATCCTCTAAATGCGTTAAAGATCTGGTCTTGCTGTTGCTTGCTTAGATAGCATATTCACTTCAAGGGCAGGGGATCCTTAATTGGAAGGAAAACCTCTAAAAGAAGCCCCAATGTTTTTCTCTTTTAATTTTTTTTTTTTTTGGTAGTAACAGGTGCAATAAGCAAGGGGATCTGGCAAATTCATTGGATTGGAGACCCCCCCCCCAAAAGTGAATTGAGACTTGAGATGATAATTCAGGGAAAGGGGGAATCAACCATAGGGGGGCTTCTTTGAGCATGTGGGTATTAAGTGTTGTTCTTTATGGTGGGACAATAAAACATGATGCATTGTGGTGGGGTGGGTTTTTTGTTGTTGTTGTTGGTTTCGTGTGCGTGTGTGTGTTGTTTTTTCTTTTTCTTTTTTAAACCCAGCCGAGCTTTGCCCATCTGTTGTCTAAAGGTTTTAATAGGCGTTTCCATCCCCAGCTGCTGCCTCTGCTCTGCCTGCTTCCTCACTGCCCTGCGTGGCAGCAGCTCTGCAGTCCGCAATTTTCTTAGGGACACAGTCAAAATCCAGATCTTTCTCTGTAAGAAGCAATGCTCTTCTGAGATGATTGATTATAACCCCCCCCATCTTTCCCCTCCTCTTCACAACCCCATAGCAACCGTTCAGAGACAGGGATGAGGATGACATTGTCTTCCAGTGAAAGTGACTTTTATTTATATTTCTTTTTTTTTTAATCCTTTTCAGTATATCAGCTGCTAAAGGTAGCTTTCTGTCAGTGTTTTGGTTACCACCTTTATTATTTGCATTGCTCACTAAGACCTTACTTGTGCAGCTGTATTCTTACTAAAATCTGCTCTGATGATAATGAAAATACTCCACCAAAAAAATGCAGTATGTTGATAATAAAACTGTCCTATTTCTTTTGGTTATCTTTTTTCCTGGATACTCCAGGTAATCAAAAAGCCAGCTGTGAATGACAAATACATTTTTATCTTCATCACCATTTCCTTTTCTCTTTCTTACCCCCTCAGCAGCCCTCCCTCTCATATAAAACACAATTGTCTAAGATTCCTGAAAATACTACCGCATTAACCTTTTGCTCCAGATCTCATAGCCTGACGTTGTGGTCCTAAAGGGTTATCTGCAGCTTTGGTTATTTTTTTCTTCTCTGCTAATCTTCCTATCTTCCTCCTAAGCGATTAGAGATGTGGGGGTGGAGGGAGGAGAGCATGCATTTAGAAGCTGCTGTTGGCCTCTGCAGTTTTTCAACCACCTGGACAAGGGTGAAAGTTTCCTTTTGTAGTTTTACCACATAACTGATCTTAATAGATAAGTCTGTGCTGTCTGCACACATGAGTGCACATAAATGCACAATGCGTGGTGTCATAGAAGCTGGAGGTGGTGAATGAGGGAGGGGAAGAGAAGAGCTTAAAAGTAGCTGATGTCAGCCTATGTCTTCCTTGCACTACCCACTGTCGATCATCAGAATAATGCACAAAGGTGAAATCTAGCTCAGTATTAAACATACATGGCTGAATATGGAAAGATGCCTTCTGGTCTTCTCGCATTTTCTGTGCTGATCACATTTGCTAGCATGCAGAATGCCATGAACAGTGTGTGTGATATGTAGCTAGTCGTCATCCTGCTTGTTTTGGAGGGTAAGCAAGCAACCTGCAGCATTTTAGGGAGATGACAACAAGCGCAGTGTGAGGGCCTCGTTCACCATGCTGTGTCGTCATGGTGTGTAACTTTGAATTTGGGCTGCAGTGGCATATAGCTCAAGAAAAATAGTGGCTGTAATTATTCCCTTAGAGCTTGACTTTAAAGCTTGGAAGATTAGAAGGTAATAGCTTGTATTACATGTACATTTTTTTTCCGCGGGATGGGAAAGTGAAAAAAATTTGGCAAAATATAACGGCCAGTGGAAAGAAAGTGTAAGTTGTGTTGCAGAGTCCTACCCCTTTTGCAGTGGTCCTTGTACTCATCATTTCATTTCTTGTAAGATAATAATTATTTCAGGTATGCAGCTTTAGCTTTGCTCCCGGGTATATTAATACTATATGAATCACTATAACCAGCTTTTTCTGAGATCAAAAGAATAGTTTTTTGGAGTGGACCCTGGGTTCATAGGTTGAAGGCAGACTTTGAAAGGGTGCTGTGGAAGGGTAATATGATGGTGAATAGAATAATAACTAGCTTGCTCTCCATGAAGTTCTCTCCAATTACCTTCTTAATACCTGAGGAAATTGTTTACCACCAGCAGCTTACTTGTCTCTGCAAAGAGGTTCAGGTACTGTATCTCTGACATTACTGGAACCTAATAACATCTGGACGTGGTTAGGCAGACTGACATGAAAAAACCTTTAATTAATATTAGTGGATACAAGCTGTTGTTTTAAGTGTTGATTAGAATTCAAAATAAAGTACATAAAATTTGTCCTGAGTAGCATTATGTGCTGGTGTCTCAAGCTTGCTGAGGGTGATCGATGCCACAAAGAGACGATGAAGCCCTCTTAGTTGAAGGAGTCAGAAAAGGACTGCATAAGGCAGAGCTGAAAGATATGTGTGCTTATGCCCTTGCTGGTAGCAGGAATGAAAGAGAAGGTACGGAAAATTATTTTGAATAACAATGCATAAGAATTTAACGTGTAATATGAGTATTGTAGTTAGATGGTTTTCATTTGCCTGTTTGCTTTTGTAATAAGTTAAATGCTGAGGGTCTCTCTTGTGTTGTTTTTTTTTATTTGTTTGTTTGTTTGTTTTTGCAACTGGATGAATATTTCCTGGAATATGTATTTAAATGGTTTTGCTGGAATAGAAGAAGCAGCATTATTTGAATTATCATACTCAAAACATTATTTTTTACAGAAGTGTTAGTGCAAAAGGTTATTTCTATATATGTGAATGTGTGAGGAAAGGTTGTTTTATGTAAGTTTCATTGAATTACCTTCTACTACAGTTAATTATAGGAGGTTTCCAATGTAATTAACAGTAATGAGGAAAAGGATGTGTGTCACGTTACAATAACACACATGGAAACAGTGCACCTTAAGAAACCCCAATCATACATGAAATACTGTTTTAGTTTTCCCAACTCAGACTTTTTTTTCCAGTTACCACTCATTTTGTTTGAAGTCAACTGCTTGTATATTCCTCTCTTATTTATTTTTGTTCCACAAAAATTTTTGCTTATGCATTTCCTTTGTTCCCATTAATCTTATTTCACCCTCAAAACTCTTTAAAAAGTAATTCTGATTGCAGTCATTAGTAAATATTCACTACTACTAAAGATGAGGGACTCAAGTATTGTTTCTTGTGAAGGACTGCAGAATTTCAGAGTGTTTTCTTGTGTTTTCCTTTGATGTTTGCTTTGTGAACTTTGGCATCATAGTTTGCTGTGGCACCAAATCATTTTGCAGATGATTTCCAAAACACTGTTCTGTCTACATGTTATAAGATACCAAACCTACGTGGTAGTTATCCTATTAACTTTCAGATAATCTTACTGAGAAAAATTAATGTTACTGATCCATTTTGTTTTATGCTTTTCATTCAGTTTCAAGCCCAGTTGTGCAGGCATTCACAACAAAGAATTGTGCTTGAAACTCATGTCATTTTGACTCTTGAAAAAGTGTAGGGGTCTCTTTTCTGTACTGTATACCATGTAACTTACAGCTATTTCTTTTATGTGTATCTTGTCGGTGTGAGCCGTCAGTAAGGTGTTCAGCAGTATGCTGTTCAGTTATGTAAGAGAGATCATTACATTTGAGTCTCAGCAAATTCAGTAGTCTTTTATTCAGCGAGGGCTTGAACAGGATGTTTCTTCAGAGCCTTAACCACCTGTTTCTGTGACATCCTCAGAAAGTGAAATTTGTGTTGTTTTTTTTTTTTGTTGGTTTTTGTGTGTGTGTGTGTGCGTGTCAGACTTGGTTGCAATTGAAAGCTTCAGATCTATCGGAAGAATGTTTGGTAGATGGTGTGATTTCAGAAGCCTGTTTTGTGGTGGTTTATTTATTTATTTGTTTATTAGGTATGTAGGCTAAACAAAGTGGATCCTTTTAATCCATACTACTAGAAGTATATTAATTTTTTGTCCCACTATGTTAGGTCTACGGAGAATTCTAAAAGAGTTCTGAATTATTCACATTAGTTGTCTAGATGAATATATGGTTATTGATGTGTTAATCATTGTGGTTCTCTCCATGGTCTTTTTAATTTTTTTTTAAGTGTAAATTCTATTTCTGTTCTCGTCTATATTTCTTACTTTCCTTACGAGAATCACTGTCAAAACGGTGAATCTACACCTTATTTCCATGATAGTCTGTGAGGACTGAAGTGATTAATTAACAATAATATTAGAAGTAACAGTATTGCTAGAAATACAGAATTGCAAGCAGTACTGAGGGCATTAGAAGTTTTAAAACAATCTCATTGTGAAATTTTGCCAGGAAGATTAAGTCACTTAGACTTAATGGATTTTCCAGTAATGATTATGAATTTTCAGAGATTTAGTAGCTCTTAACTTTTGGTACCTTTGGTTTGATTGTTTGAAAATACTGTTTTCCTGCATTTATGATTGTAATAAACTGGTGTTACCTTGAGAGTTGTGCCTTGTGTTCAGACTTCGAAGTCTGAACTTCCCTTTTCTGACTTGCACTTTTTTTTTCCTTTTTTCTTTCTTTCTTTCTTTTTGTCCTCTAAAGTGAAAACATTTATAAATGTTTGTCCTTCTTTGAGCTTCGTGGAGGCGTGCCATCAATCTTTTATCCTGGTATAAGTAGCAAAACTATCATGGACTTACTGAAACAGGAGTAGGCTCTGAACGTTTGTTTTCATTTGTAAAGCACAGTAAGCTTTCCCATCCAGGAGTTGTTAGAATTCAGATACACTGTCAAGTGAGTAGGACTATATAGTAGGTTTATATATCAACATTTCACATGTCAGCAGGAAATATGGAAGCAGTGGTTTTTTTCAAATAGAGTTCTTGTGCTGTTTGAGTGCTTTTTTTTTTTTTTTCTTTCTGTCACTGTCCCAGTGTCACTGTAGTGGAAAGGGCTATCTTTGTAAGAGAGTTTGGAGAAATGAAAAATGTTTGGAGGTCAGTTTTATTTAGAGAGGAAAAATTCCTTCTTCCTAGAAAATCTGTGACTCTATGATGAGCAAATGTAGTATTCTAAATGAATCCTTACAGTTACTTTTATAAATTACAGTGGAGCAGTTAGTGAATGTTTTGGATTCTCTAACACTGTGATATTTTTTAGTATACCACGAATTTACTCTGTGCATTGTATTTTACAGAGTCTTTAATGTTATATGCTTTATAGAATTAAATAATAATTGTAATGGTGGTAATAAATGTTGATATTCCCCTCAAAATTATTAGGTAGATAACATGTAACAAACGTAGGTGATGAAGGCTTACTGAGTTTGAAAAGGAGTGAGAATTTGGAATTAATGCTTTCTAGAGTACTGGATCATGAAAAACATAGTATGTATATAGGAGAACAGTCAAAATGAGAAGAAAATGAAGCCTGGAGGTAGATTTCTATAGTCATGGAGATAAGGCAGACACACAAATGGATGCTTAGGAAGTGATCTTCTTCAAATGCTGATAGTGTTAACTTCCCATGTGAAGTCAATTGGTTGATCAACTGACATAAATTGAAGCTGTCCTAAATTATTCTTTCAGAGTCTTAGTAGCTAAATTTTTGTGCTGGTCAGCTTCTGTGTTTGACTGTTATTGCTCCTTCTGTTGGCTTCTTTATGTAAATATGATAGCATATTTAATATCAAAATATTTGTCAATTCCTTCTTTAAACTTCATTTACAATGTTGGAAGGGTTTGGCCTAGGAGAGGCTGTTCCTTGTTCAGTCATTAACAGGCTCTTCTGCATTTTGTTGTCTCATCTACTCACTGATGAGTGATTTGATAATCAAGGAATTTGGAAAAAAAAAAGGGTATATTTTTCCAGCTCCTGACTAAAGGAGTTTGTTGCTGGCAAACAACTGTTAGAGAGATTTGTAACACTGACTGACAGTGAACGTGGGTCGATCCTGGGTTTGGAGGGCAATGAGAAGGGAAATGAACGTCAGATGGCTTAAGACATGTAAATGCCATCTCTCTCTTTTAAATGTACCAACACGAGGTGGAAATTACATCTATGATAATAATATTTCTAGTGAAGTACTTAACTTTTACAGTTTAATAAATAAATGGATAGGAAACTGTTTTCAGGCATCCATTTCTTCTGGCTTCCTGCTCCTGCTTAGCAAACAACATACTCTCTTTGTATCCTGAGGCTATTGCGATATTTATTTGCTATCTTTTGCAGTGTATGTTTAATGTTGGAGAAAAAACATCTGTGATGTAATGTAGATATTATGTCTAAAAATATATACACATTACATATGTATTAACAAGTTCTGCTTTTGCAGCATCATTTGTTTGTGTACTCAGCCTTACATGCCGTGTACTGAGTGCCTCTGTCATTTAGGCATTAGGCACTATTGACCAGAACAAAAATAATGGAGGAGCTCATTTCTGGGAAAAGCAAACTGGTCCAGACAAAAAATCTGTTAGTTTTCTGCTGTCTCTCTGAAGCCTATTCTTGGACCTACAGCTTTAAGTCTGATGAAGGTTTAAGAGTCATTCTTCAGCAGCATGTGCGAGTGTGCCAGGTCTTCAGATTGACCCAGCAGGGATTGTTGGTGGAAAACAGCTTTTTCTTTTCTTTAACTCTCTTTCTTCTTTTTGTGTGTGGCTAGCAATGCAAATTTCTACTCAAATACTGACCTTGTAAAAGTGAATGTTTAATTGGTCCTTGGTGAGGTACCTGTAGACCTTGTTCATGACATTGGCTTGTCAGCCTTATGATAATATAGTTCATGAGGAAGCACAATAACGTATTTCTAGATAAATGCAAGCTGATGTGTAGCTTCCTTTTTTTAACAATATTCTGCTTTTCTGAAGTTTGAGCTAGGTTATCATGTGATTATGCTAAGAAAACAGTTTTATTACATCTAAATTACAACACCAGTTTAAGTAGAAAAAGAAGGCTTCATGTTCTAGATCCTTGTGGAGTGAAATGGACTATGTGACATGTTTAAAGACTTCTTGCGCCTTGTGCTGACTCATTGCCAGCTGGGAACTAAGTTCTTGCCTCCGTTTGCCCAGGGTAAGCTTCATTAAGTGATGATATGGCTTTCTTTTAATAACTGTGATCTGTTTCTATGTTTAATGAATTGATTTGACACTCAGATTTTTGCCTTACTGGAATCTTTTCATCCCCTCTATTTCAAAGCTCTTGTATTCATTTTAGGTTGTAACTGATGGGTGGTTTTAGCCATCACATTGAGATGTTCTGTTGCCATCAGATATAGGATTGAGCTACAGTTTCCCTTTCAAAGTTTGGGCTGTCTGTTTTTACTTCATTTACCTTGCCTCTTCAGCCTACCAGCTAGTTCAAAAGTTAACATCCTCATCTAGAGGATGCTAGACAGATATTTGGTTCCTTCTGTAGCTGCAATTCCCTAGAGCAAATTGCTAAAGGCCTTAGGAGGGAATTCTCAGAAAAGTTTTTGCTATGTTACAGTTCTGAGACCCTTTATAATTTCACCTGTACTGTGAATATTTTTTTTCATCGTTAATCATTTTCTTTCTTTTTCTCAGAAGAGATTAAGGATTAAAACACAGTCTCTCCTTCCTATGTGGGAGCAATAGTTCATACCTTCTTCCGCAGGCATTCAGTATGAAATGTATGGAATCTTTGAGACTTTTCTTGTGCTTTCAAACTTCATTGAAGCTGGTTAACTTATTCTGATGATATAGGAAGAATTACAGGTGAACAACTTGAAGATATAAATTGTTTCCTTAAGAATAGGGCTTAAGCAAAGCTGTCATAAACAGTACAGCTTCTATGAATTGTGTTTAGTTTAGAACGTGATGAGATGCTGCTGTGACAGACTGAGTTTTCTTGAGCACAGATAGTTTTTGAATTGTGCCCCTCACTTTGATTAAGACTCTAAGTCCTAGTTGAGAGGAAGAAGTGGTATTAGACTAGACCACATTATGATCTAATACTGTGAAAATCTCCATCCATCTTGATAAGCTCGTTTCCCATCTACTTGCTGCTGCTGAAGCTGTGCAAAGCAGGGGTAGTGGGGGATTGAAATTGTCCCTTTCTGTTTCCAAGCAGAGTTCAATGACTGAGCAGTGTGGGAAGAAGGGAGCCCTCACTGTATTTCCTCCATGTATCCATTTTGGTATAGTGGCAGTATTTGAAGTAGTCCTTTCCTACAGAAAGCAGAGAGGAAGACTGAGAGTTGTTTGTATGTTTGTAATGCCTGTCTGTACAAAAATGGTCACCATAGACAAAGCCAAGTATTATATTACAACTTGGCAATGACACAAGTGCCATAGGCCTATTAAACGCAGGCATTTGTTTTTTTTTTGAAAAGGCACGGCCATGAGTGGCACAGCTTTTAAGAATCCTTATGCTGTGTGAGCAGCAGCCTTAAACAGTTCTTCATTAGCTTTTGAAACTCCTTAAATCTGTGCCTTTTCTTTTTCCTCCACAAACTTACCACTCTTATTTTCATCAGGCTTTACAAATTCATACTATTTGTGACGTGAAGGATCTCTCCTAGTGTTTTTGGGTTTTTTCCTGTGTTGTGTTTCTTCTGGGTCTGTGGTTTATTTCATTGCTCATGTTCATGAAATTGCATCTCTTTTTGCTTCTGGTTGTTTTCTGATTGTTCTGAGGATATTAGTCAAATTCCCCACTCAGTTACATCTGTGCAGCCCCAGTGACTCGAAGGCCTTGCTCAAGTTTGTCTGAGAGGAGAGTTTGACCCATGAGCTCGCTTCTCATTGATGATAGTAGAGGCAGACCTCTGGCAGTGTTCTAGTTAAGAACAGCCTAGGAATACATCTCTGCAGTGAATATTCAAGTGAATTAGAGCACAAAGTGGAATGATAGTGTAAGTGAATTCAATTCACTTTGAAAATAGAGGCACGGCATTTTAGAAATTACTGTCTTTTTTCTTGAAAGCTGAAATCTGTCTGTTCATCTAACAGAAAAATTAAGGTAGAGAAGTGATTTGAATACTTTAAGCAGTAATTCTTCTCTAATATTTTGTCACATACGTATACTGAAATTGCCTGACCAGTTTGCTTTATACATCAGTATGTAGAAGATATCCTTGTATTTGGTATTGCTGCACCTTTGTGAGGGACAGATATGACCGAACGAACTACTAGCATAGTTGGACATTTTCCATCTTGTTACCAGGTGGCTCTTCCTTCTCAAGAGAAGGGCTGCAAATGACACCTATGTTTCTAGGTCTGAGCTGTAACACTGTCATCATCATTGCTGTTATCACCATCAGTTCAGGTGAATGACAGCTGAGAGCCACTTCATCTTCACCAATGCTTATTTGTTCTCAGTGCTTTTGTGCCTGTGGCCTGGGAACTAGTTTGTTCACAGATTGCTTCTCAAACATCTGTGAAAAGATTGATTAGAATAACAAAGTTAACCTCATATTTGCTTCTTGAGTGTCTACTACTCGTTTCCACCAAGTCTACCAGTGATGAGAAGTCCCAGTGTGGTAGGCTTTGTTCTCCTCACTGTAAAGGGGGAAACTGAAGACATGCCAAAGAAAAGGATTTTGATCAAATGACATGTCTATCTCGCAATCAGAGGAGTGATAGAAGCACCAGTAGCTAATGCTCTGTCTCCTGGCACAGGTAAATAGGGCACGGCAGGCTGTGTGAAGTTTGGGTAAGTCTACCTGAGCACCTGAGATCTTTGCCCTGAGCAGATGTTCAGACTTTCCCATCTTTACCTGATGATGTACTTGTACCGTTTCTGCCTTTGTTTTGCTCTGTTGACAAACTGTCATCAGCTAGAAATCTAGGTGGTATATTTGATGTGGATAAGCTGTGTTTGTGTACAATGGACTATACAGTTAAGAGGGTGTACAATTTCACTGTAGGGTTACTTTTTTCCTTCATATGCTGAAAATACTAACCTTGTGCTTTATCCTGTGGAGTTCTAAATCTGCTGTGAAAGATATTCTGTGCTCTCAATTCCTATTGGATTAAAGATACTCAGCTTCTCAAAGAATTGCATCCCTATTGGTACTCTTATGCTCGCTAAAATGCTAGAAGTTGTAGGCTAGCGATTTCTTGGGGAAGAGCAGTGGAAGCATTTGTACAAAACAGCCTCTGTTCATGTCTTTGTGCAGTACAGTGCAGCTTACTCAGAGGCAATAACTATGTAGTTGTCACTGGCCCTGGAAGGCTCCCCCATTGACTTGGGGTGGAGTGTCTGGTGAGTTAATTTGTTTTTCACGATGCTCTGCTGTAAAACGAAGATAATGCTTAAGTTCTCCTTTGGGACTGAGAGGATTAGCCAGATAGTAGTGATACCATTTTAAGAAATAGAAAACAGCATGGAAGCTCCTGGGATAATGCTACTTTTTTAGACACAGTGCTGTTTTTTTTAATTATTATTTTTATTTTATTTTTGTTTGTTTGTTTTTGTTTTCCCTGGTGTTCATGTTCGTACCTTCATTTCATTTAATATATATCTGTTGGTCTTAATCTCATGATGACATAGGAGATCAGGATACATCCTTGTCTTTCCAGGTGATGATAACTTTTTATGCTGTATTTGTTTTCCATAGCTTCTCCTCCTAATTGTTGTAGTCTTGATTCGTAAGTGCTGAAATCTCTGTGGCTGCAATGTAAAACCAAAGTTGGTTTAACTATCCAATAAAATAGAAGAATTGCTTTGATCTCCCATCTTGACAATTTGTGGTTATGCTGACTTTTGTTGCTTTTTTTTCCTTAGGGACATTTGTCCCTGATCTCTGAAACAAAATGTCAGTGAGTAAAAAAGAAACACAAAAAAACAACAACACTATGTTTGTGTGATGCTATGTGTTGTACTTACAAAAGATTTATACCTTCGTCACTTTTGTTTATGCTGCTGTAGAACCAGTGGAATTATGCTGAAGTGTTGAAGTGCAGCAGTTTCATTTTCCTGTAGCCAACAGCCCTCTGGTGGTGTGTTGAGTTTTCTTGTTTTGTTGTCTGTTTGTTTTTTTTTTTCCTCTTGTGAGTCATTGGAAATTCTGTCAGACAGATAAGAAACATTTTTAAAAATGCCTCAAACTGAGTTGCTCTATAGTCCTGAGTCTTCTCTTCCTCCTTTCTCCAGACCTCACTTCATTCACCCCCATCTGAATTTGAAAGTGAAATGTAAAAGGCAAAGCAAGGTTAATAAATGCACCCACTTGATAATAGCAACAGTCTTATTTGGCCAAGTGGTATTTACCAAATGCTATTTCAGTAAGATTCAGCTTACAGAACTATCGCCCGGAAAAGGGTATAGGTTGGTGTGAAGTGGGTGTGAGGTTAATGGGTTACTCTGCAGACTGGCTGAATTGTTAGGAATGCAGGCGTTTCTGAGGAGGCCAATGATGAACTCAAAAGCTCAAATATCAAATAATTATTATTTTTTAAGGGGTGACCTTACAAGTCTGTTATGGGTGTTACCTTTAGTTATGTTTCAAGTTACTGCCTGGAAAAATATTTCAGCTAATGGAGGAGAATGCTCTGATCAGTGCTTTAGAAGTGAATTTTATCCTTTTGCCTGCATTAGAGTCAGTTCTCATTTGAGTTCCACTTAGTCCCTCTTTTGAAGGATGATGTGATATATTGGGAAGCTAAAATGGGAGTTCAGAAAGTAGGTAAAGTAAAATATTACTTGTTATTTCTGAGATGGTAACCCAGAGTTCGGTGTAGGTTGTTTCAGGAACTAAGGTTATGACAGGGACGCGTTTAGTTTCTTTCATTTTCAGGACTGTAGTGAATTTCAAAGCCATATGCATCTTCACCTATATTACTGTAAAAGTACTCTGTAAGAAGACATAGGTTTCTGTTATGTTTCAACCTCAAGGTTATGTTATTTTAGAAAGGGGAAGAAAACAAGCATTTATTTAAAATTGAATTATTTTTTGTTTAGCTTCAATTACATAAGTAGCTTTTAAAAGGCACCTATTTGAGTGTGGTGTTTGAGATCTACTGTATGTGTGAAAAGTGAAACAAAGTTTACTTGAATGAATTTGTTTCTGAATGTTAATGGTTTTTTTTATTAATAAGGCTAATAATGGATAGAATTTATTTGGTATCAGTACGTTTTGTTATTTTAAGTGATAGGCAATGGTTGTAGGGTGTGTCTCCTTTGCATTCATTCTGTGGTCTGAAAATGGTGTAAACCTGTGGTCTTACTAGGTCACCTGGTATAATTGCCAGTCATTATCAATAGATAAGCTATATCTAATAGATATTATCTAATAGATAAGGTGAAAATATAATTTCCCATGCTAATTTTGGAGATATAAGTCTCAACTTGTTGTGGGTTTTTTATTTTTTCGGAGGTGTTTTATTTATTTATTTATTTTAATGCCAGTTTTACACGGTTTTCTATGTTGCAGGCATGGGTCAAATTCTGACTTCTAATTCTTGCAGTTAACATAATGTGAAAAGGAAGTAAGTAAAATGAAAGAAGGCTAGAAAGAAGTAAATGTGCCCTCCTCCTCCTCCCCCCCCATCTTGAATGTCAGTGAATGTCAAAACTTACTCGCTTTTTTACTGATTTTAATTATAAAGAAATAAATTTTGGCACAAATCCACTGAACTGAGTAGTGGAAATGTCTTGGCATAAAAAGTAAGACAAATAAGAGATTTTGGATCATCTTTCAATGTAAGATACAGAGCTTCAGTCACCCTAGAGCTGTTCTTTTAAAACATAAAAGTGGAGGCCAAAGCATCACTAGCACTTCTTTAGTAACCCACAGTCTCTGAAATGTGATTTTATTTTTGTTTACTCAGCTTTTTGTGTGTGGTTTAAAAACATGTGACATTGTAACACATGGCTGCAGCAGTTTACTGATCATTTATTGGAGGATGAATAGAAGTGGATTATTACCAACCCAGGTACTGTTTAAAAAACAAAGAAATAACAACCAAATCAACAACAGTAAAACAACAAGCAGACCACGACATTAGGTTCTCCATTAGGAAAAATCTGAAAGGTCTAATTTCTTTTTCTAACTTCTTTTGCATTCAGTCCATAAAAATGATAGGAGTACAAAAGCCAGGATCCGAGAACTTGTTTTCTTTTCCTTTTTTAGTTGAATTTTTTTCTCTATAGAAAACAGTAATGAATCATCAATATGTGAACAAAATGGTCTGTGGTTTTGTGGAATTTGCTGTCTTCCAGTGAACTGCTATCATCCATTTCAAATGAGAATGTCTTTCTTTAATGTTCTGTTAGCTGTTGTAGCAAACCAAGGATGAAATTCACCAAAGTGAACAGTGCTGGGCCACTTCAGAATTCTTTGAGCACTCCACATTTCCTTCAGTTTTTTTATCAAGTGTATGCCAATTCAAAACATTTAAAAATAAATACTTCGAGTTACAAAACCGGAGGTTAGATAAGAGGGAGCTGTGTTTCAAATAAAGTAAAGGATACATCCCCCTTGATTATTCTAAATAGATGTTTTGACTAGTGAGAATCTCAGCTTGTTTATTTCTAACCTAAAAATGAAATCAAGTGGTTTTTGGTCACTGCTGGAAGTAAAGTTGTGAACTTGATAAGCTTTGGGTTTTGTCTCTGTGTAGCAGTGCACGTATCTTAGGAGGAATTAAGTCTCTAAGACTGTATTTCCTCACCTTAGCAGGGAAGCAGCTAAAATGTCAATAGCCTGATGTGCTTTTCATGTTGCAAATATTTGCCTAAAGTGCACTATTTAATTTTTATTTCCCGTTGTCCCCTAACCTGCAAATTACTGAGATGGGAAAGGAAGCTGCCCTCTTATAGGCTCTGGTTTTGTTTGTGGGTTGGGTGTGTTTGGTAATACAATCTTCACAGTTTTGTCATGAAGTTGTGTATATAGGAGTACTATTTCACTGCGTTTTGCAAGTTGTATAATATGAACCAGTTAATATATAAAACAGTATTTAAATGTAGGTTTTTTAAACAGGTGCTTTGCTGTCATTGAGTTCTTGTTTTCTGTGGTTATGACAGACTTACATGAGAGTCTAAATTTCTCCCTGGTCGTCTGACACGCATTATTTGCCTTTTGTCCAGAGACTGTTTTATGTGAAAATTTTTCCATAACATTGGGTCACTTTTTTGTTCTTTGTACACATTTCTTTTTTCTCATTTCTTCTTTGGGTCAGTGGTAGTCTGGTACAGCAGAGCTGTATGTCTTAGTGTGAACCTCATTGTCTTTCACTAATGGCTATGTAAGAATCACTGTACACAAATGTGCAATGCTGTGTTGAGAAAGCTGTCTTAAGTGAGGGCATTGCACACTTTCTGCTTCTGAATTACATGTAGACTAAACAGCTTCAGCAAAGGCTTCAAATGTAAGGGATATACATGAAAATATTAGCCAAATGAGATTTGATTATAAGCTGTACAAAAAAATCCCTAACCTTATACATTCTCCTATCTTCAACTGTGATGCTTATTTAAAATGACATACTGCTGAAAATAAGCATTTAGTAATTGAAATGTAAGTGGGTGACTAAAAGATAATACATATGCAGCAGCAATTTTTTACTTCCAGTTTTGTGCTTCCAAAAAACCCGTCTCTGCCTCCTATAGTAACAAGTATTGATAGCATCAGAAGCAACTTTTTATTTATTTATTCATCTGATGCTTTATTAAACCTTTATTCGTTGTCTGGCGTTCAGCAGGTCAGTGGTATAGGATCACCTTACTGCTCACCCTTTGATTTTTCACTCTTTCCCTGTGGCAACTTTGTCTGTTGGGTGCAGCTGGATTTAGCTTGATTCCCAGCCTCGCCAGCAGCACTGTAAAATCGAACTGTAGCATTTGAAAGCAACTGATCTATTGAAAAACAAGCTGAAGCAATCCAGACTTGGATTTCAAAGGGAATGGAAAGGTCTTGATCCGTGCTGCTGCAAGCTCTGTATCGTGGAGTCTGGTTGACTATAAACTCACTTACAATCATGAAAAACTAAATACCCTTAAAAGTGTCATTACACTAAATATCCTTAGAAGTAGGGTATGTGAGTTCATGAAGAAGCCCACTGCCTTTCTCTCTTCACGGGCACATTGATGTGTTGCTTATGCTGTCTCAACAATGGCATAACTGTTCTGAGACTGTTGAGTCTTACACCATGGACTCCAGTCCTCAACTGGAATTATTTGGTAGAAGGCCTTAGACTCTATTCTAGTGGACTGGTTAAGCTTTGTTATGGGTTGACCTTAACAAGCAGTGTATAGATTTTTAAATTTGAGAAAGGAATTTGATATTGTTTTCTATCTCTTCAGACACTGCTAGTTAGGAGAAAAACAAAACCACACATACTGTGAAAGGTTATAGTGTCAGAAGAATAAGATATCACACTCTTTCTGCAAATAGTCATGTATTGCTTTTGCCTTTGAAAAAACTTTTCTGCAATGTCCTCCTGTTTCTTTCCTTTCTTTTAATAAATGATTGTTGAATTTATAGCAGCTGTATTTCTATGTTAATATACAAGCTGTGGTTACTATTCTGCCTCTGTTCTAAGCTACTCAGAAGTACTCACAGTTGTCTTAGAAAATTGACCTTTGGACTTAAAAAATTCTTATAGTTGGCCTGTAGTCCAAAAATGACTTCTTTTTCCCTCCAGAGATCTTGCTAAAAATCTATATGACTAGGTTTATTTTATCTGACTGTTGGCAGGAGGAGGTGGTAAGGAAGAGAAGGTCATTAGTTCAGTTTCTTGCTGGAAATAAATAGTATTTATTATAGTATCTGAAAAAGTATATATGAACAGTCATTTAAGGTTTTCTTCATTTGTTTTCCTGTACTTATTTATATCCACATCAGGACTTAATTTTTTGTATTTACTTTCCTTTTCATTAGAAAATGTAGAAGACGTTAATTCTGCATTAATAAACATTAATGAACAGCTACGTATGTTAAACTTACCTAGTTGAAGAGGTACTGTCTATTACTTTAAATCTGGATTTTAAAGACCTTTGAGCTTCAGTAGAAAACTTGTAGGGGAAAAGTAGTATTTATTCTAGAACTGAACAGAACCCCATGCTTAGTTTTTGACTGTGTAAGATGTAAAACTCTAAGGATCTGTTTTGTAAAACAAACTTCAGTTATTGTCCAAAATCTCATGCCCTTCAGCACTGTGAAATCCAAATGCCAGTTTTTCATTCTTACCTTAACTTTGGGTATGTCTACACTGCAGTTAATATCCAGGCAAGAAGAAGGTCTCCAGATTGCTGTGAGTCAGATGGATACCTGCATTTCCTAATTTACAAGTGTCTTGGTTATCTCTACTCTGCAATCACAGAGTTTTAAACGACTTAGTTCTTGATGGACACAAGAATTTTGTGATAAAAGTTATTTTTGTATCAGACTTGAGGTCTGTCTTGTTCTAGTGTGGCATAGTAGATGTTAATATAGGGATACAAATCTATTCCCAGTATCCATCTGTATTACAGATCCTTCTAAACTCCTAGTGGTATTATGTGGCAGCAGCTTACTGTCTGTGCTTATATGTTGTGTAAACTCCTAAATGAAAGAAAAAAAAAACATTGAGATACTTTTCTCCTATTAATTCCTTCTCTAATTGTTCTGTTTTACTTTATCCAGATATCACGTAACCTGGTATTATAAGAAGTGAGCATTCTTAATTTATCATTTCTATATATAGAATCATCCTGTCTGAAATTATGCAATAGGTCTTTACAGAGTTCTTCCAGACTGGCATTTTTCATTCTGCTCTGACACAATCCTTGCGCATGCCTTGTTTTTGCTGCTTGGGTCTTAGTGTCACCTATTTCAGTATTACTTTATCTGTTTTTGAGGAGAGTATTCCAACAGAACATATAATTGATTTAATCGTTGTTATGTTCTCAGTATAATTTTTTATCTCCTTTAACACTTTGGTTTCCTCCGCACATCCATTTGATACTAAAACGTCCAAAGTGATGGCAAGTAATTTTATGTCTCCCATTCGTTTAAGAGCTCAGCAAAATACATTTGATTCTCATTATTCTTTCTATTGTGCATTTGTTAACGCTGAATTTCATCTACAGTCATGCTGTCTGTCCACCAAGATTTGTTGTTAATCCTCAAGTGCTTAAGTGTGACTCAAGTGATATGTTGATCTTGCACTAACCTACTGTGCAAGGGTAAATTTCACCCTTTATGAACTGATGTGTCCTGTCACATTAATTGGGGATGTATTGTGTATTTCCTAGGGCAACACAAAGGATCAAACTTCCCTATTAACCCCTTCAGAACTGAATTAAGCACTGATGCCATATCTAGAACGTTTACAACAAAGCTGATGTATTGTGATCTGTAGCTTAAAAGTTATGATCTAGCTGTATGCTACCACAGTGAAAACACAGAAGTAGCAATCTGCTGGATGCTTGAGATATCCTGAGCTTGAAAAGGTCACAACTACTATGTCCAGGTGCTGAGAGATCTGTTGACTTTTACTTTTTTTGTTCTTGATATTTCTGTTTTTAATGTATCTTCTTTCAGAGCGAGTCAGTAGTGTTTCCCCAAGGCCTGAAACATTAAATGTAAATGTGCAGAAGTGACTAATCTATGTTACTTATTTTTGTCCATCTACTTCCTTGCTTTTGTTAAAATTAAAATCAATTTCTTTGCTGTTTCGTGCAGATTGTAGGTAGTTTAGCAAACGGCTAGATTCAAGTTTAGATATTCTGATTTCTTTAGTTGTCTCTGATTTTTGAGTATTGTATACTGATAACATCCATTATGTCACCTGAAAGATATAATACTGTTCCTTACGCAAACAGCTTTGAGGGCTGCAGACTGGTGTCTTACAGAAGCTAGAGTTTTTTTTTTTGTCAGTTGAGGTATAGCCTATCATCATATATAACAGGACTCGCTGACATTTGATTTATCTTTATTGCTTGCCAAAAATATCAACAAAAGGACAGATCAGATAAAGTCTCTCTGTATCCTCAAAATGAGGGGGAAATCTTCCTCCTTTCAAAAAATACTGAAACTAAATGAAACTGCAGTACGAGCAGTGTAAAAAAAATATATGAACAGATGGGAGAATTTCTTTCTTCCTTGCAAGTTTATTATTATTACTGTTATTGTTATTATTTATTTTTAAGATTCTAGCTTGGAAAAATGACTTGATGGGTTCAGTGATCACTGATTGCTATAAAATGGGCAAACTGTGCCCAGCTGTTCGGTGGATGCTTGTCTGATTGTGGAAATCCTTCTTACAAAGTAGAGCAGGGACAAAAAAGGGATGAACATACTGGTATCTTAGTGGATTTAGTTTTGCACAGTAGCATCTGCTGAACACGCAATGACTCTTAGCAATTTAGTCTAAAAACCATAATTATTTAATGAGTAACTGCCTACTTTCTCTCCAGTGTGTTTTTCTCCCCACCCCATGAAAGAGCTGGCTTCAGGATATGTGTAAGGCATGGTTTAGTGTGTTTGCCTGCTGCACACACTGGGTATTCTATATGTTGTTTTGATTTATTTATGAGTCTTTATTTTTTAATCTGTGTAAAATTGCAAGGAGAGGAGACATATAGGACCTTTAAATGACAATCTGTAGCTTCTGTTATCTAGTGACAGATGCCTTCTGACATGACGTTTTAGGGACTTTGAGACTCTTGCAAATATTATTTGTGTTTCAGGAATGACCTTGCATATCAGAAGGTCTTTGCCTATCTTGCACATCATCATGAGTTAAATATTCTGGTGAAACAGCACAAAACCAATAAGTGCTGTGTCTGAGGCTCCTGTAGTCTCTTTATCCCCCTGTCATGTTTAGGAAGAAAATAAAAATGGATGTAAGTTTTTAGAGGAAAAGGATAAATCGTTGCTGAAAGGAAATAGCTGGGTATGCAGCTTAGAACAATTGGCAGGCTGTGCTGGATGCTTGACTCCATAATAGGCAGTATTTGGAAGAAGAACCGCGAAAGTCTGGTGTGGAGCAAGTTCAGAACCTTGCAAACAAGTTTCTGGACTCCGTAAATTACTCCCGTGTTAAGTCAAACTATTTTACCAACCTAAAAGGCTTCATATTTAAACAATATGTTTACTTGTGAAGAGATTGCAATATATCCTTTTCCAGTTATTTTCCAGTTTCTCACTGTGGAGTTTTGTCCTGATTGTCTCAGCTCTGCAATGAGTTCCCACCTATGTGGATTCCTTATCAGAAGATTTTTAGCTTCACTGACTGAAATACAATTCTTTCTTATGTCTGAGTTGAACTTGTGGATTTTACAAGGGCTGAAAATCTGTTACTTCCAGAGAGCAATTCACAGCTTTGCCAGGGATGCCATACAGGAACCTGATGGGTTGCAGGGGAATTAGAAATGTGAAGCCGGGATAAGGGCTGCATGCAACAACTGAGCTCACAGGAAGAAGTAATAAAGAAGCACCCAAAAGGGGGCCTGTTGGTTTTTTGTTCATTTTGTGTTTGTTGTTGTTGTTGTTCGTCCTAGAGGAGTTGCACCTTACTTGAAGAGTAGCCAACCTTAATGCAGCCTTTTTTACGTGTCATATCGGATGTACTTGCTCAGCCAGTAAGACTTGCTAAAGCTGTGTTTCGTGAGAAAGTTTAAGGTTTTGAAACTAGTTTCTCCCTCTAGCTGGAGAAATGGGGGAGTCTAAAGAATGCTCAGAACACTTCTCTGCTAGTTTCATTGTGAAGTAGTTTGACTTGAATTCTCTTTGTTCAACTAGAAAATCACTGTAGTGAGAAATTTCTCTTGGAAGCTATTCCTGTGCAGGCTTCCCTGTTATGTTAGCCCAGTCTCGCGTCATGGATAGAAAATAAGTGCTGAAGCAGAGCTCTACCATGCCATTTATTCACTAATAGAAGTTTCCGCAGCGAATCAGTAACATACATGATATCTGTCTTATTCTAGATCTTACCTACATCATTGCAATCTGATCACTGTAGGAAGGGAGCAGTAGTTGAATTAATTGTAATTCCCCACTTTCTGATCTAAGTAGAGGTAGGCTGTGACGGTGAAGCTGGGTTTTGATATGGATACTGGTATAGTTGCTGTGCTAGTGTGCTGGTTTTTTTTCAGTGTTTTGTTTTGTTTTCAGAGAAAATCTGTGCCAGTTCCTCGATGGATGATGAATTATTTTCAAAATGTGATTGTTAGAAGTTTTTTGACTTCGTTTCATATTTGGTTATGAGTGGAGAAAATGAAGTTGAATTAAAGTTAAAAATACTAGGGATTTCCATTTAAAGCTCTGTCTCTTGGTGAGAGAAATTGTCTTATAAAGGAGAATTTATGGTTTGTATACCTCAGTCCTTGTGGATCTTACCTGTGAGCGTATGGTCTTAAAAGCATGGCAGGAAGCTGTGCCAAGAGTTGTAGAGTAGACGTGCCTGTTGTTGGGCTTCTTTGGATTTGAGGTTGGTGGAAGGCAGGTTGACTTTTAGAAAACTGTAACACTGATATGTTATTATCACAGTAAAGGATGGTATCTGACACAGGTTGATAATATAAATTATTGGTTCTTTATTTCACACCTGACTCTTGAACACTTTATTTTCTCAACTGTTCAACCAGCAGAGATCTAGAATCAATTCACTAAGCTGGAATAAACATCTGATGATAATTGTTACTGTTCTGTATTATATAAATACCTTGGGATTCACTCTCCAAGGGAACCTTATCCTAGCTGAGCAGTTGCTACTGAGAAACTGGCATTCTGAATATTAAACTTCATGGATATTAAATACTGCCAGAGGCCAAAAAGAGTAATTTAAAAATAAATGTATTTTTATTTCTTGCACAACATATAAAAATCTTTGCATATTGATGCAGTACTCTATGTAATTTGAATAAGTTCAGAACAACTTCTGTCACTGACTGGGTTGTGGCACTTATTTTGAAATAGGAGTTGCCAATGCTCAAAAATGTGCTAGAAAACTTTGTTTTTTATTCTAAATCCTTTTCTGTGTCTTTGTCAAACTACAACTGTTATCATAAAACTATACTATTAACATTATTTTTGTCTTTTGACTACAATACTTATTGTGTTACTGACATTGTTTGGTAATGGTTTCTTAAACTGCAGCAGCTAATGCTGAATGCCCAGCAGAATGCAAGAGTTTTTCACCTTTTTTCACTGATCATGCGCCCTTTAGTCAGTTTGTGTTTCTGTTTGTCGTTGCACGTTGAATATATGCATAGCATTAATACTGATTTTTACATTTATGCTTGTTTAAAAGTAGTCTCAAATGTAGATCTGGATGATGCTGTACATACAGTTCATGGATTGTTAGCATTGGGATGGGCTGTGCTGCATTCACTCCAACTTTCAGTTCTCCTGTAATATTCTTGGTCATATTACTCATCTCTAAACATTTTATTTTTCTGTGGTAAAACTGTGAGATTGGGAAATCTTCAGGCAAACCAAAGGAACTGTCCAGCATTTTCCAAGCTGAATTTATTGAAACACTTAAACTTGAAAGGTGTTTTTGTGTTTTCTTTCAACACTTTAAAAGGCTATCATCTCTTTGAAATATTTATCTATACACAGAGCATGTGTGTTTATACATCTTTTATGTTTTGTAATCAATAAAATGGATACTGGCTAAGACAAATATTATTTGTGGCCTAGTTCTGGAAGTTGCAATTTGAAATTGGCATGAGCATTAAATTCTGTATTCCTTAAGAAAATTGAAGTAACTTTTCAGTTTGTGTGAGGGAACAAAATGTGATTTTTTTGAAAATGGTGGACTATGATGTATCCAGCTATTCAGACTAAATAATACAGAGATCTGTCTGAGGTATGGCGTAGTTGAGAAAATCAGTGAGGATGAAAAGAGAGATGTAATCTTGGTTTATTGATTCAGTTTGCTTGTTATCAAAAGCCATCTTAAAAATTTCAAAACAAATGAGTCATAAAATAGTGTTCCTTCTTTCAATTGGTTATCATCAACCAGTTATAAGGAGGAGAGAGCATATCATTAACTGTTAGTTGAGAATGACTCTGCAAAATAGTCCTTAAAGGTTTACTGGCATCTTTCTGACAGTTTTGTAAAGGTCTTCAAAGCTCCTTGTTGCTGTAGTACATCAGGCTTTCATCAAACCTGGTTCTGAGTTGTGCAGCAGCAAATTCCTCCCTCTGCAATTTGCTTTAAAGCATCAGCCTCTGAACAGTGTAACTCTGGAAGAGATACTTCAGAGATCATGTGAGCTCCATGTTGATCTGTGTAGCAGTGGGAATGATGAGTTTATTACTAATGCTTTCATATTTGCACTTCTACTTGTTATCATTTTTGTTGTTTATTTTGATTTTTAAACACACACACACACAGACACAGACACACACACACACACGCATTAACACACACACAAAAAAAAACCTCTAAAAAAACTGAACTTTACTGCAGAGAAGTACTTTGAGATGGGATATCCTTTGTTAGGCAGGGTATTATGTAGAGTATCACTCTGGGAGAACTTGTTCTTTACAGTATCTTGCAAGAGTTTCTAACCTTGATTGTCCCAAACAGTTTAACCAACTGCATTATGTTATGCAGAGATTAGTCATTGTAATATCTAAAATCTTGTCTCTCATTTCTGAGTAACTACTGCAGGAACTAAGGGGTGGGAAAATGGGTTTTAAAAAAGTGGAAGTTGCAGTGAACTTAGATATTATAAGACTATAATGTATTACATAAAGATTTCTGTTCACTTACAGTAAGGAGTGAGAAGTCATCTGCAGAGTACTCACAGACATAGTTGTCATCTTGAATGATTAAATGCAGTTCTGGGAACTGGAATTCTCTCCCCTTTCCAGCTTTACCTTATCTGAGCCAGGTGTCATGCAGCCAGCTGGAGAAGTAAAGTTTATATCAGTGCTTTGGCCAAATGCACAACGTTTTCCGAAGTAGGATAAACCTATTGTTGTTGCTCTTAATTTTAGGACTAACAGGCAGCTTCCTTTATGCATTTTGATCCTTGATATATTTTGAAAATAGGCTTCCAGTCTTTCTGAATCCCTTGAATTACTTTGGTATTAAATTTTCATGTTACGAGTTTCACTGGAAATAAATGTGATTTCTACCCCCTGCAGTAAAATGTTGGTTTATACCAAAGCAGTCTGGGAGGCAAATTGGCTGCTTATTTAAGGATGTCTTAATGAAGAGTTGTGAACCTAGATATCTTCATTAGTGTGAGTAGATTATATGAAGAGAGCTAGCTGCGCTGTATTACTGCTGCCCCCCACAAATTACCCCAATAGCCAGAATGGCTGAGGGCTCTTCGTTGTACCTTGTCATTTGGTACCGAGGACAAAATAGGGAAACACTACTCACGTATATCGTTTTGCAACATGGCAATTTTCAGTAGTTCTTGGAGAGCGTTTCCCTAGTAAATGACAAGATGGGGGGGGAGGGGGAGGGGAGAGGGAATGAAAAGTGACTGGAATGGTGGTGACATTTGAAAGGGGACAAGCACGTCAGAGGCTTGACTTCATACTGATAAGAAATATATTTCCTGATTGTTTGGGAGGCTGGGAGAGGCTGCTGCTCTGAGCAGATAAGAAGTGGGGTTACATGCTGGTTTATCTGTTAGGAGGCGGAGGGTTGCTCTCAGACTTGTGGTTTATTGAATTCAGATCAAAAAATCCCAAGGGATTTACAGCTAATCATAAAATAGCATAGATTTAAAAATTTTACAAAAATTGAGAAAACTGAAAAATATTATAGCAAGATATAATAAGTTGTATATAAAAAGACATACGTATACATGCATATTTTATGTGAATTAAAGGTCATTCTGCTGTACCAAGGAAGGACATTTTACATGTATTTTGTGGGGAAATAAAAGTAGGTGTGGATCTTGCTGAATATAAAGTAGGGCATGCCCTTCGGCTGTAGAACTGACCTCAGCATGGGTAGTAGCACGCTTGACGATGTGACTTCTTTCAGTGCCAAGATGATCTGTGGTAGGAAATAGCCAAAACTCAGGGCTGCTCTAAATGACACCAGATGTCAGACAGCCCTGGGTGGTATTTGTAATTCAGAAGATGGAAGTTTTTGTTCTGTGTTGTTTGTTGTACTTAGTGAAGGAGGAGAGAATGCTGTATGGTTCTTAAGCAAGTTTTCATTTTAAATCTTGGTGTTTGACAGTTGTTCAATGGGTAGAGCTGAATTTTAAAGCAGGTACTGCATGGGTAGTGGTACTAAAAATTTATCCTACAATTATATTGCAGCAGTCTGAAGGAAGCATTTCAAAGCTGCCTGCCTCTGTGAACTCTTCGTAGACTATCCACACCTGGAAATTCTAGTGTTTGTTCTGCAGTGTATGGTGCATCTACTAAGCCATGGGACCTATCAGTGCAATCTGCAAGCATCCTTAAACTTTTATCTTATTAGATCAACGACCTATAAGCTGAACCTGTGGCACACATCCGACCTGGATAAACCTGCCCAGAACTGTAAATATCTTGAAGGAAAAAGATACCCAAGCAATGCTGAGGCCTGGGCTGCTCTTGCTGTTTTCTCTAATTGCATTCAAGTGGGCAGATTCTTGCTGCAATATAGGTGCAAGATACAAGCCTTACTGTGCTACTTGTTGAAAGTTTAGCTTTGACCATACTTTTGAATCCTGAAAGCTGAGAAAAAGCTACTTACGGCAGTACCTTTTGTTGCATAGCCATAGGTGTGACAGACAAAGGACTCAAATCTTACTGTGTCTTTGCAGTTGGGTCATCTAGCTGCTGTTCTGGGGAAGCTTCATAATACCCTTCTGTCTCAATGTCTCATGAGAGAAAATGCAGTGTTTTATGTAAATGTAATTAAAAATTATATTTTTCTTTGTTTCTCTATTTGCATATGTTACGATAAAATAGCTAACATTTAAAATGAAGGTTTAAGTTCATAGCAGTTGCTGGACTAATAAACTTGTGTGTATTGAGCTGCTGCAGTGCAAGACACTCCTACTTCTGATTGAGTAAAATATCACAAGGTGAATAATTATGATACAATGGCAGAACAGCAACTTTGTTTGCATAAATCCTGGATTTTGATAAGTGTGATTAAGGAGAATCTCAAGGTTTTTGTTGAGCTGTCCTCAACTGGCTATGAAAAACTAAAGCTGTCTCTTAAGCTCTGTGGTGCTTCTAAAACGCGCTTTATGTTATTGCTTTTTCTGAGAGCACACGTGAAGTCTTGTGCTGCTTACTTTTTGCAGTCCTCAGAGGAACCTACTGAAATATTGGTATAGAAAGATTCAGATGCATGTTAAGGGTTTCACTGACTTTATTTTTGCAAAAGAGACATAAGCTGGTTGTTCTGCTCAGATCTTGGTGGGGGTTGTAAGGCATCTGCTAAGTCACAGCCTGATTTGATGATTGAACACCAGGGGAAGGGTGTGGCAGCCCAGGAAGCAAAGGCGCAAGCAATTTACCTGTGCTTTACCCTGGGCTCACTCCTCCCTGGGCTCATTTAAGGGCAAGCCACCAAAAGGAGAACATCACCTGGATGGAGGTCACTTCTTGAGAAGGAGTGTTCTGTAGCCAGAGACCTGATCACTGGGTAAGTTAACTTTTTCCCTATGAATGATTATTGGTGTTCCTAATGATGCTTTGCCTGGTATCACAAGGAATTCACCAGAAGCAGTTTCACTGCTTCCCAGGACCAACAGGGCTTGTTCTTAATGCTGCCGAGTTGTTCAGAACTGTCATCTACTACGCTTTCGGTATATGGGGTGATGAACCAATTTTGGTTCTTTATTCTTCAAAAAAAAAAAAAAGCATGTTAATTATTTCACTGACGCATCATAAATACTTAATATTGTTCAGACCTATAAGTAATGCTGATCATTTTGGTTTCGTGGAAATTCCTTTATTTCATAGACTGAGTAGCCACACTTTTTTCTTATTCTTCGCTAATTTTCACTAATCAGTTGCAAACTTCTAGGTATTTTTGAAAATCTCCCATTTTCTTTAGAAGATGGAGTCTCATGGATTAAGGATTATATTTTTACCTTTCTTTTTGTGGGAGCCTGATTTTGATTCATTATTATTATTACTTTTTAGAGGTAATAGATTGAGGAGTAAGCAGGAAGGGATGATCACCTGCAGGTGACGAAGGCAGCAAAATGTGAACTGAAGCTCAGTCAATATATGAATATTATAATTTGCTGAGTTACAGAATAGCCTAGTTTGGTTGGCATAATCCCCATCACATAAGCAAAGGTGGAGGGATTGTGCCTTCTATTGTATTTCACAAACATCTTTCAACTCATTAATTATGTGGGTTGCTTTTTGGTTTAAGGAAGAGAGAAAAGGGCATCCTGATTCCCTGCAATCTGCACTGTTGCTTGTTCCTTGGGACCCCACTAGTCAAAACAACGGGATTCATATGCTGACGACAGCTGAGAGACCAAAGTATGACCAGATGGCAAGGGGGAGCTGAGCTGTCTGTTTCTGCAAGCGATAGGCACATTATGGTTATTCTCTTCTGGGGACGAGGGGGTGGAAAGCAGGAGGAGGGGGAGAAGGGAAGAAAGAGGCAGATATTAGATAAACAGACTGTAGCCTGAATACATATGACATGTGGGAGGAAAGCTTTGTTAAGTAAGAACTGAAAGCCTCTCGCAGAGCATTAAGCAGCGCTGCCTGTGCATTGGACTGAGCCAAACCAGAGGAAAGATGAGCACAAACATGTAAGCCTGCTGCAAGGCTGCTGAGGTTCACCAGTCTTCTGCAGAGGTGCTTGAAACAGTGAAATACTGTAAAGTATGACTCTGCCAAGATTAGCTTACTTCTTATTATGAAGGGTCATCTAATAAAGATGCCGTGTTTCTTCCTTATCTTTATGATGTGCAAGCTATGCTTTTGTGAGTCAAAGTTGATTCATAGTTTCATTCTGCTAGAAGTTTTCAGCTTCATGAACAAGAGATGACTTTATGCGGTTATGATATCTGCTGTTTGCGCTGCAGTTGCTGCAAGTTTCTGTCTAGCCAGTGATTTGCAGGTGGTGCTCAGCATACTCCGTAATTAAGGAGTGCATCCTTGATCTGTGTCACCCTGAACCTAATCTGGGGCCAGATGAAATTGTAAAAATTTTCCCACTTATCTATTCTCAGCTCTGTTTTTTGTCTTCTATGCACTTCTAACAGGGCCATCAAATGTTTCTGTACTGCTCTCTATGGCTAAGCAACCAGAGTTGCAATATTTATACTATTTTATTAGCCTTTTACTTTTTTTCCTGGTTGCTCTTGTTGTGGGACCTGAGTAAGTGAGTAACTAGAGCACTTGGTATTTGTATTACCTGTAAAAAGGAAGAGGCAGTTCTCCGTATTTTGCTCATGTGTGAAAAATGCCAGTGATGGTGGTAACAATAGAGGCTACTGTCCATCCACCCAAAAAAAAAAAAGAATTGCTAAGAAGCTGTAAAGAGCATTTATTAAAGAAGAGTTTGTTATCTGTGACTTCTATACATCATATGCTGGTAACTCTTTGTTTCTTTACCTTCTTCTATAAAAAAATAAAACTTTTACTCTTTATGTCTCTGACTTACTGATCTTTAAATAGTTCTTTCTAACGTAAGGCAGTAAGAAAGCCTTGTACTGTTACTTTCTCGATGAACTACTGTGAAACACTCTGGTGTACATGGGGAGAAGCGTAACAGATTTGCTGGACTGCAGCATCTAACACGACTGCTCAATAACCTATTGGAGTGTTTGAACATAGTCACCAGCTTGGCTTCCCTGCAGCTCCATAGATGGTTGCTTGTGACATTGATCTGTGAGGAGTGGGGGCAGAGAGCTGATTTATAGATGTAGACTATTGCCTGCAGGAGTGGATTAGCTAAGACTGCACTTTGCCTTGTTTTGGTCACAGTAATGCAAAGACTTTAGGAAATCTTTTCTACACAAAAAATAGAGCTAGAAAATGTAAGTATTTGGATATGCACACGTGATGCATTTGAAGAACTTAAAACAACAACAAAATATATTCTTATCTCCTGACCACCCCCAGAAAAAAAAAAAAGGGGGGGAGGGAAAAAAGAAGC
>VXAB01000677.1:104336-123131 GCA_013399175.1 Odontophorus gujanensis
TTTTTTTTTTTTTTTTTGCTTAGTTGTTTAAGGTTTACTGTATACAACTTTGTAGTTGAGGAGGCTAAATACTGATTTTTGGCTGTAAGCCAGGAAAGGTTAGCCATAAACACTTATGTGATTATTTGGTCCTTTTCTGTTCTTCTGAAATTAAATGGTGCCTTTTGTTGATGTTTTCCTTAGCAACGGAAGCATGTCTGTTCAAACTCTTCTGTTTTGGGTATTCAATTACTTTTTTGATGTCTGCAGATTTTCGTTGTGATCTAGTGTCTGAGTTGCTAGGGAGTAATCTTAGTAGAAAACTGTATTTTACCATCTAAGTTTTTGGTCTGCTTATCGTTCCACTGTTTAAAGCTTAATTAGAGCTACAGTCTCCAAAGCCATGAAAACAAGGAAGCTAGTAACTCAAATAAGGTTCCAGCAAGTTAGATTTAGGATTCTATATGTATTTCTTAGCTACTTTGATGTTATAAAATGTCTTCAGGCACTTCAGTTCGAATCATATTTCTTTGAAAGTTCGATTTTATTATCTTGAGCATTCACACCCAGAATTTAATATGTAAAAATAATAAGAACTTTAAAATCGTACCTGCTATCTCAACTTGAGTTTTCCATATGGAGAAGAAAAAGTTGTCCTCATCTGCTTTACCTTAGATTACTCATTACAAGGGTTAAAAAGTGCTCTGGAAGATAGCAACAGAAGTGCCTAGTACTTACCTCATAAAAATCTTACAATTGGGATGAAAGGAACCCTTGGAGGCCATCTGGTCCAAATCCCATGCAATGAAGAGGGACAAACAGGTGTTTAGCGTCCCGTCCAGCCTGACCTTGAATTTCTCTATATGTGGCTTCCATCACCTCTGGGCAACCTATTTGCTGGTGCCTCAGTACCCCTATTATTATTACAAAAAAAAAAAAAAGGAAAAAAAAAAAAAAAAAAAAAACAAAAAACAAAAAAAAACAAAAAAAAAAAACAAACAAAANAAAACCAAAGCAGAAAACTTTTTTAATATCCAGTTTAAATCTCCCTTAGTTTGAAACCATTTCCCCTTGTCCTACTGCAACATACCTTGATAAAGAGTTAGGCCCCCTTTAGGTACCAAAAGACCACTGTCAGGTCTCTCTGGAGCCTTATCTTCTCCAAGTTAAACAGCCCCAGCTTTCTTAACCTGTCTTTGTAGGAGAGTTGTTTTGCGTCTTGGATCATTTCTGTGGCCTTCTTGTCGTGCTCTAGCTGGTCTGTGTTTCTCCTGCACTGAGGACTCCTCATCTGGATGCAGTACTCTGGGTGAAGCCTCACCAGAGCAGAGGGGTAGGATCACTTCCCTTGCCCTGCTGGCCATGCTTCTTTTGATACAGCCCAGGATATGGTTGGCTGCAAGGGCACATTGCTGACTCACGTACAGCATACCAACCACAAAAAAAAGAAAAAAAACAGACCAGAATTTTGTCTGGTTTTCCTCTTTCCTTCTCTTGCTCTTCGTTTATGAATTTGCTGCCAAATATACTTGAATGTCACCGTATCCCTGCTGTTATAATCTGGGGTTTTTCATCCTCTGAATAAACTGGCAGTTATTAATGGCAATGAGGATGTTTTCGATTTCAACATAGTGTTAGGAATTCTATGCTTAAATTACTATGTTCTTTGGTTTGTCCACCTTCTGAAATGAAAGAGACAATAATGCTGTTTGACAGTTATCGGTATTCAATATAGAATCATTATCAGTAACTGAAGGAAGATTACAACAGTTCCTAGGGTTGCCTACTTTGCTCAAAAGTGACAGTGAGGTGGTGACAAGGTTTTTCTGAGCACAAGACAAATTATTAGAATTCTGATATTCTGAACGTAACCCGAGTACTATATTTTACAGTGTTTTCTTTATTACTACAGGCTAGTAGTAATCTAGTGCATCAGCAGTGCATCATGTATGTTTCACATGAATGCAAATATTTATTTCTGTGCTGTTACTGATTTCAGATAAGAATTTCCTACCCTACACATGAATACTTTCTCATTGTGATTAAGAAACTGAAAATGCAATTAATAATACACTAGGTATGTTTCTATAGCAACTTCTACTGAAGGATCTCAAAGCACTTTAGAAATTACAGTCTTAGTTTCATAATAGCACTGTGTGTATAACAATTCTTATATCTCAAGCAGGTAAACTGGGAGGTTGAGTTGCTGAAAGATAGAGAGAAGTCAGTGCTGGAATTGGGAATGTTATGTGGAGTAAACTGTGAGGGTGCCAGAGTGCTGGAACAGGTTGCCCAGAGAAGTTGTACCATCTCCTTCCATGGAGATCTTCATAACTTACCTAGGTACAGTCTTGAGTTGTGTGCTCTGGTTGCTCATGCTTGAGCAGTAAGGTAGGACAAGGTGACCTCCAGAGGGCTCTTCCCACCTCAACTACTCTGTGATTTGTTCTAAAGCTTATTGAACGTTTTTGGTTTGTGTCATATTTCTAGTCCCTTTGTGGTGTTGTATGTCTTCTGATGAGACAGCCTAGAGTAAAAAATCTTACTTTCCTGTAAGATTTCTGTATCTTGTTTTACTGAAACTTTTAGCCTATCTTACAAGTTGAAGGAAACAGTTACTTTTTGACAGTTATTAATCCTTACATTTAAAAAAGGTCTGAGGGAGAATATCTGTATGGAAAGGGGAATAGGAAAGGTAATCATCTGAACAATTTTGAGCATTTGCTCTCATAGTTCCGTAGCAGAACCGACACCATCTTCAGACTGCTTCACAGAAACCAGTTAGATTGCTTAAAGTTGCTCTCCTTGGTACAATATAGATATAGATATATATATCTGATATATATCTGATATATCTGCTACAGCTGTTCAGGAAGTGTAGGAAATTGAGGCATTTTGTTGCTTTTTTTTCTTTCCCTAATGCACTTCTCTATCATCTTCTTTGAACTTTATTTGCAACTGAAGCTATCTCAAACACTGTACTAAAAAAAAAAAAAAAAGTATAATTCTATCTGATGCACAGTTCCTCAGCTTTGCAGAAGCAGCAATAGAAAAAATAAAGAGGTCTTAATTTTCACTCATCTTTCAAGAAAACAGAAGTACTGTTTTTCTAAATGGATCTGGATTTTATCATGTTATCCTTACTTGTCCTCCTCCCATTCTTAGTAGCCACCCAACAAAGTAAAGCCACCTCAAGAAAAGGTTTTGTCTTGAGAGGCCCATCTAAGTTGAGCAAAGAATTTCTTTCTAGTGCAAAAGACATCTCTGTATAGACAAAACTGTTTCTTGTACCTTTAAAACCTGTTCTACTTAATTCAGTAAAATGAGGTAAGAAATATTTGTTATCATGAGTGTCTTGGGGATTCTCTACTGGAATTTCTCTCTCTTCTGCAAACTATTTTCTTGGACTTATCCACCATTTTGTACATCTTAGCTCCCATTCTGTAAAATGAAAGTAAATGAACCTTCCTTTCAAGAGGAAAGGAAAACTTGATTTTGACTGAAGCTTTTATAGTATCATAACACAAATAATGATGAAATGAATGGAGGAAACTGACTCTGAAAAAGAAGGTAATAAATCCTTTCTTATTCTCATTTTGTACCTTGTGCTAGTCATGAAGCTGATGAGTGGCAAATCACACCTTTGAAGAGCACTGCTGCTTTTGTCTGCAGGGGAAAGGCAGTTTTTCATCAATTTTGGATCTGTCAGAGTTCTCTATCTGTAAAAAGCTTCATTCCTTACTCTTCCCCCTACCTCCTAGTTTCTTTGTCCAGTTCCTTCACTTGTTATTGAAGATGAAAGGTTACTGACAGTCAGAAAAATGGAGGGTAGAATTCTCCAATTCATCTTCATTTTTATGGCAGTTAGTGTAGAATTTGTCTAAAGTTCCCAAGGCATCTTTGAGGTGTGGAGCACAGCGATAGGAATGCTATTTCAGCACCTGACAGTGCACAGAGATCTAGTTTTAAATATTTAAAAGATGTATATTCATATATTTTGCAGTTTGTTGGTATCTGGAGAAATGGAAGAAGTGATCAGTGGGATGGAAAATTGAAGATCTGGCAAGGGGTGGAGACAATGAGTTGGATATTAGTAGGTGCTAGCCACTGAATACTCAAATGGGTCTGTCCTGTCTTTTACAGAGCTACAACTTCCTTTGGTGTTTCAGAATTTGGGACTATTAGCCAGCTGCCATGTGAGAGTGAGGCTCTGTCAGTCAGCACTATGTTTTTGTGCACCAGTGCTGAAGGTTTGCTCTTCAGTGTATGAATGTAGGTGATACTCACCAATGGCTGAAACAGATAAGTATTATTGCTATCCCCTTAATGTGAGTGAGCTGTGTTATGGTGTAGGATCAAACTAGTCTATATGGTGCTCATATTGCACTGTATTGAGGCTGTGTTTGTGATAAAATGTATTTGTTGTCTTTGAGTGGTATGTAAGGTACTGAAGAAAGATGCTGTGGTTAGGAATGTCCACTATCTGTAGTACAAGAAGAAATGTCGTGTATAAACTTCATTCTAATTAGGGATTGGAAACTGTGACTTGGACAGTGTTCAAATATAATTCATGATTTTTGATGGAGGAAGATCATCATTTGCTCTTGGCTGTGATGTGTTATTATTCACTGGAGGCTTCTGGGGAGCCATAGGTGTAGCTCTTGTATTTGGAGAAAAATTGGGAGAGTTTCTAAAAATGTTTCTGGCTTATCCATTGAGTCTTGGTGGCTGCAGATTCTATTATGTGCTGGCTACCCTGGGGGGGGGGGATAAAACCTCTCAGTTCCCTACAAGACTTAGGAAAATGAATTTCCTCATTAATATTTTTCTGAATGTGAATGTTGCTATTATAAATACAGGCCCATAGGAATTTCCCATGGATGCAGACTTCTAGTTTTCAGGTTTGCCATCCTTTCCAAGAGGTGCCCCAAGGAGCCTGGCTTCCTGCTGAGCTCTTACAAGGGATGTAGCAAGCAAAATTGGAAGAAGCACAAAGAAAAAAGATCTTTGCATCTTTCTGACAGCTGTAAAAGTTCTGATATACAAATGTATTTTGGCAGAAAACAAATGAAATCTATTTCTTAGTAACTTCTATGCCAGAACTTCTTATGATGTTTGGGACTGTTCATCTTCAAAAGCTGTGATAATTTTTTGGTGAAGATCAGGGAACTACCTTCAAGCTGAAGGCATGATTTTGGCCCAAGAAATTCCATCATTTGCATTATTTTCCTTTCAGGAGTATATGCTGTGTTTGAGGAAGGTGAATTTGCATTGAAGGTCTTGCTGATGCAAAGCAGTTTGGTCTCCCTTATTGTTCAAGCAATATGGATATGTTTCATGAATGTTATGGATTACTTCTGAAATCTTCTTTACCTTGCCCTAATCCTTAGTAGGAGAGATCGGTTATTCTGCTAGAACAAGATTTACAGAGCAGCCTGTAGTTCCTGCTCTCTAGCAAACTGTATGTAGCAAAACTTAGCACAACGTATAAAGGAAAACTGTGTCTGTTTCTATTGCTGTGAACGGGTGTGTGTGTGTGGCTGTGGACAAATATGGGGTAGCTGTTCTTAGGAAATGTTGCAAAACCTTTCTACTTCGTTAAAGCTAAAGTTTTTCTGCCACTGCAGCATTCATGCTATGGGTTAACCCTTCTACTTTTCTGGTGGAGAAAACATTTCCCTTTCATCTGTTGTGTCCTTGAATTCTCCAAGAGATTTATATTGCTGACATACACAGCAGGTATTGAATGTGTTCAGATACTGAAGTAACAGGGGACAGGACAAAACTGAAGGCAGCAGGGATGGAGAAGAATATGTTGTGTTTGTGTTTCTGACTCTGTGGTTTGTTTGGTAGACTGGCTGTTTGACTTGGACCACTGGCACTTGGTATGCTCACAAAACAGACACCTTGTTGTATGTGCTTTCTGCATCTTAAAACATCTATAGAGAAAAAAATTTAAAAAAAAAAAAGAAATCAGCACTCTGTGTGTGGTAATTATAAGAAAACACCTTAAACTTACCAAACCACTCTCCCCTTGCTCCTCATTTTCAGACTAAAACTGTGAAATTTCTCCTCTTTCACCATGACCAGACTGTGAAATTGGGCATCGCTCTCTGTAGTTTCAAGAAGACCTTAATTATAAGATCAGGCTCTGGGACTGCAAGCTTTGCCTGGCATGGAAATTTTGTTTGGGAGCCATTTGTTTGGGTCTGTGTGTATGTATGCACGGGTTGTTAATGCTTTTTCTATACTGAAGATTTTCTCTGAAGTAGAAAGTCAATATTCTTTGGTGTAATTCTTGTTCACGAGTGATTCAAATGCCTGCACTCATAACTGCTGAATTTTTTAGTGTGCATGCCTGAAAGGTCATGATGTTAGTATGAACGTTCATGTTTATTCCTGCTTGTTGTTATTGGAAGCTAGAATAATATTAAACATATCCATATAGTTCTGACTACACCACTGGTCACTGCTTTTCTTCCAGAAATCTTAAAATATTTTGATAACAAGGAAGTATTACTAAGACTGTTTTACCACTGTTGATGAGATCTTCAAGGGTCTGAACTGATGATTAATCCTAGCAAGCCATTCATGTAGGGGTGGTTATTTCCTGGCATTGCCTCATCTATTGTGAAATAAAATGCATGAACTGGTATGGCACGTAGGTGTCAGGGGCTTGGCAATTACTACCTCAGTCTAATGATCACTTTCTCTTGCATCAGTTTACTTGTGAATGTGAGTATGGCCTAGTCTGGTCCATGTTGTGCAGAGCAACTGTAGCAGATGGGGGAATCCAACTTCTGCTGCCTAAATGTGCTTTTCTGCTCTGTAAGTCTCCTTCAGTGAAAAATGTGAGTACTGGAGCTCTGGCTGTGGTCTTCCTATTCGTATGCTAAGTAAGATTTCTATGTCAGTCACACATGCAGAATTCAGTGACTAAATTGAAATCTGATGCATTTATCTAATACAACTGGTTTCATATGAGTTTCTGGTAATCACATTTCACACAAATCTAACTTTTCTGTGACTGAACACTGCTCTGGAGGATTTGGCAGTTATACTATTTCGGCCAAGTTTATATTCTTTATTCAAACCTTTCTATTAATAGTGTATCTGCTGAAGTAAGATATTCTCTGTAGTGTGTCTCTGCTTCTAAAACAATTTTGTGGGGAGCGAAGTTGGTATGTATAATGCTGCACTGTTGCCTTTAAGAGACTGCAGAGGGGATTAAGTTAAGGTTTGGTTGTTGTTTTTTGTTTTTGTTTTTTTTTTTTTAATGGGAGAGGAGTGGAGGTAAAACTGATTTGCTTTAAAGGAGAAAGGATTTGAGACACACCCTTCTCAGAAAAACTTGCTTATAAGCAGTTATAGAACTCTGAAAAGCCACTGAGACCCTGAAGTCTGTGATATCTGCTCTAGAGGTGGTGCTTTGTCTTATCAGCAAAAATGTATTACTGGTGGTAATGAGATTTGGTGGTATTTTTGAAAAGTATCTCGGTCAATACTGAGCTTTGTAAGAGCTATCTTCAAAGCAGTGTTTGTGAATCCCCACAGAAGTTGTATTTCACTATTTTCAAAATATCCCTTCTTTATCTTAATATTCAGAACTAAATGCAGCATTAAAATGCGTTGCTTTGGGAAGCATCCCCAGAGCTGCTAATCTGAATAGCAGGAAACAGGAAAGTATTTATGGTATTTAGGCAGGAATAATCTTCTATTATTTTTAGATAACTCTTTCTGTAATCTTGGGAGATATTGTAAACCTTCTGAAAACTATTTTATCCCTCTGTGGTATGTTACCACCATGGCTATCATTTGAAATGTTATCTGTTTATTTGGGATGTTCTGCAGCATTACTAGCAAGCAGGTCAGTTGTTATAGTGTGCTGCTTTTCTTTAAAATCCGTTAAGGTAGGATATCAGATTGGAATATTTTTGTATGTTGAGTAAGAACATACTAGCTCTAACAGAAGAAAAGAGAGCATGACCTGCGAGTAGACTGAGATTTATGTAAACTGCAGAAATACACGGTCATACTAACTACATCTTAGTATTTATTCAAAAAAATCTACTAAGACAGGAGAACAGTCTCAGTGCAAAATGGTTTTGATTTGGATTGGTGGATCATGTGGGAGCCCATAGGAAGTATTATGTAATAAGGAAATATGAGTTCCAATCCCTCCTTGAGCTGCAACTGTTTTGAACTGAGGTAGCAGGGGATGGAGTGAGAGGGCATACACTGCAGCTTTGTTGCAGTCTTTGGGGTTTTTTTTCCTATTTTTATTTAAGTAACATACCGAAGTTGTTCTCTTTGTGCTTCCAACCCTTGTTCCTCCATAAATGCAGCAAATGTCTATTTTTAGTTCAACCATGTTAGAGTAGCAGTATGCTTATTTACTTTTTTTTTCCTTTTAAGAAAGATGAGAGACATTGAATGAAATGTCATATGTCTGATCTCGGCTTTTCACAGCATCGCAGAATTGTAGAGGTTGGAAGGCACCTCTACAGGTTGTGTCCAACCCCACTGCCAAAGCAGTTCCCTAGACCAGGTTGCACATATAGGGTTCCAGGCAGGTCTTGAACATCTCCAGAGAAGGAGTGTAAGCAATCAGTTATGAGTCAGCTGGTGAGGAGGCAGAAATTTTGGTCCTGGATTTGCTCCTGGCTTTTATTTTTGGTAGCCTGTGTGGCCATGTTTGGTAAGAATGCTTATTCTTCCAAAATAAGATCATTCTTGCTAGTGCTGTGTTCTAACATTGCATGAAGGCTGTTTGACAAGGGAGCAGTTTCCTGAGAGATGTAAATCTGTCACAACAAAGGGAAATCATACCCTACAGAAGTTGGCCTGTTCACACTCTGGCACAGCATCAGGAATACACAGTCTTTTGTAATTTTTCTATATTCCCTATCGGGTTTATTTTTCTCTTGCTGTTAGGTAATATTTTACCTTTTAGAATAATTCTATGATCTTGAGATTTCATGCACCAAACTCAGGTCAGCTTCTCCTTGCAGCTGGAGTGAAGGGGTAAGTATGCATACGTGCATGTAACATCTACAGTCCCAGTCAATGCCAAGGGTATCTGTGTTGTCTCAGAAGCCACAAGTTGTGCAGACTCATTCCAACTGACATTATTTTAGTAAACTTTTTCTGCATTTGAGTCAGGACAACTGAACAACTGATTTTTCCTCAGATCTGTTGACGTTAAATAAGAGGTTAAAAGAAAAAAAGATGGATCCAGTTCGTACTAAAATAATTGAAATGTTAGAGATTCAAAATGTTTTGATTTTGATCAAATCTTTTCCATGATGAAAAAAAGCTGAATAGTATACATTCCAGAGAGAAGGTTTTCTTCATTTATGACCCAGTAGAACTTGGATTCCTACTTGTGTTTGTCTGACAGTAAAGGGTACTTTCAAGAGACAGAATTGTGTGTTTTGTAATGATAAAATGTCTTTACAACCATGTAAATGTATCTATTAAATTGGACACTACCATTCCCAGTTCCTGCTCTGCACCTCTGCCATAGCAATGGCATCAAAGACATCATTTTTACTGTTGGTGTAACTTCAGAAGAGAGCCTAGAGTCTTGGGGAAGGTAAGTCTTTGAAAATTATGGTTATGGGGAATGTAAGTAATGGTTTATTGTATAGACTTAGTAAAGTGACTGAGTAACCTTGTTCCTCAGAATTCCTCTTTTTACCCCTGTTCTCTAGATAGCAATGCTTAAACTTTAAATAACTGGAATACTGCAGAAGGCCTGATAAGCGGATTTCTTCACCCATGCTGATTCGCTCTTATACTGTATATCCATTCCATTATCTTGCATGAAGTACTTAGTGCAATTTCTTTCATTTAGTCTCCTATATACATTATCTGTAATAAATAATAAAGCATGTATATGACTGAAGGACAGTATCCCCTAAAGAAAGAAAATGACTTGTGAGTTGCAGGTGGAGTGTTAATGGTATGATCTCATTATATCGCAAAAACTTTTCTCTAACATTTCCCTTTGTACTGTAGAGTTTGGTTTTATTTTCTGTTTTAATCATCTGCATATTCAATCAAGCTGTGCTATAAAAGAAACGTATAATAATGTTGAAGTAAATTATAGGGTAGATACTATGAATTGTTTCTGTAAATTTGTCCCTTTTCAGGAAAGGTAACAAAATTCCAGTATGTTCGTGATGTAGGAAATATCAAATCCTAACCTTTAAAATAATACAGTAATAGTACTACTTTCTTTTTTCTTGAGGTACGTTTTGAAATTAGTAGCGTAAGTATATTTTCATTTCTAACTTCTCTTGTGTATGGTACATCTGAGGTTATTATTCAGTAGTGTTATTTGGAAGAGGGAGGAGAGATTAACCTAAGGTTTTAGCAAACAAAAGTGTTCAATTACATTTGTATAGTCTACAATATGTGTATTTCAGCCAAATTGCAATCAGCAGGCAGGTACTAGAGAAGTTAACTTGCATCATTCAGGCGACCTTGTCATTGGAAAATCCTTACGTATTTTAGACTTAGACTTTTTTATTTTAATTAATGAAGTGGTTTTTTTTCCTTGCCTACAGTTGGTTTTTAAGAACTTGAAATAGTGGAGCTTTGGTCTCTTACTGTGGAGACTGTTAAACAGTTCCTGTTTCTTTCCTAGATGTTTATGTCTGTATTGTCACATCACTGTTTTTTTTTTTATCTGTTAACTCTCATTCATACTTATGTTTAGCACAGTCAGTAATTCGTTTCTATCATTGATGCCTATGATTAACCTACGCTTTTCATTTTTTATTTTTTTATCATTCTCTTGCTTGGGCAAGCTCTGAATATCTAGGTCTTTTTTTTGTGGCGGGGTGGGGGTGGGGGGTTATTTATTTATGTATTGGAGCATTGGTCATGGTTTAGTTTTAAATATTCACAGAATAGTCCTTCCAAGCAGATACTATTTGTCTTTGATAACATTCAAGTTGTTCAGTATGTCTTTTGGGACTGGAGTGACTGGAAACAGGTGAAAGACTTGTGGCGGAGCCAAACACGTTCTTAACTGGTCAGTACTGCCAGCTTCTTCCCTCTCTGTTGGAGTTGAAGCCTGAGGACACAAACTAGCACTACCTGCGTGGGACAGTGCTTGTGCCTTCTCCCCTTGCAACCTGCCTGCATGGCTTCAGGGAATGGCTTCTGGGAGCAAACAGACATGCACTGGCTGGTCATAACTGCTGCAAAAGTGAATGACAAAGGCTAGATACCATACAGAGAGCAGCTTGTGCTTCTGCCTAAGGTTTTTGTGGTTCTGTGCTTGAAGTCTATATTTTTCTCTACTTTCCTTGTCAGCTTTTTCTTGATCCTGTCCACTTTCCCGTCTTCAGGTTGTACCACTGTATTCCAGACACCTTCTCCTTTCCCTTAGCTTTGTGGCTAGGTGTCATGCTCCTCAAGCAATCCCTTGCAGTGCACATTCTGTGCATGTTCAGCCCTTGTAATCTGAATCACTGCAAGAAACTTTGTTTAGTTAACTTGTAGGAACTACAACAATAAATAAACACTATTATTACTACTGCTAGTAGTATGGTTAGAGACCTGTGTCTGGTTGGCTGTCCCTCATAGGTTTAGCAGTGTGCCACATGAATTGTTTCCTTAGCTGAGCATCTCAGTTCCAGATTCTCTTCAGTAGCTGTATATTTCTCCCCACCCTTCTTCTTGTGTGTTATTTCCCATTTGAAAGTCATTGGTGCATTGTTTTACCTCCAAAAGCCTCATGAATTATTTGTGCCAGCAGGGAAAAACCTTCAGAAGAATTTGATTCAAACCATTAGTTTTGGTTTTGTAGTTCTGACCAGAATTTCTATCAAATGGACTCTTTTATCTGGTTTTTAAATAAAAACTAAATAGATTCATATAATGTCATATGTTATTAAACAGTTGTCATATATGGCTTCATATACAGTAACATTTCTCTTGTGGGTGACATTAAAAATGACTATTGCATATGAAGCATTTAATTTTTAAAGAGCTTTTAGACACTCAGTGAAGTGTCTAACTAGTTCTTATTTTTACTGGAATGTAAGTGCCTTCAGCTATGCCAGGAAGCATTAGACTAGAGCAGTATTATATTTTGAATCATCGCTATAGAGCAAGGTTCTGCTCTATAGTCTTGCTTTCTAAGCCTTCTTTGTAGAAGACCTATGGTAAATTTAGTATTTCCAAGACATGTTGGAAGTACTGAAACTGGAAAATAAGCTCAGAGAGACGGGGGGATTAATTAACACTTCATACAACATTGAGCACGTTTATGTTAGGTATAAAGCACTTACACAGTACAAAGTGTGACTTTCATTTATGTATTTTCAGTCCCTCCTGTACTTTGTTGTATGCAACTTCTCCCAAAGTTATTCTTGAATTACACGCCCCCCCTTTGGTTATGGGAGTTTAATGAATTTTGATGTGCTTATAAGACCATGGCAAGAAGTGTGGCACAGGGCTGGCCTTCAGTGAAGTTCTCTTACACTTCTATTGCTATGAATTATGTATGGTCTCTAAATATTTGTAACTCTGTAAATCTGGAATAGCTCTCGATCAAAAGTGCATTTTTTCTCTTCTTTACTTCTTTAACGTACTAAAAACATCTTTGTTTGCTGGTTTTAATTGTGGAGGATCTTTGCTACCTTGATGTTTTCTCCTTGTTCTGGTATCTTTGTGGTATACGGTGCTTAAATGTTTGAGCATAACAAATACTGAGCAAGGATAAAAGTAATGGAATTTCTTTCTAGGATGTGCTTTGGAAACTCTTGGGTTTTTTTTTTGTTTTTTTTTTTTTAATTTAGAACTAGAGCAGTGTAATATTCTCCATCTTTGACTCTCCTGTTTTTCTGTATTAATGTAACTGCAGTACTGTATATGCTGACACTGCCCGACACTTTAGTGCCTGCAGAAATGTTTGAGCGAATGCATGAGTTAAAATCTTAGTGCTTTAGTGAGAATTGAAACAGTATGAGACATACAGGGAGATGGATATGGCATATATGGCATTGTCTGGAGCAAGTCAGGAGTTCTGCGGTTAAGCTAGTCAATGTATATGAAATGGAATTAGTACTGCATTCCTGAAGTAGGAAATAGGGATTCTTCTTCAAGTCACTTTTTTAGTCATTGTTTTTGTGTTCACTTGCATTTGTGTTGGTCTGACACAGATAAAGAGAAACCAACAGCATGTCAGGTGCTTTTCTAGGCATGCTTTTTTGTACATCATCACTTCTTTGTACATTTAAAAACAGGAGGGGTGATGGCTGGGCTGTGGGGCCTAAAACTATTCCTGTAAGTAAAATCTTTCAAGTTAACTTGGGTTTGTGTTAAGATCTGTTTGAAGACTGATGTTGCAAACTAATTCTGTACTTCAGTCAATCTATGTCACTTCTGGTCAAAAGCATCCTATTAGTTTATCTTGCTGATTGCATGGGTGACCATGCTCTCTCATTTTCAATGTTACTGAGGTTTCTGCATTTTCACTGCTTTGTGGAGTTTGCCTGCAGAAGGGGAAGAGACCAGCTATAGACAATTATTGGTGGCAGTAGAAGCTTTCTTAAACTAAAAAAAGGTATCTTTTTACAGCAGTGGTTGATTTCACCTTCTTAGAAAATGAACTTAGGGTACTAGGGAGGTTTCTGAAATAAACATTGTAACTGCTCTCCTGTGTGGTGGAGATTGCAAGCTCTCTTGTGCGTGTAAGCCTACTTGAAGAAGCTTAATCTAGCAAGAGCAGAGTGAAGCATGCTTAGCAGGAGGTATTAGTCTTATGTTTGTGTAAAAATTACCAAAATAAATGTTACAAAAACTCAGAACATTATAATGAAATTATAAAATAGCCTCTCTAGCTGCTTGTGAGCAGGTATTTTTTAACTGGGAAGAAGAGACTGTTTTAATAATATCTCTTCATGAAAATGTGAAGGTTAGGAAGTAGTAATTAGTGCTCTCAGTAATAAAAATGCAATGATGCACCCTTAAATTTGACAAGAACCAGGCTTTTATTCTTTCCTATGTTTGAGGTAGACCAATATACTCTCCTTAAATGAGACATAAGTTCACAACTGATTCAAAGATCTGATGTAAGGTGTTTCATACAGCACCAGATTATTCTCTGCAAAACTTGCCTGCATATCTGGGTTTTCCATTTCAGCACTGTGGTGGGATTACACACCACCATGAGGTTACTCCAGCAGAGATATTGAGAGTCAAAACAGGGAAGGTATCCTCTTGATGTTGTTGCAAAGCAGAAACCTTTGGTTAGAAGGACCTACCATTAAAACCTGCTTTTACAAGAGCGGGGGGAAAACCCCGCAGAAGGTGACTGTAGATGTCACAACTCCTACCTACAACAGGCAAAAGCTTTTCTGGGTTGAGGACTGACTCAAGTGGCTCCACTTTGATCACAGTTCTTTCCTGGGTTGTCTCTGTGCAGCTGTAGATATCACAATAATGTTCATCCTAAACTCCTTTTTTTTTTTTTTTTTTTTGTAGATACTCAGTTTCCCTTGTGCTTGAACATGGTGCTTGAAAGACACAGAAAGAAATAAAGAAGTCTTTATCAGTGCATCCCTTCCCCTATTTCTCTTGTGTAGATGAGAGTGCCTGTGTACGTATTTGTATATAAAAATGTATATGCTCATTAAGAAAGTATATAATTAAAAGCATTCACTAAATTAAAAAGCTGACAGCTTACAGTTTTTTAGTAGGAAAAGGGGATTGGGTGCTCTTGAAAATGAAGAACTACTGTGCTTGTACGAACCCATACTGCAACTATTAGGAGTAGGTTGATGTGATACTTTGTTTTTTCTAGGTTCCAGAAGTCTTTTTCCATTCTGTTCCCAGGTGTTGATTAAACACTACTTTGAGGCATGCAACTGATAAATAGTATCCAAAATCTGAGCACAAACCAGGAATAATTTGCTATAATTACAAGTCCTCTACTTTTTAAAATAATTTATCATCTTATAAGAACTTGCTGCTTCATTCAGATGAAGCTGTTGCTGGATAGACCTCATTCAGGAGGGCTGGGTCTGTGGAGAGGGGCTTTCAAGCTGCTGTGTATTTTAAGTTTTTGGTTAGGAGTTCGAAACATCTTCCATCTTACCTAGTGGCAGTAGAAACTGCTGAACCTTACAATTGAGTGCTCTAGGAAGGAGGCAAGTGACGCATTTTCTGATACATTGAGAGTGTTGTAGTAAATATCACACACAAAAAAATACGACTTGCATTGATGAAAAGTGGAGAATGATTAATATTCAGATCTGTCCACGAAGAGCCAGAAATTAGTATCCTGGAGAGAGGAAGCAAAATTTCCTGTTTCTGTGAGAAGTATGAGTATAGGTCTAAATCTGTCTGTGTGCTCCTTCTGGAACTGAGTTCCTAACTAAGATGTGAATATGCCCAATACAAATCCTAGCAGATCCTCATAGAACTACAACACTTCGTGAGTTTCCTGAGAAATCTTTTGTTAATAAATTGTATGTCATTCCCTTTTTATTTAGGTGAGAGAAAGCTCATCTTTCTGGGTACAATAGCTATTTCTCGAGAAGCTGACTTAATCCTACCTTGAGCCCAAGAAATCACATGATTTTGTTCTTTATCTTGAAATACCATGATTAGGGGCTCAGGTTCTATTTATATGATGTAGAACTAATCCACGGGCTTGTGCTTTGTGAGAAGTTATGCCCAGATGTCAGGATCTAGCTGAGAAATTGGGACTACACATTGTTTTCACAATAGAAGAGGACTATTGTGTAGATGTCTGCTGCTATAATACCTGTAATGCAAGTTCATGCCCTGCTCCTGGCTTTTATAAGCATATGTTAGAGTTATTGTCTGCAATAGGTCTGAAGCTTGACGTAAAATTACTGGGGAAAATAAATGGAATATATTAAAGGCATATGACCAGCTCTGGTCTCAAAGAAAAAATGTTTCTCCCTTGTTGTGGTGAGCTTCAGAAATTGATTCAGGTTCACTGGGAATTGATTTGAGAAGTGTCTCTGGCCTTGCAGGACATTGGTGAAAAGAAAGCTCAATTAACAGATGTTGTAAAAGCAATCTGGGTGATAGGCAGGTAGCCAAGATCAAGGAAACTGGAATATGTAAGCATTTAAGGGACACTCTTGCTTTGAATTTGTTTTAACTGATTAGAAAAACGTGAGTAACAATTTAATGGTGTAACTGACTTTTTTTTGTACTACATTATATTTTTCTGTTATGTTTTGTCTTTATGAGAAATTCAGAGGTCACAGTACTGAGACAATTCTCATTTCCGTTCTTTCTTTGGTTTTCTTCTTCATCACTTCGTTAAAATGTCTTCTGTCTCAGTTCTGGTGATGTTTGTTTTTTTGTTTTTTTTTTTTGAACAAATGTCTTATGTCTAGGAATGGGTGTGCACTACTGAAAAGAAGGAACTTGTTGGCTGGACAGAAAAAGCGACAAAGAAAAGACAAACCAGTGAACCAAGTTAGACAATAGAACAGATTTTAGAGATGCAAACAAGTTAAATCATCTCTATTGTCTCGTAGTCAACAACCCTACTAATTACAGGAATAAATTTTTATCTTTCCTATGGTAATGTGATTTTCTAACTAATGCCATTCTCTTTAATATTTTGGATTATTGTCTGGAGCAGGTTATAGATAAGTACTTGAGAGAGATCCTGAGCTAAAAACACTAGACTTCAGTGTGAAAAATACTGTCAAAAATCTACCTTCAAGTTGCAGAAATAATTCATCAGGAAGTTCACAATGTACAGAATAATAAGCAAATTAATGTTAGACTGTGAAATCATAACAACTGAAAATCACTGTGGCATACTTTAGATTTTGTTCCATATAATTTTTAAATGAATTACATAAGAGAGTTTTACTTACGTTTGTGTTTAATGGAAATTATTGGAGACTAATAGGACTTCATAGCAAAGGTGAGGTTTTATTTAAATTTTCCAGCTCCTTGGAGCTGCACTTCCCAGTACAATTTTTGGTGCAGGATGCAGCGTACTCACCATACAGAGGAGGTGATTGAGGCCCAAACAGGTAGTTAATGCTGGTTGTTTTGATAAGAAATCAGATGAATGAGGGACAGAAATAGATAGCAGTCACTTCAGTTAACTGATTCCAGTATAGACAAAAATACATATGGCTCTTTGGAAGCATGAAACTCACTAAGTCATAGAATAATGGTTAAGAATGTTGACTTGCCAAGTCTGGTATATTAATAGAGAATTGTTCTTGTTTTTAATACTTTGGGTACATCATTCAGTTTTGTCACTTCCTTAGACACCTTTTTGGCTTTAGTTCTCCTCTGGGATTGTTATGAAGCGATTTTCTCCACTGAGCATGCAGGCACACTTGTTAGGATTTGATATATGTAAGTCACATATTTTATTATGGTGGATGTGTTCGTATAGGATTCTTATTGATTTTCTTGTGTTCTAGTCGATGATGAAGTGAAGCGATAATAAAGCGTGTATGTGTTAGGTTTGTTTTCTTTACCTCTGCTGTGTCTTAGACACGCTGGTGCAATTTTTTTAGATATGGCAAGTGTAGTGGAGAAGTAATCTTTCTCTCAAGTAGAACAATATAGGATTACAACAGTAACTCCTGTTAGCTACTGCATTTGTCCTTTGCAGCTATGTGCTGCTCCCTTATCCTTATTTCAGGTTTTCTTTAGGCATTATGCAAATATGGCTTTGGGCCTTTCTTCAAAAAGGGCTTATTTCTGTTTCTGTGCAGGCAGTGCTAGAATTCATGCTGGTTAAAGGGAAGGTTAGATACAAATGTCTAAAATAAATACTGTACAAATATGAAATTTAGATCACATTTGTGTTTACATCCATTGCTAAATGTTGCTTATATACTTATATATCCATAGGAACCTTATCTCTATGGTATTATGATAATAGTATCTCAAGCATACTTTGTTTAGCATTGGAAGATAGTACTACCAGTCTGTCCGCTAAATGCATATTTTATTAATGCAGCAAAAATTAGAATACCTCCAACTTAATCATACAGATTCTTCATAGCAATTTATACAGATACACTGTTTGTGTCCAGCTTGGCAGAATAGCTCGTAGAAGGCATTTGCTAGCTGTTGATCTTCAAATAGTGCTATCATTAAAGGTGTGTTTTCACTCTGGTGATACTTTGTTTCACCTAGTTTCAAAGACCATTGATTTAAAGTGTGTAGTATGTATGAAACAAGTACTTAAGTTAATATTAATCCACTGTGTAAATATGGGTATAAAACAGACTGGAGGTAAAACCACCACTCTCACTGAACACCACAAAGAGGATTTGTGGACAGGAAAGTAGAATTGTGCAATGTACTAGTATTATACTCTTTGAGGGTATGCTTTAGATAGTATTTCATAAATTCATAGATTCATAGATGCATTAGGTTGGAAAGGACCTACAAGATCATCTAGTCCAACCATCCTCCTATCACCATCCCTACCCACTAAACTACTAAATCAAATCCCTTAGCACCTCATCTAAACGCTTCTTGAACAGCACTAGGGATGGTGCCTCAACCACCTCCCCAGGCAGGCCATTCCAGTGCCTGACCAGTCTTTCAGAGAAAAAGTTTCTCCTCAAATCTAATCTAAATCTTCCTTGGCGCAACTTGTGGCCATTCCCTCTCGTCCTGTCACTAGTAACCTGGGAGAAGAGGCTGACCCCCTCCTCACCACAATCCCCCTTCAGGAAGTGGTAGAGTGCGATAAGGTCCCCTCTGAGCCTCCTTTTCTCCAGACTAAACAATCCCAGCTCCCTCAGCCGCTCCTCATAAGACTTGTGCTCC
>VXAB01000677.1:123771-153066 GCA_013399175.1 Odontophorus gujanensis
CATCAAGTAAAGGAGAGAAATTCTCCTTAGTTCTTCTCTTGCTGTTAATGTATTTGTAAAAGAATTTTCTCTTCTCCTTTACTTCAGTAGCCAGTCTAAGTTCGAGCTGGGCTTTTGCATTTCTAACTTCCTGCCTGCAAATTTTGGCAAGTTCTCTGTAGTCTCTATTTGTTAGCCTGTTTCCATTAAAATAATGATAACATCCGTATGTTCTGAAAAACATTCTCAGACTTGAAGTAAAAGATTGTCTAAATTTTAAAAAGGAAGAAAATGTGTTTAACCAATAGGAACTCACATATTGTTGTGAAAAACAGAACTCTCAGGGGTGAGGCAAGAAGACTGGACATACGTTAATTGCCTTCCTGATTTTCAGGTCAGTGTCCTGAAACACTGGCAACACAGCCCTGCTCCCTGCTGTCTATGTGAGTCAGTATGGTGTTTGTCAAGCAACAGAATCTAATGTTCTAGTCTTGGTCACTGCAATTTGGGCTTTGCACTTCTTGCTTTTTTTAGTTATTTTAACTTGTTTCCTCTCTTTCTGAAAGTTTAAATCAGCAATGGGGGGGGGGGAAAAAAAAATCCTCAACTAATCAACCTAAAAACAAAGAAAAAACTCTATTTCCTAAAGGTCAGTAACAACTTCTGTGGGAATGCTTTATTGACTTATCTTTACTAATGCTTTCTCTGACCAAAATTAAACTGTCACCGAAGGGCTTGCAGTCCCCAGGCACCAGCTTGGCCTTCTCCATTAATCTGTGAGAAAGATGGCTTTAGTTATGTAGTAATGAAAATATTTAGTAGTGACTATCCAAAGGGAAGTGGAGAGCAGAGAGGAGCAGGTTAACATATGGAAGCACAAGGTGGTATAGAGCACTTGGTTTTTGTTTTTTAGTCTCCAATTCCCATCATCCATCCCCTCTCTACTGTCTGCTTTCTACTTGCACCTAAAGTTCTGTCAAACCACCTTTGGGAGCCTTGGAGATCTTATAAAACAGAGTTAAGAGTACTGGGCTAAAATGGTACAAGTGTGCTGTGTAGCATCTTAAGGCCAGCTTTGTGAGGGACCAGTCCTGTCTTTACACCAACAATGTTTGGTTGTCGTCTTTTTTACTTTTCAACTGTAGACGTGTTCATCAGTTTAGTCCAAATTTGACAAGAAAGGTAACAACCTTCACAGTGGAGTAGAGGAGATGCCCTTAGTGCTCTGCTGAGAAAAAACTCTGCAAGTATACCCCTCACAGGGTGCTAGAGAATAAAAATAAAAAAGCTCTGTTGTGAGAATGGTAACGTAAAGGAAATTTTAACTTTGAGTTTGCTCCTTGTTGTGAACTGGCTGGCGCACAAAACCATTGTAAACCTGACTTTATTGCTTCCTTTTCTTGGAGTCCTACTTGTTCTGCCAGCCAGCTGCATAGCATCCCTGGAACAGAACTGTACTTGTGGAAATCAGTGCAATATCTGTGTGGACATCAAAGGCATTTGGTAGATGTGCTTCTTGTTTGAACCTTGCTCAAGTGGATTCAAAGCATTATGATTTTCTTTGTTTTGCATATGTTATGGTTTTGTGGTGTTTGGTGAATTCGTGTCATCTTGCACAGTAATCTGTACCATGATATGCTAGGGTGAAACAATACTTTTTCAACAGCTGGTGGAAATTACATGCTTCTTTCACAACAAACTTTTTGGATTTTGTCTTGTGGCTTGATGGCTGGTGTATTGTGTGATAGACTGCAGGCCTGAAGGTCTTACTGAACTGCCATTTGCACAGCACTTAGTGAGCTACACTGGGTGTGTGGTCCTGGCATTATAAATTTACTTGGCTTTGCTGCAGGGGTGGATTGTATCAGGGAATCAACACATCTGAGTCTTTCCCTTTCTAGTTGATAGGGCAACCAAATTGTAACTGGTTTTGCAGAATGACACTTGTGGACACACTTTATAGACACAGTTTCCTTTCCTGGCTGACTTCCTGTGGTGAGGAATTGCTCTCAGAGCTTAGTACTAAGGGAGCACTGTGGTGGGGCTTGAAACATGATTCAGCCTGTGTTTTGCTTGACCTCATAAATGAACAAGTATTACTTTTTCAATCCGGTACTGTAAAAAGTGAAGAAATCAATACCATTGATTATGTTGATCACAAAGATGTTGAATGATTTGTCAGATTTGTTGAGAAAGCCTCTGACATTGCTGTGAGTTAAACTTCAGTTTTTTGGAGATTTTTTTCTTTTTTTCTAGATTATAAAAATGCTGATTGCTGGAACTTCTGTGTGCCACACTGACTTAAGTATCATACCTGGGGTGGGAAGTCCATTACTTTCCCACTGAAACTTCTCAGTTGCATAAAGCTTTGGTGAGACTTAATGCCCAAATGTATTTGAGATTTATAGCAATTATTGAAGTCAGTATGTTTGAGAATATTCTATCCAGTGCATCTCAGTTTGTTCATTGGTGGAGTGAATAGGTCCATTTTGGGAGGTTAAAGCTGTTCTTACCTGTGAGAGAGGTGGGAAAGCATCTTTGGAACCGGTTTAGAAGAACCAATTTAATGAAATGTGTGTATAATCTGAGTTGGACGAAAAAATCTCATAGTCCTTTCTCACCCCCCTCCCCCCTTTTTTTTTCTTCCAACTCACATATAATGTGGTTTGTTGCAAAGAAATAGGAACTAATCAAAGATTAAGCTTTTTTTTTTTTTTTTTAAAGCTTATTTAACTTCTGTTAGTTCTCTTTCACATCAGGTCTGCATGGGCCTTCAAATATGGATCCAGCCCAGAAAAGGCAGTGGAATTCAATCCTGATTGAAACCAGAAAAGCTCTGCTTTAAACCTGTGAGAAGTATTATTTCACTTGCTATGACTTTTCAGCTTTCTATAAATACAAATATACCTAGCTAATGGCTTCTCTGTAGCTTCCATTATTGCAGCTTCATGTTTGGTTAAGGTAGTACTCATATTAATTTTAGAGGGGCATGAGTTTTATAAATGACAGAATTTAAGGCTTGTAATTTGTTACAGATTTTACTTTGAAATGATGTGTCAGTGATGATTCTACGAAGTAAAGAAGTATTGGCAGCAAATGATAAGAGGTGTCAAGGAAAGGGCAGAAGTAAGGAAGGGATTTTAACATACTGGTATTGTACAGTGTCCTCTTTTTGATAAGCTGTAATGACAGGGGCTGTCAAAACTGTCGGGGGGCTGAAGAGCCCTTCTTGAGACATCTCTCTCTATTATTGACAGGCAAGGAAAAATGTGTGCTTGTGTGTATACGCGCATGTGTGGAGGCATAGACATTGATCCCTTGTATTCTGGGTCAGAGGAAAAGTTAAGTAATACTCTAATTCTCATTTGTGATTATTGTACTTCCGTAAAGTCTTTGCTATTTGCACAATCATTTCTTTAGCACCTCTGGTGTAGTACTAGGGAGCTCATGTACTTATAGATACATACATAGATATCTTTGTATGTCTTATGGAAAGATGTGTCTTATCCGTAGCTATTATATTAGTCCAGAACAATATTTAAGTATAAGCTTCCTAAAAAAAAGGATGACAAGAACCTTGCTCTCAATATCCTACCAAAATGGCTACAGTAGAGTGCTCCAAATTCAAATACTTTCAGATTTCTGTCTTTTTCTAAGACTGAGTGAGTTACAGCATGGCGGCATGCTCAGGATCCTGTCTGTACATTTATGTCTGGCTCCACAAGAGATTCTTTGTGACACTGAAATATAAGCAAAAACTTACAGCGTAATTATATCTGGACATATTGACTTAGATGAGGGATGGAACTGTCAAATCTTGGATTCTTTTGATTGGGTGCCTTTGTCAGTTCTGTACTGTATCAATGCCCTGCCTTTCAGAGGGTCAGTGTCCTTTGTTTTCTCATTTTACCAGTGATACTAAACTATTTCCTGCTGACATAACTCCATATTAATGAGAATTTGCAACAGTTTAATCTTCTAGTTTTCATTAGTTTCAGTGAAGTGTTTTTGATGATCTTGAATGTAAGGTTGCAGGCACTACATGAGCTTAATTTCCTTTTGTGCCAACATGAGTTTTGCCAGAGTAAGCAAACAGAATCTGAGAAGCTAATAAGCAGCGTATGAGGAGATATTTGTGGAATGTGAGATGAAAGTGTTAGGACTACGGGGAGAAATACTGTTTTAATTTTTAAAATGGCCACAAAGGAGGAAGCAAATGTAAACAAACAAACAAAAAAAGCTATTTTATTTTCCAATTCTAGGGACTATGGTGATGAAGCATTTAAGAAAATAATTTGCATTGAAAATATTTGTTATGTTACCCACTCTTCTTACAGGTTAAGAACCATAGGCAAAAAGGAGCAGTATGCATACGTTGGGTAGCATTAGTATTCAGGGGCACTGGTACAAACTTCCTCTGCAGCATTCTGCTTGATGGCTGATTAGTCTTTTAATTTCCAGAACCTTGTATCGGTTCACTCTTTTTTTCAGTGTCTGTGGTGAGCTTTCCATTGCATTCCAAAGCCTTAGCCATAAAACTGTTCTGAAGGAAACATAGAATCTAAAGTGTAGCAGGCTTTCTGCTGGTCTGGGTTATAAAAGTAGTGTCTTTAGTTCTCAAATTACCAAATAGTTCTTTGGAAAGCTGGTTATTTTGTCTGTAATCCTGTGGAAATCTCTCTCCTAAATCAACTCGCTATTAATTCTAGCTTTTTATGGTTGCTGAAATTGCTTCGTAGGGGGTGTTTTTTAAGGGAATTTTTTGGTGGTTTGCTTTTAGTACCTATTCTTAGTTTTCCCTGGTGCTGTAACGTTATGGTTTTGAAGAACCTATGGGACTGCATGGCAAGATCTATAGATGAGAATGTGTGACAGATTACACTGTAGATAATACTCCTGTGATCAAAGATACTGGTTGTGTTTATGATGGTAGTTCACCATGTCTTTTGGGAAATATAATTCTTATTTTTATACTAAAGAATTATTCATCTCTTGTAAGCCAGAGAAAATACAAATACAGAGGATTTCAGTGAAGCTCTTAGCATAGGAGAGTCTCTTAACAGTTGTTCAATACACTATCTATCTATCTATCTATCTATCTATCTCTATATCTCTATATAAAACATATATATATGTTCTTTCTGTTAGAAACAAGGTTTTATTCTGTGCTGTCTTCCCTGAACATTTTGTAATCTTTCTGGACTGTCATTTGACCAGTTGCATTCCAAAGCAGAATCACTTTGGCTGTGAAGAACTGAATGTAATCTTCACATTGCAGTAATCTGGAGGGCACAGGAAATGGTGAAATGTCCTCCTTGGCTCCTTATCTACAGGGTAAGATTGGGCTGGCAATGCAAGGATTGCTGTTCCTTATTATATAGCATTGCCAGCCATCTTCTGTCTGCTGAACAGGAACAGCTGCAGTAAAACCAGGGTTTTCATGTTCCTGCTGCTGCTTAACAATACAGTATGCTATGGAAATACTTGAAGAAATGTTCAGTACCTCTCTGCTTTGGCTTTCTTCCTGCATTTACCTGACCTGCACATGTTAGGAACATGTACTGGAGATCAGTCAAAAGGAGTCACAGCCTCTCTCTTTGCAGAGTTCACTAAAGGATCTTTTGGTTTGTTCAGAAATTTTGGCGTGTGCTTAGGGGCACAGTGGATCATTAACTTCAAATTATTTGCAACCACAAACACATGGCATAGCTCTTGAGAGGTGATACCATAAGTTCTAGAGCATCAAGTGAGTAGCTTTTACCCATGACGTCTGTTGTCCTTGCTGCCAGAAGCCTTCTTGTTGGCGTTTATTCTGTGAGATGTAATAGATGGGCTGACACCTGGAAGCTTCATCCTTAGACTTGTGAAGTCAATGGCCCAGCTCTCAGGTAGGGGCATTAATGTTGTAGAATCAAGTCCTGAAATTACCCTGATGAAATTCCCTGTTCTCCTGGCAGCTTCTGCTACTAGGCTTTCTGAACCTAGTTCCTAATTGCTGAATAAAACAAGCAGGTCTGTCTGTTTTGTGTTCAATTTGCGTTTATTGATTTCAATGCTGCAAGCTTCTAGTTTGGAAAAGTAACAGTTTGGTTCCTTTTAATAATGGAAAACAGTTGAATCCCTTGGTTAGATTATATTCAGGATACGTTTCCTTCTGCTCCACCTTTCTACTTGTTTTGTTGTCACAGATGGCATCAGTCTAAAGATAAAGCAATGGTAAATAAGTTATTGAGTAGCTGACCTGAAGCAAGTTAGTGAATTAAAATGCGGGGGGAAAAAATGCTACTCCAATACTTTCTAAATTGTTAAAGTAACAGGATTTACTGGGTTGAACATATCTACCTTGGTATTTGTATACCTTGATATGTGTCAGGGAGGGATGAGGAAGTATTTGTGTATTCCCATATTTTGTTCATTAACTTATTACGGCTTAATGTGAATTTGTTGTAACACTGGTTGTGGTGTTTTTATCGGGAGATAAAAAAAAAATGCGAAAATGGACAAACACGAATACTCAGAGGGTGTGTTCTTCTCAGTCAGCTACTGCAGCGATCAGAGTGAGAAGCAAGAGTGTTTGCTGCCTCTTTTGCAGTTTATGACATAATCTGTGAAAGAAACAACATTTTCTTATTCCCTGTCTGATAGATAGGCCAGATAAATGAGATAAATAATAGCTCGTTGTTTCCTGCTCTTTGAATGACGTTTCTCTATTGTCTTAAAGCCTCAACGCAGTGAGCTCAACACAGTGGGCTTTGTTGAAACAAAAGCACTTGTGCCCCATGTCACTGAGAGAGCTACAGTCGAAATGCTAATTTGATAGCACTGCTGGTGTTTGAGATGGAGTCAGTGGGCTAAATCTGAGATCCTCAGCATCAGCTATTTACAACCCTTCGGTTTTCTGTCCTGGATGAACAGCCTGTTTCACAGGAACATCAATTTTTGTGCCTTGTCATTTCACCAATTGCATCATGCAGGCAGATTTCAAATGCCTTAAGAGTAACCATAGTAACTGCAGAGCATTTAAATAAACTGAAAGAAAAGGAATTCCCTCCTTTGTAAAACCCTTCACTCAAACAGTGCAGTGAGATCCAGATTCTTCTTTGCTCTCCACCGGCGTTGCCCCCACTGGGTTTTGGTGAGGTTATACGGACTTGTATAGCATGATCTGATTCTAAAAGAATCTGCAGATCAAATCAGTGTAAGTAGGTGTAGCTTTCTGTGGAGGACAGAGCAGTGACTGCGCACACAAGGGTAGATTTGTGCCCCTGTATGTGCCTGCCCATCTGCTCGACCAAGCACGCGTGCGTGATCTCGTTCTTGTCTGCTTCTGAAAAAGTCACGTTTGTTACCTGACATGGAATTACTACTGCTCTTGTTTTTATTAGTAGAGCAAGGTCAAAGCCTCAGTTTTTACTTTGACGGGGTTTCTGTAATCAATTTAGGATGAATTGTGAATCTAATCTTAAATGTACTGAATGTGAATTTTAATGAAATTGAGTAGGCCCCATTCCAAGTGCAACATGATACACTTGGCTGTTGTTTAATGTCACAATGTCATCTGTGTGACAATGCTTAGAATAAATTGGGTTGAGTCTTTTTGTTGTGACAAATGAGAAAATCCAAATTTCCCTTTCAGTCCTAATGTAAGCTTATCCTTACTTTCACCTCTTAAGTTTTCCCTGTTCCCTTTATTCTGTAAACTGAAAATGAGATGCTGAATTGTTGTGGAGACCTGGTATGTTTTATGGAGATGATTTATGTGACCAATACGTTCTCGATTCATGGAATATTTCTCCTAGATTAACGCTTACATTGATTTCTGTGAAACAGGGTGACGGTGATTCTAAATTACATTTTTTCCTTGCATCTTTTCCTGTGGAGCTCTCTTCATCTTTACTGAGTTTATAAAGCAACATTGTAAACTCATTTGTTTTAAATTAATAATTTAGTTGTTAGATTTCCTGAAAGACACAGGAACTCGGGTACAATTGCAGTAAGCAGTTGTTTCTATTTGCTAAGCTGAAGGCCCTAATGAAGCAGTTGTGTACTGACTGGAGCTTTTGGTGTCTTAATTGTTACAAAAGGTGTAGGAATCCTTTAGTTGTTTTATGTGGCGTATCAGTGAGGATTAAAAACCAGACTAACTTTTTAGTGTCTTTATAGATTTAATAATAAAGAGCATCTTTCATTGATGTCAGACCACTATTTTAAATCATGGTGATTAGTTATTATACTTTGGAAAACCAATTTGCTAGTAAGAAGTGATTAAGAAAAAGATTTAAGTACTGGCCATTAGAAGCTTATCATTCGACCCTCTTAGAGTTTGCTTTTTTCTGTTCTTTGGAGACATGGAGACATTTTTTGAATGGCTCATGCTAAAAACTTTCTGTGATGCTTTGTTGGGTTAAACTCCAGACAGTTTGGATGTTGACTGAACTGCATACTGTTTTTATGGAAGAAACTGATTACATTTTGTTTTGGATTATGAAATGATTCTCTTTAGCCTTTAGTATGTAATCATACTTCCAAAGTTCCTCTCATTGTTCAGGCTTGCACAAATAACTCTTTCCTATAGGGCTGCCCCCAGCCCAGAGAATTCTCTTACAGCAATGGGATTTCTTCTGGCTCTTTGATATTCATACAGCTGCAGAGATCGATCATCTCCATGTGGAAGTGTACTAACCAGCATGTTTGGGAGTCATCCTGGGATGAAGAGCGTTAAGCTCCCTGAACTTGTGGAGACAGAAGGAAATGAAGGTGACATTTCTATCTCTTGGTGAGGAAAAGGAAATGAAAAGGAAAGGTAATATATCTTTGGGCCATCTTGACCAACAGTTACAGGAGCTCCAAAGTCAGATTTATTTTTTTTTTTAAAACTAACTTGAACATTTTTTTTTCCTGTAGCTTCATATTTTCCATTGTGAAAAAATATTAGCAGAATAATAATCAGAGTTAAGTGCTGACTTCTTGTGTTTTGTTTTTTTTCTTCTTTGCCATTAACATAAGTATTTTCTAAAGCCCCTCATAGAAGTGCACTAAATTAATCTAGAGTAAAACTGAAGTAAAACAGCGGATGTAGGTGTGAGTGTGGCCTTTCTGAAATCTACAAATTGTGATCCACAGCTGTTGTTATCAGTTGATAATGTTTTACTGACTTCAGCTTTTTGTCTTTTGTCTTTTGAACACAAAAAGATAAGCTAGCAAAGTGCTATTTGGTAGTGACTGGAGTCTCAAGTTAGTTATGGCTTGGACCACTGAGTAAGCAGGGAAGTTTTTAGGGGTCAGAAAGATGATGTTTTGAGAAGTAGAAAGAAAGTGGTGTTTCCTCTACTGTATTTCATGAGGGTATTTCGTAGGACCGTAATAACTTGTGAGCATTTAGAAGACTTGTCCATCTTTAGTCTGTTCCTTGTGCAGTGTGGCTATTTTGTCTGACTAATAACTGCAACTAACTGCTACTTCTCTGGACTACCAGAGGCTGGCCAGTTGCGACGTCAGAACGTAAACGAAGAACTTGAAAGGAATGAATTTTTACAATAATGGGTAGAATATAAGATATATCCTGTGCATTCTTAGAGAGAAATAAAAACAGACATGTACATGTCTAATCTCTGATTTTACGGCAGTGATTTACAACCCTATTAACACTTGGCAATCCAAGGTCTGGAGAATGATTTCTTGCCATCTGCTTCCAGTGCTAGGACTGCTTGTAGCCTGATGCTATGTTTCACATACATAGTTACAACGTATATAGTGGAAATCTTGTTGCATACCTTAGATACTTTTTTACCCTTTGTTTCTAGGGTGGTGGCAGATGTACAGGACACACCTTCAGGTTTGTTTTTTTGCGATTGGATATGTGCTGTAAATTGCTGAAATTCCACAATCTGCAATTATTTTTTCTTGTTACGTACTGTGAGATAGTGAGGAAGTAGTCCTCAGGGAGAGGCTGGTATGCTTTAGAAACAGGATTATATACTTCTTAGAGAAGAGGAATTGTGTTGTCCATAGGTAGTTGTCAAACACTGTTGTTATATGTGCCTTTCGCTTCAGCGTCATAGTTTGACACTATGCAAACTAATTGGGATTTAGCTGACTTTAGGCTAAATTCTTTACTGTGGATACTATCATACTACTCCCCAGCAGATACAGTTCAGACATGCCCTACCACTGAAACTTCCCTTTTATTTCTCTTTCTTCCTCTCTTCTCAGACAGTTCTGAGGACTTGCAGCTCTTCAGTGAATATCTTCAGAAAATATAAATTAAAGTGAACAGTGTTTGCATGCAGGGTTGCAAATTATGTTACTGCACTTCCACAAACTGATGAGCAATGTTATCTTTGGGATTTAGTTTTCCCATGCTTGGGCTGGGCCAAGTAGCATGCTATTGTAGGGAGAAAAAATCCTGAGATACAGCAGTGCAGTTACTGTGTGGTACTGCAGTTCCCAGCTGGAAAACATAAAAAGTACTGCTTTTTGCATCCAAATTCATATGTGAACTCTATATTAAAGATATTGCCAACCATTCCCCATAGGAGCAGGCATGGGTGTCACAACTGAAAGAGTGTGACCTCTGTGGGAGAATTGGTAGGAGAGAAAAGGCAGATTTAAGGGCAAGTAAATGAGGATTGAGAAAATTCTTTATTAAAGTACAAGTCTTTATCTAAATTTTGTTGACCCTTTCACAGATGATTTGGTAACAAACTTAGAGAAGAAGCTCATATAAAATTGGCTTTTATTTTTGCAAATAAATCAGATCATGGAATCTCTGTGTGTATCTATTGATCTAGGCCCCTTCCTCAAGCACATTCATTCCTCCAGGGTTTCTTCTGTGTTAAAGTAAGCTTTCTTCCAAGGATTCATGGAGCTCCTTTCTTTGTTTATTCTATGTGTAAAAAGAAAAAAAAAAGATCTTTTTGTAGGCTGAGGGATAAGGAATATATATGAACCACTTCTGTGCAGTCCACATTTAGGTAGGATTGAGGAATAATCCACAAGCTTTCTTTTACTTGTGTGTTTCACATTAACTAGGTATCAGAACAGCTACACTGAGATAGGGTGCTGTTTGCAGGGGAGGTGCTCTCTCTTAAGCAATACAGTGTCATGACAATAAATATGTTTTTGTTTTTTTTTTTAATAGGACATTATACTTTCATGTGCATTAATGATTGTATCTCCCATCAAAATCCTTTCTTATTTCCAGTCCAGTAGTTTAATCTGATCAATACTTCCTCAAATGTTGCAGGTCAGGAAAGGTATATTGTACATGTCACTCTACGGAAATTAAATCTGAAGTTACTGCATCTGTGACACATCTGTGGAGCCCCTCTGAATAATTCTGGTTCTTTGCCAGCGTAATTGAAAGAAGCATTTGACTACCTTTTGAGATTATTTTTTTTTAAGCTCCTGGGGGACCAAGGTACCAATTTTCAATGAAAGACAGTGGCAAATAGGGTGCTTAGTTTCTGTAAACTGATTTAAGATTCTTACTCAGTGTGAATATTAACGTTTGGATAGGAAGTAAGTGTGGATTTGTGATCCTTGGTAGAAGGGATTTGATTCAAAAATTGCAGAAGAAAGAGAGGGGAGGGGGGAAAAGAAAAAACATACCTGGCTGGTAAAAATTGGTGAAGACTTCAGTGGAACTGCATTGGTTATATACCCTGAATTGTCAGGCTTACTAAGCTGAGTTTTAAAAATGGAGTATGTCCTCCTGCAAGTGCTTTTCAGAAACAGAGGACATTCAGGGCAGGGAAATATGAAGAGAGAAGAAAGGAAAGAAAGAATACATTAGTTTTATTTTTTTTTTTTTTTCAGGTATTAGCATTGCCTTCTGTGCTCTTGGTTGGAGGAAGAAAAGGCACATACAAAGCTTTAAATATTTAAAAATATTTTTAGTGCACCATGTGAGGAGGTCTCAAAGACTGGTTGCAGTTTTTAAGGGTTTGTAGCAGAGCATCGGAGGTTTGTTTGTTTGTTTTTACATGAAATGCAGTGCAGTAGTTCAACATACACATTTCTCACCTCTGTTTATATGGCTTTCTGTAGCTCAGCCATTTTTGATGCCACACTGCCATTTTTAGAAGGATCTGTACTACCTAGGTTTGCCTCATGATTTGGTTTTTCTTTGTTTTTTTTTTTCATGAACACTGTGTGAGTTTGGGATTTCCAATCCAGGATGTCTTTAGACATGACAAAGCCTGCTCCTTGAGCTCATGTAGTTTTTAGGCACTCCTGTGCTACCCCTTTCTCCAGCTCAGTGTCCTGGAAGTAGCCAATCAGCAATGGCTGTTAAATGTGACCACTGTGGTAAATACAATAATTATTTATGGAAATATTGACTTATCAGCACCAGGCTGATAAACATAGCCATGTGGTTTTATTATATATTTCTTTGTATTTTTTAATAATTTTCTTCCTGGTTTGTTTATTAGCTTCTTGCTGACTAGTTTTGAATTATTGATGTTCGCCGTGAATGTTAATTAGAACTTGTTCGTGTCTTTTTATATTCTTTCTCTGTATGTTTTATTTCATTATTAGACCCCTGAATTGTTGGGTGCTCATCAACAAAAAGACAAATTAATGTTCAGTGATAGTTTTACTAGAAATGTTTGCATCAAAAAAAAAAAGTAAGGAGAGGAAAAGGATCTCTTGTCTCATTCAGTCATACCTAACAAAACAAAGTAGATCACATCTAAGATTTGGAATGTCAAATCACAGAAAACAAAAATAATGACAAATAGCAGTGAATAGGCAGTAAGCTTGTAAAAATTACAGTTTGCAAACAAGAAGTCTGAACTTCATGAAATGTCTTAGCTTTTCTGAGTTGTTCACCCAGGTCTGTGTGCAAGGGGCTAGTGCTGCTGTGTGTGCTGTGGATTAGGAGGCTTAAAGAGGCTCTGCTCTCTCTAAAAGCCTGTTATCTCATGCGTGCAGTTCTTTATGAACCTGTGTGAAGTTCATCTGCTATAATGGTGCAACCATATTGAAAATGTGCTAGTGGAGAGCAGGAGAAGTGTTGACTTTACAGTTGTATGTTCCAGAAAGAAAGCAAAACAAAAAATGGAGATCAAGGACTGAGCCAGAGTAGAGGGGGTATACATGCCCTTCATTTGGCAGGCTGCCTACATAGTGGTCAGAATGATGATGATCTCCAGTGATTTGCGTATTCTGTCATTACAGTGTACCTACACAACTGCAGGGGCAGCAGTGGAGGACCCTGCATTGCTCCTGTCCTGTGAGTAAACAGCGAGTTTGAACTGGTAGTGTTTTCAGTCTCTTTCTGTATATTAATTTTCCTAAACCACTAAATGACTGTGAAATAAACCTGTTTTGACTTCTTCAAGCTGTGAGCACTGAACAGGTTAAAAAGGGAAACAAGCTAAAAGCTCTGTTTCCTTTGCCTGAAAATCCACTGATGCAGGATGAAATTAAAGGCTATAAATAGCTCCTGTCCCTTCAGCTTCATCATGCGAGCTTCGACTGTGCACAAGGATTAGAAGAAGACAGAATGGATTTCTGTGTGGCGTCAACAAGAGTCAAGGATTATGCCCACTGTGCACATTGTATTGTTCATTTCTCATGGGCCCTTGCAGGGAAATTAAATCCCTTCTGATGCTCAAGGTGCAGGGAGCAGTCTGCTTTGAGCAGGACACGTGCATTGCAAAGCGATTTTACATGGTAGCACTTAGCTTCTCGCAGGTCTGTGGTGTTGCACCCTGGCTTCATTTTTGTACAGGAAGATGACCAGCATGGGTTATGGCAGCAGGGACTGGGGCTTTCCAAACTCAGAGTTGGAGCTAGTAACAGCAAGGTAAATTTTTGCTGAATGTGTTTTGAAAATTCTGTGGGTGTTTATTCCTTGTTCCATCACTCCTTCACTCTGTCCCCTCTCTCGTGCAAATCATGTGTCTCATGAGCACTGCACTGTAGTGACTAGTGTCTCACAACACAAGGTTTTCATAGAGTTGCTTGCAAATAGGCCTTAGTGATGTGTATAAAGCTCTAGAAGATGGGATGTTATTTATTTCCTTAAAGTAGCTGTCAAGGTTGCCATGACCTTAGCAGTGTGAGAAGTTACTGTATCTTTCCCCTCTCTCTTCCATTAGGCTTTCCCCCCTCTACATTATGCGTGTAATTAGAAAACAATCCTTTCAAGGAACAGGATTATAGTACGTTTCTTGTTAATAGTTAAAAATAAATAAGTAGATGTTGAACCATTCTCAACAGTATTTGTTCAAGACACAAACAAATAAATAGATACTTTCTAGAGCAGTTTAAGAAACTTTGCTTTTTCTGTCTTCACTCCTGGAAGACACAAAACTCCTCCTGCTTTGCAACTTCTATGGGGTTAGGTGAGGTTTGATAGCACAAAGCACCTTGCAAAATTAGATCCACAGCTGCATATGTATTTAGAGCTGTATAATTACCAGTACTATAAATGCATCTGCTTTATATACAGTAATTTCAGTGAAAAGAAGGGCAAGAGGGGGAATAACTTTGGACTGCTATCTTACTACTGCATGAATAACAGCCGCTGTTGGCTCCGTACACTTAAATAAGAAAAATATGGGAATAATTGCAGATTTTCAGTATCACAAGTATACTTTGGAACTGCTAGGACTATAGCTTTCTTGTGGCAACACCATAATTCTTCCTCTAAAATGCCCACAAGTCAGCATTGGTTTGGACAAATTTTGTTGCTGCCCTGATACTGAAACCTTGTGCTCCATCCTCCATAGGAAGAAGATCAGAAGGGTGATGGGAGTGGTTGCGGTCTTCAGTAAACAGTGTTCCTAGGCTTGAATTAGCTGACATTGCTGCTTGGACACTGGCTGACAGCTTTAGTGCTTCGAGTAGCCAGCCACTTCTCTAAGACACTGCTCAAAGAGACTTCCATGTAGATTTGACTCTCATCTGGTTCTGTCAAGGATACCCAGCTATATAGGAAGTTAAAGACATTAAAGTCTTTGCTTGTTCCAAACTTGCTTGCGGTTTGTACTACGAAAGCTGTAGTGGTTTGACCCTGTGAATATTTTAGGTTTAGTTTTTTTATGGATTACTCTTTCTCATAGGAAAGCTGTAACTGTGCTCCATGACAAAGGAAAGTTTCTCTCCAGAAAATCTAAGCATCCCTAATGGTGACATACTGCGTACTAACTGCAACAGGAAAACAATGTGTTGCTTATTTATTGGCTTGATATTTTTAACATACTTCTATACTTTGTATTTATATATAAACTTTTAAAATAAAAAGCAATACTTTTGACTATATTGTCAAGTGCAGATAGAAAGAAAGGAAGGAGTGCAGGGGTGATTTACTTCGTGAGTGCTCAATCCTACCTGTTTCATCTCTCCATATGCTGTAATGCTGTAAACTGGGAGTCATAATAAAGTAGTAAGTGCACTAGCTGGAGGTAGGTATGAATATCAATTAAATATACGCTTGAGAACATCCATTGGGAACGTACGGTTTAGTAGTTGTTGTTGCATAATATTAACATTTTCTCTGCTGCCTTCATCTCTTTTCTGGTCTTTTCTTCCAAACTGTGTCCCCTCACTCCTTCAATTGTATTAGAACTGCTGTTACCCAGAAAGACCTCTTAAGGATTTGCTATTTTAAGCCCAATTCTGTATCTATTTGGGAACTGTCTAGCCCATTCCTCAGCTAATGTAGATCTTTACCACCCCGTTGATTTCAGTGAGTAGGAACAGACTCAAATCCTTTAAATTGTTTTACTACCAGAAGATAAAGCAGTGACTGTGAGCGTGACCACTCTATGTGGGGAGGATGCCCGCTGGTGTGCGCTCTGTGGAGCCCAGAACTCTGTGTATCATGCCATTCTGTATATCTCTGATGTAAGGATGTGTTCCTGAGCAAACAGATGGCATCGCCCACCAGGGGATTATCAAGTTTTCCCCTGTGGAAGTAAAAAATTTTACATTCAGCACTTTCTGAGAGAAGAAAGGAAATAGTACAGCCAAACTCCTGAAGAGGCTAGCCAGCTACTGTCTTCCTGTTTTTGACCCTATCCTTGATGCACAAATAGTGCAAAATGGCATCATTTCTCCTCAGTGAGACCTTAATGTAGTATGTGGACAAAGCAGTCAGTACCATTACTATTCCTAGATATCCGTCCAGTCAGGCGAGCAGATGGAAAGCTACAAAGCATACTCGGAGTAGGAAATATGGACCAATGCCTATAGCTCAATTTCTGTGCCAAAACAACAGTGGAAAATTAACAAGAGTGAGGATCCCAGTTGACAAAGCCACTAAATAATGCTCAGTATAGTATTCTAATACAGGAGAAAATGTAAAATACCTCAACTTAAAATATAATATGAAGCTTGTCATCTGAAGGCTTTGTTTATTTTTTTGAAGGCTTTGTTTATTTTTTGAAGAAAATATCTGGTGGCTGTAGAAATTTGACAGCTGCCCAGTTTTGTTTTGTTGTTTTTTTTTTTAGCATCAGCAGTCAAGACACACTTGTGACCAGGAGGACCTGACAAGTCACGCAGTGCAGCAGACTGTGCATCTCTCACACTGGTGAATTGAAAATGAGAACAAAGAGAGCCATGCTGTTGCTTGCATGTAGTTTTACTAGCTGTGTAAAGAGATGTTAGGCTGGATGGAAAGGACAAAGACTGCAGAGAGGTGACAGACTAAAGGTACAAGAGGTACAACATAGAGCAGTAGACATACGTGAACAACCTCAGTGTTGTGCTGTTGCTGAAGTTAGTCTACTTTTCTAGACCAGTTACGTTTTGAGATGCTAATTGGAGTGCTGGGGGAGGAGTTCCATGTGTATTAACTGGCAGGCTGTGCTATACAAGATGGCGTGGAAGAAAGGAAGACTGAGGAAGATTGAAAGATAGAAAGAAGAGGGAGAGGCTTGTCAGGAAGGCATGGATTAACTGTTGTCAGGTGTCACGTGTTTGTGGAAGTAGTTATCTTATGAGTAGAGTAAGATATCATTGGGGAATGATCACATCATTCCAGAGAGATTGAGAAAGAGCTGGAGGAGGGTTGGAAAGATGGAAAGATACTCCAGCAGAAGGCAGCTGTGATTGTAACTGAAGCCAGTGCTTTCATACAGCACTGACCGCTGTGTTTGTAGTTTGAAGTTCTCACTGCAGATGGGTGATACAGGCAGTAGAAGTTGTAATCAAGAGCTTGAGTGTGGCAGGTGCTGTGTGAATGTTGCCTGAGCACTGTCAATTAATAGAGCGAAAGAGAATATCCAGTATGAGAACCAGATTGGAAGAGCCCACTGAAAGTGGGAAATAACCTTTGCCACAGGATTGTTTTATAGATACAGCATAACCCAAAACACTATTCACCTTCTTATATCACACTGGAGCATCAGAATCTGTAGCTGGTAGGTCCCTCTATGTGAAGCAAACAAGAAGGCAAGGTAATACTAGAAAGAGACTGAAATAGATCACATAATGTGGGTTTAAATTAGTGTAACACTACTGACACAGTGTTTTACAGAAGTGTGGAACTATTTCTAGTAAAGTAGGGTTAAAAAAAAATAAATCCATCAACCATGGTCCAGATCTTTCAGTTGGATTGAAAAATTAATAATCTGGGCAGATGGCATTAAGGGTGTCCTCCTTCGCCTATGTAAGTTTGAGATTGTCCTTAACTAAAACTTGACTATATAGGGTAGCGGAACATTTTCAGAAGATTTATTTAACAGGTAACTAGTAAGCAAAGCAAAAAACAGCCAGAGCATTTACATGTAATAGGTAGTAACCTGCACATGCCTGAAATGGGCTACAATCAGAAGTTAGATTAAGAGTAGGGCATAGATGGGAAGTTTCCTGAAAACAATGGAATATGCAGGTTAGCACCAAGTATTGCAGCCTAGAGAACTCATGGATAAATGACTTGAAGGTGAGTGACTTTCCTCTTTTTCACAGTGTTTAATGTTACTTTGCAAGAGTTGAAGCTTAATTCCTCCTACGTTCTTTCAAAGGAAAGCTTCTTTTATTTTTTTTTTCAGGCTTTGGTAAAAACTCTTTAAAAATATATACACCTTTACTTACTATTTACATTATTTTTACAAGCTTTGAAGTGGGAAACAGATAGTGAGGAAGAACACCCAGCGATGATGTTGTGGGGGGATGTCTTCTGCTGAGACTCCTTAAATCAGTCATTCATAATGCATACCTGTGCTTCTGAGAGCCATGGTGTCCTACTGGGAGACTGTTTTCCTCCTGCCTGGTGGAGGGGAGATGTTAGGCAGGAATATTAAGTCTCCCAGTTCCCATTAGAACTGTACTTTATTTTCTAGATTGGCTTTTTAAGGAGCTGCATTTTTTATCTCAGAAGATAAGGTGGTCAGCACTTGCAAAGTGAGTGTACCAAAGTGCTCTTCTAAATCAAGACAAGACCCATGCACAGCTTCTTTATTCACACAGGGCATCTAAACTACCTCACAGAATGCCCATTAAGGCGATGTTCTTCCTAAACACGTAGAATAGCCTAACTCGATTCTCTTCCTTAGTGAATAATTTATATCTCCCTCTTACTGCTGTTGTTCACCGTGTCACGGGATACAAACACACCATGAGACCAGATTTCGTGTAGTTCCCTCCTTTATGAAGCTCACCCTCAGTGTAGTATCCATGTTCTGGGCCCTATGTGAAGAGAGATCTCCAGGCTTACTCTTCCTTTCCTTATCAGTCATTTCTTTTGCTCCGTGAGTCTATGCAGCCTTCACTGCATGATAAAAAGCAGGTGAGGGCCACGCCAGTGGGCAATGTAGGACACCCTGGTTGTCAGTAGGTTCATTCTGTGAATTATTTTTCCTATTCACAAAATCCAAGATCCATAAAGACATTTAAGTGTCTCTTTTGTGAAAAACAGTGAGATACAGCTGCCTGAGTACCTCATTCCTCATCTGTGGGGGGAAAAAAAGGAATAAATAATGTGTATTATGATGATCAGTATACTGTGAATTGTAAAGCACTCTATTACCCTAGCAACGTCAGCGAGGTGTCCATATTTGTTAGAGGCAGATCAGTATCGTGCCCTATTACATGTATCAGCCAACCATTACCTTAGTTCATAAGGAACTGGAACAATAGACTGTCACAGGAGGAGTGAAAGGATTGTTGACCTGCTGTACGGTGACCTTCTATGCTATTAAAAACACTGTACTTTTTTTTTTTAATGGGTTCTGCTGTTTGGGTGCACAGCTGAACACAGCTGACCTTCTGGGGAAAAAAGAGCTTTATATGTGTGTTCAGAAGACATTTTTACAAACAAAATACTATATTCTCTTGTTCTGTTTTACGTCTCCAGATAGTGCATGTCAACTTTACATGCGGTGTCTGCAGCGTTCATTTTCCTTTAATTTTTTTTATTTTAAACAGTACATTTACCACTGAATGCTTGTGTACCTGGAGGTTAAGCCTCACCTGCCTCAATTTGGTAGGAGTCCATAGACTTATTTAATGTGACAAGAGATGGTAGATCCTGTTTTCTGACAAGAATTTCCGGTTGGGAGGTTACTTTTATTTTTTAAATCTCTGTTAATTTTTCTCTTTATCTACTTAAATGCCATGCCTTCCTCTTGGTGTCATAAGCAGTTTTATAGTGCTGCCCTATTTTACTAAGCACCCACCACATTTCACCATCAGTGATACTGTATTTCATGTATTAGAATTGTTTTTTCTATCCCTCTTGAGAAGTACTTTGAGAACCACTTAGATAAACCACATACAAGTATGTGTTTTGTTTCTGCAGTAGTTTAGCCACTTCTTTGGATTAGGAAACCTGCCCTGTTTCCTAGCTATTCTGGGAATGACTTAAGGTTTACACATCCTACTGGATGTGGGGACTGTGTCCACTAAGAATATGTTCATGTGTGTTTTAAATATTGCCGTGTCTGTGCACTGGGATTATAGATGTTTCTGTTAATTAATTACCAATGGGCAGCCAAAATGATGTTCAGCAAGCACTTGCTTGTTGCACTGCTTTGTCTGTGGACTGTGAGCAATTTGATCTATGTATTTGAAACCTCCTCAGACTGTAGTTTTGTTTGGATTTGTTATAATCACATTATTTATTTCTGAATGAGATTTGTCTAGTCTAACCATTTTAGTGCAGGTGCAGTTGAAGGTACTTTTTTCCTGACTCCCCAGAATGAAGAGGAAACACATGAAGAATGCACGCTATCAGGAAAAGCTTTAGGAGCCTTTAAGATATTTTTAAAGAGAAGAGAGATTCTTTAGGGGATTGCATTTCTTTAAAATGTCTGTGCCTCTTCACATCCCCCTTTCCATTTCTGCAAGTAAAATCATTAGAATAGTCTTCCTAGAGACTGAACACAAAAGGGCAAGGGATGTGGAAGGGCAGAAATCAATTTTTCTCATTTGTGGGAACGTAAAGGCCATAGCTACATTTAGGTATATTTTGAAGACATTTGCTTTGCAAATAAACTGCGTGACTTAAAATATTGTTTTCCCACATTACCTGTAATTGTTTTGAATTAAAGGACATGTGCATCCCAGCTCAGAAGAGCTGGAGGTGGGGGGTCCAAATGATGGGCCTGTGTTGCTTCACATACAAGCGTGGGCTGTCAGAGGATAGCATTGTGCCGTAGCACTGCCGTTTCTGTACTGTGTATCCACAGATGTCTAAAATGCCTAAATCTAAGTAGTTCAAAGCTTTTCTTTCTGCTTCCTGTCTCTGTAATATGTTCTGATCTTTTTGCTGGGGCAGAGATAGTGCTTCTATATGAAATCTCAGAAGAAGCATTTGGCTCTTGCTGTCCTCTGTAAATTCGTTTGTTCAAGTGGAGAGGTAGCAGAGGGAGAAGGTGGTTCTGCCTGCGTTGCCATACTCACATCTTTGTAATGCAGAGCCTGAATGAGGAAACAAGAGTGAGGGGCAGCTGTGTCAGCCCGTTGTCACTGCCATCACTAATAGAACACGATGATTTCCATCTTTTCCCATCTGCCTGTGGGGGGAGAGGCGCTGATAAGGCCTTGGGATTGGTTACAATCCACAGAAATCACAAAGCAGATGGATATTGAGCAGATAAGCGTTAATCTGTCCTGGGAGAGGATTAATCGGGTGAAAGATGGCAATCTACATGTGTGCGGGGAAGGGGCGGGGGCGAGAATGGTGGGCAGCTGGTGCTGCCGTCCGCTTGTTCGCTCCTGCCTTTGTCCTGCTTCTGTGCTGTCATGGGAAATAAGGGCTGGTTCCTGCTGAGGACATATTCCTCTAATTTTCACTGAACTTTGACTTCTGGGAAAAATGTTGTATGTGTTTTAAACAAAGTCTTTTTTGAGCTCTTTTAGCTTTATAGCCAAGTTTTTTATTCATCCCACTGATGGAATAAATTGTTGCATTTTTTCTACTTTTCTTGTTTCCACCTAGGCAGCGTACTTTCTCTTTGTGATTTGCAAGCCTGGTATTTCCCCAGAACACATTTAGAGATTACGTGACGTTTTATTTGAGTTATTGTTTTGACATCTACAGTGTTGGTTTTTTTTCCTGAAAATCTCTGAACGTTTTATGGGCATTAGTTAATTAATCCGCACAACATCCCAGAGAGTTTAGGTAAGCATTAGAGACCTGGTTTCTTCTTTTCCCTGTGTTTTTTCTTTCTTTCCCCCAGAGAATTTTGAATACCTGTGGCTCATGTTACCTGAACTTGGAGTCAGGGTGTTAAGCAGTTCTGAAATTCAGACTTTACATCCATGAGTTGGCGGCTTTGCAGCGAGGAGCGAAGCCCAACCTTTGATTCCTACTGATAGAACAGGGCAATGGGATCAAAACTGGGGATAAAAGTGTGTCAGTGACAAAGATGGGAATAAACCAATGATTCTAAGCTTTTATTTCACCACAAACTACAGTGCTTTTCCAATACTGCAGATTGAATTCTGAATTTTTGTTTCTCTTTCACATACAGCTATGTCCTTTTCTGCCATCCAGTTGCAGTTCACATGATTCTTTTTTTCTTCATATACCTTTTCACACAGAAGAATTTGCAGTGATGCCAGTTTCCTTTCATGGGTGTCTTCTGATGTGCCTATTCTTTTCACTGGCTGGTTTGCAAGCATCTGTAAAAGCTCTGGCAGCCTTGTATACAGTGAGAAGATTGTAAAACTACAGAAGTTGTGTGGAGAGCATGAAGGCAATTCCAGTGTTGCTGTTCTGCTGGGGGGTTAACTCTGTATGCTGACTTTCTGGTGAGTGGTTGAACAGCATCACGTAGTGTATGTTTGAGCGAGAAAATTTCATGCCATGGCCAGGATTTCAAAGAGGCCATAACAAACTGTTTTATTTTTATGTGCTCTGAGCATTTATTTCCATATGTAAATGAGTTCAATCACACATGTATGTTAAAGTAACTTTTTATAGATTTTAAAATTCAGCAATCTGGCTATTTTTGTAGCAATTGTATGATAAAAGACTAATTTCTTTGATATACTGTGTAGATGTTTAGGGGGTTATTTCAATCACCACACATGCCCAGTAAAAATCCCTGAATAGGAGCTGGAAGCAGTTGTCTCTGTCTCCAAAACAGTTTTGTACTGAGTGATCTGAAGCAGACCATGCTGAGTATGGTGTCACAGATCAATCATGGGTTTTCCCCTTTCTTCCCTTGAAAATGAATACTGAAAATTGTTTTTCAAAGCAGAGGACAGAGGTTTCATTGCTGTACACCAGATATGAGTGGCAGTGGTTGCTGGTTTGCATCCTTTCCCCTGTCTCGTTGTTACTGTTTCCTTGATTTGGGCTGCTTAATTACACAGTTGTTTTGCTATTGCCTGCATTATGGAGAAGTGAACAGATCAAGATTAGATGTTAGCAATAAAGATAAATCAAATAAAAAACATAATGTTCCGGAAAGATCTTGCTTGTAAGGGGCTGGATCCAGACTTACACTGATCAAAGGAAAAATTAAACCCAAACATCAATTCTGTTGATACTGTGGCTTAGGATGAAATCCGAAATGATGTGCTGCTAATTTTTCTTTTAAATCATTCTCTGCCTTGTTTTTCAGACTCAAAGTGAAGCCTCTTCTCTTTCAATGAGGTAAAGATTTATCAGAGTGTATTTTGCATAATAAGGGTAAAATGAAATAATGGATTTTTCTTTTGTAGTTTATTCAGTTTGTTGACAAAGAGTCTAAATTTCTGTTCTAGGTGAGATTTTGTGAGCACAGCCAGTGATTGAGGTGACCCTAAAACAAATATAAAACCTTCTTATGTACAACTTTCACTGTGTTGTAATGAAACCCATGATGGAGTTAAAGCAAACAGAACTAAAGTGTAAATTGAAAATATTTGATTTTGTCTTCCCCTTGCCCTTTTCCTAGTAAAACTGAACTCTGATCGCTTTAATCCCTGCAGTCCACACTGCAGCTGGTTGGGAGTTATCAAGGTGCCAACCATATTGCCTCTTGCCCTGTTATCATTCACTTCTCATGACAGAGGTCACTTTGAAGTATCAGAGGTAGTAGTGAATTCTATGGAGGAAAGCTTTGTAATTGGTTATTCTGTACAGATTTAGTCTAGACATCTGGATTCTGTGAAGCGCAATGTGTTGGACAAGCAGAAAGGGACTGCTTGATTAGATACCTACATGACTTCATAAAAATAGGCCAAGTTATAAATTACAGATCAGTGTTTCTCATTGTACTTCAAAGGAGTATACCTTGTGTGCAAAAGTACGTAGGCACCATGGGTATGGGACCGGAAGTCTCAGTGTACAAATAAATGTTCGAAATCATTCATTTGGGGGAAATTGGAGCCCTTTTGGCTGTGCTAGAATCAGTCAAGAAACTGAAATACAGAGTCTGTTGCTATTTGTGTGAAACGTTTTAATTACTTAGACGATTGCACTGGGGAATATTTAATATGGTGCACGAAATCCTTAGCTAATATAAACTGACATAGCTCCATTCAAGTCTCCAGCCAAGGGTTAGAGCTGATTGAAAAACAGGAAATAACAAAGTGAACTAGATGAAGATACCCACTCTGGTTTAGATCCACTTATTTAAAAATAAAAATTAGGGGAGACTTCATATGTTTTTGGGGGAAGAAGATTGATTTTGATTTGTTTTAATATTTTCTCTTATGTGCTGTGGCATATTTATTACTTTTTTCTTATTGGGCCTGCTTTTTGTATTTTTGTTGGTATAAAAGTGTATGAAGGAACAGAGTATCTGGGACTAAAAAATTAGAACAACTCAATTTGAAGTTTTCAATTTCTGTGGAATTATAGATTCCTTCTGTTATGTTTTTTTTTTTTTNAAAAAAAATAGAAAAACCCAATTTGAAGTTTTCAATTTTTGTTTAATTTTAAATATCTTTTTTTTTTTTTTTTTTTTTTTTTTTTTTCAGTACAAATGAATGTTTTTCAATATAAGAAACGCATCTTTTGAATGTGAATGTAGCCTAAGTATCTTCAAGTACCTTTATCATTTCCACTTCTTTACATTAATTTTTCTGGACCCACTATGCTAATTATAAGACAGTGACCTGGATACCACTTCAATAAAATAAGTGAATTCCCTGCACTCCCACCTTCCTTTTTGAAAATCACTTTGGAAAGCTGCCACTTTCCTTTCTTCTCTCCTTGTCTGGGAGCGCTTGTGTTGCTCGAAATCCTCCAGCTCTGTTATCTTTTAGAGAATTCACCAAGTGGTGTGAATCACTTGGTTCACACTTAGTCCTGTCCTTTATTACAATGATCTCATTAAAAGTGGAATAGGAAACCTGGCACATGGCTACTCATAGACCTAAGAGTCTTTTTGCTTGAGAGTGTGAGATCCTAATGTAACAAGATTTTACTTGGAGCAAGAAAGTTCCATCCTGCTTTTCTCCTTCCCCCTTCATTTCTTAATATGATTGTTTCTGGTTTTCTGGCTTCTCACTGTTAGAAATGTCACGTTGTTTAGTTATCAGCATGCTCATTTGGAGAATTTTATTAAAGGTGACGTAGAATTTCTGACATACTAGTGGCAGGAAACTGAAATGGATTTCATGGCTCATTTGTTAAAATGCTCCTTCTTGAGCTGGTGAGTTTAATGTAATTGTTAGGTGCTTAAGAAAGTTGTTGCCCGAAAGAGACAAGGTGTTTTGTATGAAAGCAGTAATTAATGAAGGCAGAATGAGGAAGATGGTTCCACTGAGTAACTTTTTGTGGGATGATGTAAAGTAAGTAGAAGTTTCCTTGTGCTGCTGGAACTATGTTGTGTTTTGTCAATCTGTGTTTTGCATAGCTGATGGACAGTGTGTGGGTGTGTTCCCTGTCATCCATCCTATAGCTGGGAGTAGGAGGTCCTGCCTGTGGGGAGAGATCTAGGTACATAGTAAACAGCATAATTTACCTGTACTCTGTCAGGACTTTCTAAGGCTTTCATTTTGGCCAAGCAGGAAATTTAGTACACTGTAGCCAGCTTTTCTTTGAAACCAGAAATCCTTAGTTCAGAAGTCAGACTGAATCTTTGATGGCTTCTTATGCAAGTTAAAATTGCAACTAAGAGCCTAAGTTTGTTTGCTTGAGGGCATCTACTTGAAAAAGTTGTTGCTAGGGAGATGGGAGGAGGACTAAATGTTTGATGGGTTTTTAAAGAGGAAAGGAAGCAGCGATCTTTTCAAAATACACCTTCTTTATAAGGCCAGTCTGTTTTCAATTGCTTCACCATAAATCTTGTTATGGTGGAAGAAATACACACCTGTACGTGCAAGGAAGACTTCATATCTTGGTAGAATTCTGCAAAGCATTTCTGTGACATTTCTCAAGAGGAAATTTCTAATCCACATCGAACCATTTTACTGAGTCAGAGCAGTGTCATTAGCTCTACCCACGTGTTTGGGAGAAAAAGGAAACCAGGATAAGCAGCAAGAGAGACTTTATAAATATAGCTTGTGTTTCTCACTCTACTTTTGGGCTGTGGTGCTTGAGGAAACTACCAATGGACCCCTGGTCAGGAATACAGCTATATATTTTCAATAAAATACAGAACCATCAGCTGAGCAGTGGTCTGTGCTGTACAAAACACTTCTACCCTATGCAAGCCTGGGATTGTAGATCCCCTACTGATGTACTGCCTGATTCTGGACGGTGCTTAGGCTGGGGCAGCATGCTGCAACGCAGCCTGAGGAAGATTTGGCTACAGACTGTAGCATTCTTAAGAGAGAGTAGGTTTTAGTAAAGAAGGATAAAAATGGGTTAAAAAACTGAATTCTTCAGGGCACATCCTCAGTATAGAGTCTGTTTTTCCTTCTGTCCCACGGGTAGCATATAAGGAGGTGACAAGGAAACGGAGGGTTTTGTAGCTGTGGGTTTGGAGATTGCAGCTCTGTTTCATGGAAGAGCTAAGGACAGCCCCTGTGGCAGTGTATTAGTGTCAAGTGAGACCTGTGTGTGCTCACATACATGTCTGGGCTCCTCAAGCAGGAGGAGTCCCCCTGATGCAGGCAGCGAGTCACAGCGAGCAGAGCTGCACTGCTGCAGTTGTCTGTGAGTGACATGGATGGGTTGGGAGCTGCTCAGTGTGCAGCCCTATCCCCTGCTGTCCCCGTAGGTAGGGGAGTAACTTTTAGGGGAGTAACTTTTAGTTCAGGAGCAATTTGGAGTGTTTGCATATCTGGGGGAATAAATGGAAACAAAATAACAAAGCAGTTTGATTCTTCTATGATGCTGGTTTTGTTCAGTGCAGATATACTTTTTCCATTTTTTATTCTTAGAGTTGCTGCATTACCAAATGTGTTAAGTCACAGCCCCCCCCACTGTCAGGACCAAGAAGAATGGTCCATGGCGGTTGTGAGGTGTCTTTCAGTCTGTGCACTAACAGTTTGAAACCTCATATTTTTTTTCTGGCAGATGTTAAAGGTTTGTAAAATAATGATGGAGACAGAGTTTTTAAAACAAGTTTCTTCTAAAAAAATACCAAATTATAAACTAAAGCCAATACTTTGACATTTTGCTATTTTTGATATTCAGACTTGGGAAGTGATAAATGATCGTGCTTTTCTGTAGCTAGTGGCACTATTTTAGAGGATTTTTTTAGGTTGAGGAGAAGTAGTGATAGAACAGAAAAGTACAGATGAAAACAAGCAGAAAATTGTAATTTTTTGGTCTCCATTAGTTTGGTTCAGGAATGATGGGAACATTGTTTTATGTACAGAATATGATTCAGACATTAATATCCATTCTACACTACCAAAAAAGGAGATTAAAAATGTAGAAGCTGTTTTAAGGAAAGTGCTTGAAGCACTGGAATGCTAATATTCATTCTGTTGATAGAAGTAGGCTATGCCATTATGTGTTGCACTGATGAAAGCTGCAAAAAAAAGAAAAAAGTAAAAAGGATTACTTTATGTTACTTGTACATAAACACACATGCTTGTGAGAAGGAGATGGGCAGAGTAGCTGTGCAGTGATTGCTGGCTGAGCTGTCTTTCTGCTGTTGAGCAGCTGTGCAGAGTGATTGGTAGCTGAGCTGTCTTTCTGCTGATGTGAAAAGGGGTTGTTTCAGCTTTTTTATTGCTAGCTTTTATCTTTGTGTTAAGTGCTGGCAGTACGTAATGCATGATCTTTGCATGATGATGTAATGAAGAACAGAGAAAAATAGATTAAAATGTTGAACAGGGATAGTAGCAGTGATGCCTCCTGGACTTTCTCCATCTTGGGAAACTGTAGATGTTTCCAAGAACAACACTGGGACTAGATCAATGGCATACCTAATTACACATATCTAAGAATATGATGAAGGTTATGGGTACCTGAAATTGCCCTACTCAAGCAGTGGTGTGTGAATGCAGGCATTTGCACTGGCTAGCATCTACTTTTGTTATAGAGTGCTTGGTTGAAACATTACTATTTTTAGAAATAATTATTTTGGGCATCTGCAGTTCCGAGGGAATATATATATGCACTACACATATATACTGCTTTATCAGCTTTTTGCCTCTTCCCCTGGGTTACATGACTTTTACTGCAAGTGTTTACTGTTTTTGGAAGAAGCAGGTCCAGCAAAACTGATTTCCATGAAAGTGAAATCAGCTCAAGTGGAACCAAGCTGAAGGGGAGATCTCATCGGGGGAGTCAGCTTGTATGACAGATGTAGAAAAACTGAATGCCAGAGGTTATTGTGGGGTTCAGATAGTCATGCTTTGTGTATTCCTGTCTGCAAGATGAAGTACTTTAAATATTTTTATACTTTTTACATTGTAAAGGTGGGTGACTCAGAACTTATGGGAAGAAGTTGTGACAGATAAAACACTGCATATCCAGAGCAGTATTTCTGGAAGAGTATTTCCAATGCCTGCTTGACCGAACAAAATTTACAGTAATTAATAGTCTTATTGCCTTGGAATCATTGAATCATTAGCTTCTACTTACCACCCTGTGAGATGGGAAGCCATTATCTTCATTACACAAAGAAGAAACTAACAGATGTAATAAATTAAGCAACTTGTTCAAAGTTACAGAGAAAATCATTAACTGAAGAGGGCTTGAACCCAGGTGTCCTGAATCCTAACCCCATGTCTCATTCACTAAGCCATCCTTCATGGCAGTTCATTGTCTCCTGTCATGCAGGGCTTTGCCTGCAGGGCTTATGAGCTATAGCCTTTTTTTGTAAGAAAGGCATTCCTGTAGAGAGATTATTTTTCTTGCATGAATCTGCTCTTTGAATAATTAACTTTTTTCTCTTCTAGACATATTAAATAGTTTTGAATTAATCAATACATGTGTATGTATGTATATATGTGAGAGAAGTGCATGAACGCACATAAACATCAACCCATGGAAATGAGTAAGTACTCCAGACCTTGTTGAGAGTAATTTAAAATAACATTGCCCTCACTATAATTCATTTCATTGTTCCAATGAAGCAGACTAGCATGGGGTCATATTAATAATTGAAACAGTCCTACCCCTCAGCCTTCTTCCTCTTAAATAGAAGGATTAGCACTTAGCAGAATGCTATTGTTTTTGCTTTTGAAGTCTTTAATTGGTGTTTCAGAGCGTATGACCTCATTCACTCTCAGAGCATTTCTCATTCATTTTCTGTCTGTTCCTAAGTTGCATGGAGATCAAGTTTGTTGATAATTTTTTTTCAGGTCTTTTTTTTTTTTTTTTCATAAAATGCTCATAAGCAGTTTGGTATTTCAAAGAATCAGAAAATTGTTATGCTGTTTTCTCCCCAATTAGTTCAGGTCGAAATTCTGGATACCTTAAAGCACTCCAGTAGGTTTGTGCCAGGCTTTGCTATGCCCAGACACCTGCAGAAGTGGTTAGAGTGAAACTTTTTTTTTTTTTTTTTTACTATGTTT